>JAMZAV010000543.1:0-382186 GCA_024449915.1 Sweltsa coloradensis
TATGCTAAACTTCCAATATTTTATGATTTACCACACGCTACTATTCAAAACAAAAACCTTCAAACGTAACAATCAGACTGCAAATCTTGGCTCAAGGGAAATGAATCAAACAGATGGTCAATTCTCTTTTGGAGTACAAGATACTCAGTAGAAGGTCTTACTGCCCAAACCACTAAGCAATAAAATAACAGAATGAATATAAGAATCTACAAGTAACCTCAACATTCTCTCAGTTACAAACCTCTTCATTCTACTTATAATTCCAATTGCTGATGATACTTTATTACACACATATTCATAATGTTTATTAAAATTTAAATTACAATCTAAGAAAACTCCCAAGATATTTAAATTCATACACTCTAGAAATTAACTTACCATTACAATTTAACGTCAAATGAATATCATTCATGCTTCTATCATTAGCCTTATGAAAAATCATAAAATTTGTTTTGCTATAATTAATATCAAGTTCCTGAGTTTTAAACCAATCATCCATCCTCTTTAGAACTTCTTGAAGACGTCTTACGATCTCTTCGACATCCACACCTTTTAAATAAAAGACCAAGTCATCAGCATATAAGATATAATTGATGCCTCCCATTATAATATTGAATTGATTGAATATTGCTTAACGTCTTATATTTATGCACTTTGGCTAATCGAGACGATGAGTGGTGATAGATGAGGCTGAAGTATGAACAGAAGGGAGGAGGTGAAACCCGGTACCGGCACGTAGCCTACTCCTTTCGAAAAGTACCAAGGGGACCAACGGCTTAACGTCCCATCCGACAGGACGGTGTAACTTTGACAGTCATATAGGTTCCTCCACTAACCCGGACTGCTGAGCAGACGTCAAGGAGAACGAAGCCGTTACACTAGCTTTCGAACCCTCCATCTGCTCTAACCAGCGGTATACGTGAGTTTCAGGGTAGAGCGGTCACCCATTCTATCCATGACCACGCCCGATTCTGCTTAACTTCGGTGTTCGAGTGGGAACCGGTCCCCTTTATAGTAGATATATCATCTATATAAAGAATAAATAACAGGGGTCCTAATATTGATCCTTGGGGTACTCCACAAAATATATTGAATACTTTTGAACTATATTTTGCAAAATTTATAAACATTTTTCTATTTTAAAATAATCCGCCAAAATTGATAGCAAATAAGGACTTACGTTATACCTGGTTTTTAATTTTATTAAAAGAGGTAAAAAAGGTACTGAATCAAATGCTTTCCTAAGATCAACAAAGACAGCTCCAACCTTACCATTACGTTTATCAATCCCTTTATAGATAAAATCTGTAAATGCTAGAAGGGCACTTTGCGTTGACCTACCTTTCCTGAAACCATGCTGGTTTGCACTTAAACCTTTAGATGCATCCACTTCATGTAATAACCTCTTGTGTAAAATATTTTCAATAATTTTTCCTACAATTGGAAGAGTTGATATAGGTCGATAAGAATTCCTATCACTCTTTTTACCTTTACCCTTATAAATAGGTGTTACCCTTGCCAATTTTCTTGCCAAGTTATATGTAGACAGTTGGTTTAGCACCACCACCTTCACTTGTCTAGCCCTGTTTTTATAGCCAAAAGTATAAGACAAATTTGCTGTTAACTATTAAGAATGAAAATCTGCTATAACCTCACTCTGACCATGCCCATTTTTGTTTCAGCATGTACCCATTATTGAACTGGATGAACCGTATATTACGATGAAGGGATACCAAGCTGCCATGTCGCTAATAGAGTCATTTGACACCATGGAGCGTAAGGAATGCATAAATCTAAAGCATAAGGGTGCGGTGCTCGTATTCCTACCCGGAATTCATGAGATAGAAGAACTCTTTAACATGCTGATGGCTAAAGAAAAGTAAGTAAGCCAGATGGGATTTTACCATTGTAGGTAGAGGTAGTGAAATATGGTGATAACGAAATTTGCGATTTTTTTAAAATGTCCTTTTTATTGCCTAAAATGTAATATTGTCGACAAATGACATCATTTCGAGATGGATAAAACACATCTTATAAACGCGAAATAACGAACAAAATTGTATCAAACTGGTCAAAACACGAATGAAATCGCAAAATTGAACCTTTTAGTGTGCAAAATGTGAGGCGATGGTGGAGGTGCCGGTCCAGACCGAATATTACTCGTGCAGTAGGCATTACCGTGACGTCTCGGGCTTCACGGAAATAGACCTCCAAAATAACGGCGCGTATCACGGATTTCGCGAAAATAGTCTACCAAAATAACCGTGCGTACAATTTTTTTTCCCAACTTTGCAATTTTTTAGTAACGTTTTTGACAATTTTTTTGAAATCGCAAAAAACGCTTTTTTTTAATGATATTTTTTTTTATATCACTATTTTTCATTACCTCTAATTATAGGCTTACACCTACCAATGATGAGTAAGTATTTTCTTGTAGGTTATTGCCTAAAAGCAGGTGTCCATTTCCCCTAGTGTTCAGAAAAAATGTCCTTGCTTTTTTGCCATCTCAAGGTTATGCATTGTGACGTCAACCCCCATTTGCCATAGAACAAGTAAAGGCTCACCCTTTCAAGTAGGCCTGGATCCTGTATTATACCATTGCATAACTTGAAAATTATGTTCATTATGTCTACCTCTACGGTAGTACAGAAGTAAGCCGAATCATGCAGGATGCAACACATTGACAACAGTGGCCATTACTTGAAACTAGGAAGCTTCGTAAACGCTTTTTCAGGCGCGTTGTTGGATGAGCGTAATTGGTGCATGCATGCATGCGGATTTTCTGTTGTTCTGTGAAAAAATCATTACTAAGTCGAGAATTTTTTTAAAAATTAAATTAAATTAAATAAAAAATTAACTTTAATTTTTAATTTTTAATTAATCGTAATTTAAAAAAAGAAAAAATTGTAAAATTGCAATTTTCATAAGAAATAATTATTCGATTGCGCTCAAATTTAACACGAATATATTAATTCATAAAATTAAGGTTATGTGAAAACATCATTTCAATAGGATAAAGCATGTAGGTGTTGTAAGTCAAAGAACTGTTTTAAAAAAGAAAAATCCTGTAAAATTTTGATATTCATGAGAAATAATTTTTCGATTGCGCTCAAATTTCACACGAATATCTTAATTCATAAAATTAAGGTTCTGTGAAAAAACCATTAAAATTCGAAAAAGCATATAGGTGTTATAAGTCGAAGAAATTTTTTTTAAATTGAAAAAATCGTAAAATTGCGATTTTCATGAGAAATAATTTTCTTATTGCGCTCAAAAACGTGGCAGTTCTAAGTTCAGAGATTTTGAAGGCCTCCATAAAATTTCATCGCAATTGGAGTATCGGTTTAGCCGGAATCGTGTTAACAAACACACAAAAATACAGAAAAAATAGAAAGAAAGAAAGAAAAAAAACATTCCGGATTTTTTTCTCCAGTGTAGTGAAATGGAATCTTCACTTCGCTCGCTACGCTCATCCAATAAATTTAATATTACTAGGAAAACGCTTAAGTCCCGCCGCGTTGTTGGATGAGCGTAATTGGTGCACTAAGTTGCCATGTGTTACGCGGATTTTTACTGTTGTTCTGTGAAAAAATCATTAATTAGTCGAAGATTTTTTTAAATAAATGAAATTAAATAAAAAATTAACTTTATTTTTTTAATTAATCGTCATTTTTAAAAAAGAAAAAAATCGTAAAAATGAAATTTTCATAAGAAATAGTTATTCGATTGCGCTCAAATTTTACACAAATATATTAATTCATAAAATTAAGGTTCTGTGAAAAAATCATTACAATAGGATAAAGCATGTAGGTGTTATAAGTCAAAGAATTGTTTTAAAAATGAAAAAACCCGTAAAATTTCGATTTTCATGAGAAATAATTTTTGATTACGCTCAAATTTCACACGAATATCTTAATTCATAAAATAAAAGTTCTGTGAAAAAATCATTACAATCGGATAAAGCATGTAGGAGTTATAAGTCGAAGAAATGTTTTTAAATTCGAAAAAAATCGTAAAATTGCGTTTTTTATGAGAAAAAATTTCCCGATTGCGCTCAAAAACGTGGCAGTTCTAAGTTCAGAGATTTCGAAGGCCTCCATAAAATTTCATCACAATCTGAGTATCGGTTTAGCCGGAATCGTGTTAACAAGACACACAAAAATACAAAAAAAAAGAAAGAAAGAAAAAAAAAACATTCCGGATTTTTTTTTCCAGTGTAGTGAAATGGAATCTTCGCTTCGCTCGCTACGCTCATCCAAAAATAATTACAAAATATTATATTACGGTATATAACATAATTATATTAAAAATATAATCTATGTGAGATCCACTTAAATGGCCAAATATCAAAATGTCCAAATTGCATTATGTCCAAGTCAAAGATATTAAACACCTATAGTAGGCTAGATACGCAGTCATTAATCCACTTCCGTGACAATTTGAAGCCATCTTGAAAGACCTGTTTGCATGTTAAGTAAATGGGAGTGATTGGTAGCCCAAATAGTTCTCAAGATTGCCGCCAGGTTGACAGGTGAGCATTCTAGCCATTAACACCAAATAATTACCAAATTCCCTTAAGAGTTAACCGGAGTTTGGCCAGTAGGCCTAAGTTGGTGATAATGGGAGCTTGAAAGAGGCACTGGAGGTGGGATTTCGCAAATGTCACTCAGAATATTCGAAAAATAGCCGTCCAATAGACGGCTGTAGCTGCAATGTACGTCTGTGGCTGCACGATGTACTGCAGAAGCTCCGATACCGTGAGTCCGGTCTACAGCCCGCGAGGCGCGAAGCACTGTTATTTCACATCATTCACAGTCTCGCTCCATGGACGAGTTACTGCAGAGAGTGCTAGATCTAAGGTGATTGGGTGATTTTTATGATCAGGAAATTCCAAATTGGTAATTAATGTATGTATGTGATGAATGAAAAAGTGTATAAATCTTACCGACTGAAAACTGTGGAATGGAACAAATGTACTGTGGAATTTCTCAGCAAGTGCCCGACCTTTAGCTACATTTTCATAACATACACTTTGTACTTTGATGAAAATCAATCAAGAAATTAAAAATCCATCTAAGCGGGGCATCGAACCCAGATCTCCAGATTGCCGGTCGAGTACTTCACCCCAAAGCTACCGAGACAGTTGACTTCTTAACTACTGTATTGTTGGTGCATTCTACATCTGAATATACGATCGGCAATCGGGAGACCTGGGTTCGATACCCGTGGAGATGGATTTTGTAATTTCTGGATTGATTTACATATAATCAAATACACCTACGGGAGTGTTTCCCAATTAATGAAATTTAAAACCTTTATAGTTTATGACATTCGTCCGTGTTTTTCTCTTCCGGCCGGTAATCAATGTGTGGTTGTTTACAGAATGTATTACAGTAAGACCTCTATTAACCGATCACCGATTATCCGATAACCCATATTATCCGAGCTGCATTCAGACGCCGTACATTTAAATGTCTGCATATACATTGTAGGCCTAGCAGTGGGCGGAGAGAGTTGCGAGTGCCCAACAGTAGAGAAAGAGTGTAGTACTAGAGTGCGTGCAAGAGAGATAACCAAGGTCAACACTTGATGCGATCCAGTCTCGACCGTTTCAGTCGCCAGGGTATCACATTACGCCCGATAGAACGATCCAGATGATGACCTTGAGGTGCCGACCCTTATAAGTCACACGGAAGGTGCGGCCTCCTTTGAGATCGCTTTACATTACTTTACACAACCATAACGTTGAACAACAGGATGACACAACAGTTGCCGATGGCTTGTTTTAAATGTCCTTCTGCCCGAAATGCAGTCTCGTGTTTTATTACGTATTTGTTTAGACCTTGACATGTGTGTATACTTTGCGTACCTACGTGTGAGCGTGGGCGTGATTTATAAGCTATTACATCATTTGCTATGCCCTGTATTAAAGTCGGTATATCAACTTGGAAAAACTTTTAATATGTTAAAGGTGTTGATGTTTTAGAACGTTGGTTAAAAGGGAAAAAATCCCAAAAAATTCTGCTGTGCTCGGCAGCGATTTTAGTGGTTTTCCGGCCGAACGTGGACTGACGTCATTGTACGCCCGGCTCGCTGGCTGACGAGCTTCGTATGCGCGCTCGGTCCCCCGCCCCGCATAAAGAGATAACATTGCAGTATAGTTCCATCATTCAACAGTGCGGTGAAAGAATGTGCATCAGCTGAAGTAATAGTGTATCGATGCTATATTATAATGGTGTATGTTAGTCTAAATATAAAATGGTGAGTGCATGTGAATATAAATGTAATAATAGAAAATAAATTACACAAACAGCTATCATTTCATCGGTTTCCAAACTGTGATAAGTTACCATAAGCATACTAGCAACTATTGTCATACATGTATTTGTTTTTCATAAAAAATATTTATTTTATATTTTTCTGTGCATGCACATTTTGTCCTAATATTGTGAGCAAATGCATGTATATGCAATAACCATCATATGTAGTATCATTCAAAATCAATGATAATAAACAGTCATTCTTTACAGAAGAGCGTTGTGCGCGAGGTTCAACCCAACTTAAGCCCCAAACCATCTAGCAGACAATCACATTAGAAATAGAACCTTCCTAACACGACTGTACATGACACAAGCATGCACTCACATTTATCTGAGCGGTCGTAAACACCCAGCGCGCAATCTGTGTTGTATACGTGATAAGTTATGCGATACTTGAGGATACTTCTACGCACTTACCAACGCACTCGTATTCAAACAAATACAGATCATTTCTAATAAAGAAAACTCAGATGACGATAGATTGAGATGCGAGCCCCCCCCCCCCCCCCAAACACACACGCACACACATCACACATTCACAACATGAATATTATATTGCTGCATGAACGTACTGCTAAAACGTATTTTGCAATAAATGTTTCATATTTGGTACCTAGATGATAATAAAATGTGAATTTGACATACAAAATAACATGTTTTACACAGGTGCCCTAGAATCTTACCGCAATGAAAGACTTCCAAAGCGAGTTCACTATCCATACGAAGGAATGGAAGCACGTGGTATACTCGCAATACTTGATCATAATCAATAATCATCAGAATTGATAATAATTCATCATCATCATCATATCATCATCTTCATCATAATTGGTGCTCTACAAACGAAACGCTCAGCTGCGAGTAATCGACTGATTGGGTCTTGAAAGCCGAGCCCGAGCACTTCGTAACGCGAGCCCGCTACACGCTCGGGTCGACTCGATGAGTGGCCGCACAGTGACGTCATTTTTAGGCCACTAGTTTTCGTGCAGTGATATTTTAAAACTCTTATTTACTTAGCAACCAGATGTCCGATCAAGCTCCATCTAAGATCTATTTCCGTGAAATTGAATGGTTAAAGATATGCTATGAAGTGCAACCAAGATGAGATAATTCCTTTAAGTGTTTCGTGTGTTTTATGTTCCTTTATCCATTGCATGTGTCATTATATAAAAAAATCGCAATCATCTGAGTTTTTCGATAATTCAAGTTTTACCCGGTCTCGTCCAGCTCGTATTTTCAAGGTCTTGCTGTAATAATTTTTTACTAATTGCTCATATTGAATGTAACCAATATGAGCGTATCGACTTAGCGTCCCGGAAAACAAATTTGGCCCAATTCTTCTGATAAACGCCAAACGTTACCCGCAAACTATCATATCGCGTCCGTCGCCGACCGATTGGCGTGTTTGTCGCGGCAACGAGGTTTTCCAACTACGAGGTATTCCGAGCACGAGGGTTTCCGCGCGCGAGCGCGACTTGTACCACATTATACTTGTCCGTTGTGAACATAACACTCTTGACAATGTACATAAGTGTGAGGAGCCGCTGAGATGCCTAATATAATGCAATATCCCTAATAATGACTGCATGTGACCAAATTCAGAAACTTACAGGGCAAAACTAGTACATATTGAATTGTCAAGACCATAAGCTATCAAAAGGTGTCTATCTCTGATGCCTGGCCCTACATAGCAAGGGGGGCAGCCCCAAATTTCAGTTCTGCAAACCTCTCGTTTTCTTGCCTGGCATTGGATTTTTGGATTTTTTCCATATCAATGACTCTATGGAATATGGATTAAGGGTAATTTTGTGTGCCATAATTGTCATGGAATTGAATCGAAATCAACTTTTTTTAATATTAGTTTCAGGCTCAAGTGTAAGCTAACTAAGGTTTGGATTTGTATATATTTCTTGGGTTGAACCATCATTAACCCTCCAAAGGGGTTTGCCGTACACGTCACATCATGACGCGCATCAGTACTAGTGTGGTTTGACGTGTCCCGTACGTCATGTTACAATATCGGCTGGTGGTGCGATCTAGTGGTGTTCTATGGCACTCAATGTATAGCATTGTGTGGATGCATCTTAGACGCATTTCTAGGCTTGTTTGTGATTGGTTCACATAATTTTAGCTAGCCAAATAACCTGTGGAGGCGTGAAACTGTCATGGTGGATATCTTTCAGTAAAAATGACAGATCCGAACCAGAATAAAGTGTTTTTGCAGTTAAATAGTTAAATACGTCAGATATAGGGGATCTCTTGGATAAGGAAGATGTCACTAGAAATATTGAGTGATTGTGAAGTGGATTACGCCCAGTGACAGTGATTCATATGCCAGTGTTGATGTTCCCGGGGCGTAGGCCTATGCCTAGAATCGCGAATCCACTAGTGGCTTTTGCGTGGGAGGGTGTGCCGCAGGTCTATAAGTAATAGGCCGCCATGTTGGATTTTGAAAACTTTTATATACTTTTTTCTCTTTTATATTTGTTAACAATATTAAATATAGTTTTAGTAGTGGCTGTAGGTATATTCTTATTATTTAGCCGTAAATCCCTTTTAATCAAGTTATAGCACAATTTATGTTGAATACGTAAAATGTCATTGGTGGTCATGAAATGGGGCTGCCCCTAAAACTGATTGTTATTGTCATGTACATCACAGTGTTAAATATTTTGTCGGTATCTATAGCCGGTCTTACGTCGTAGCCAATTTATTGATGTCATTATTTTCAATAGTCCGCCATTTTGTTTTTTGTGAAAAGATATTTTTTCTTCAGTAAGTAAAGTCGTATCCCTACCAATATGTATGTGTGTATGTATGTATGTATGTATGTGTGTGTGTGTGTGTGTGTGTGTGTAATATGTATGTATGTTGTGGTGTATTAAGAGTCAACCGGATTTTGGGCCCATTAGGCCCTAATTTGGGTTTATAATGGGAGCTTGAAAGAGGCACTGGAGGTGGGATTTCGCAAATGTCACTCAAAATATTCGAAAAATAGCCGTCCAATAGACGGCCGCAGTTGCAATGTACGGCTGTGCCTGCACGATGTAGTGCAGAAGCTCCAATAGGGTGCGGCGCCGTGAGTCCGGTCTAGGTCCGCGAGGCGCGAAGCTCTATTATCGTTGAGTGACTAATATTAGTCACTCACGCTATTATTTCACATCTTTTCGCAGTCTCGCTCCGTGGACGAGTTATTATTACAACAGAGGGTGCTAGATCTGGGGTGATTGAGTAAATTTTATGATCAGGAATTCCAAATTGGTTAAAAATGTATGTGATAAATGAAAAAAAGTGTATAAATCTTACCGACTGAAAACTGGGGAAATCGAAACACCCCGTAAGAAGTATAATATGTATATTCGAAACGCTGATTTAAGACCACAAGACATACTTGAGGCATGATTGTTACATATTTTAATCTACTTATTATTAAAAATTTATCGCAATTTATTATGCGTGGGTACGTGTAACGTGCCGTTTATTGCGCTATAGCTACGTACATAAGTATACCATAATATTAATATGGTTGTGAATACATTTAATCAGGATGATATTTTAACTAGCTTCCCCAAGCTCCTGATGCAACCATGCACTGATCCATTGATGACTGGTATATAAGAATGGGAATTTGAAATGGCTTCTGAAGAAAGTGCTGTTTTTTTATTATTCATTTGACATTTGAATATTCAATACGATTGAAACTCGTCCACATTTTCTTTCTATCAAGTCCGTATCCATAAAAGTACAGTATGTATAGTGTAAACGACAATAGTACCTATCTTTGGGTTTTTATGCTTCCGATTTTTTTCTGACTGCATTGAAGGGAAAATGAAAAAAGTCACTATTCTCCGGCCTTTTGATTATGACATTTGTTCTGTAGGTGGCGGCCTAATAAGAAACATAATATTTTAATATTCGTACAAACTATTTCCATGATATACCTATACATTAAATTCATTCAAATATATTTCTTCCAAAACCTATACCCAATAGCTTACCCAATGACATCCAATGTAATTGCACGTATGCTACAACGACGGGCAAGGCACGTAGGGTTAATTAATGAAGTGAAAAAATAATTGTGAAAGGGAAGGAACACCAATGTATGTAATGTGTTTTTGAAATTAATGAAACGGTAATGAATTTCTTTCGAAGTATATTTTTATTTTTTGCTTACTTGCGTTATTATATTATTATTTTCTCGGGACATTTGAAATAACCTTTCACATTATTTTCTCTATTCAAGAATGCATAAATAAATTTTAAAGCAAACACCATTTCTCGCAAAGTAAAATCGTAACGAAGTACATCATTGATACAGAATGAACATTGCTGCCTTCATGTGTTGTGTAAATATTATTATTACTTTGCCTTTTATAATCACATGTTTAACAAAAATTATGATATTTAGATCAGTATATAACCATTGTGTAAATGTTGAAGTACAACTTCAATTCAGCTTTCGATTTCGATTCCCGGGTGTGACCGTTTTGCTGTATGAGCCAATGAGTGCATGGAGCTCGAACCAAGTCCTTTGGATTATAAAAAACACTGTATTATTACTACAATAGAATCAACGTTTCTGGCATTATTCCCTTCGGCCTTGCATTGACGTACTATAAACATCCTCGGAAGGTCGGTAGAGGTGCGTAAAAGTTTATATAAAATTATACTTATTAAAGTTTTTGAATGACTCATCCCCGGGGGCATTGGCAATGGTGTTTTTTGGATCACTCGAGCGGCAGCCGGAAAGGCGGCAAATGCATCTTACACGAAAACACGCCTCTCTGTTGTGTCCGTTTGGAACAAATTTTCCAGACCACAAATATTTCGACATGTCTCCAGCATCTCTGACATAGCATTTGTCGAACCCTGCTTTGGCTTGTTTTTGACCGAATAACCGTTAGAGGTAGCTCATGCATACGCGTGAGACTCTGATTTGGAAGGAAAGGGTTTTGAATCCCGTCACCAGCAATCCTAGCTAAAAGTTTTCATCCGGGAATTCTTGAGCCCTTAGGCGAATGCTGGGATGCAAGCCTATTTTAGTTTTTATTTCTAGTGCAGTGCGTACAAGGGTTTTCACTCATATTCAATTAAAAAATTCTGTAATTAGCAAAATACATACTAAATAGGAAACGTCGTCTCTATAATGCTAAGTTTGGTTTGGAATCCGCCCGGAGAGTGAAAATCCTGAGATCTATAATATACCTTTTTGGAGACAATTTTTAATTTCTGTTTCATGATAACCCACCAATGTACTTCTCAGGGTTAAACAAAATTATAAAAACATGTAAATCGTGTGGATGTGTGCGTGTGTCAATACAAGGGTTTCTACTGAAACACGCCCATCGAAATAATGGATGGTCATGTAGAATCGAACACAAAATAATTCCAAAACTGAGCCCTACTCATATTTTAAATATGCATATTAAAACAAACTACAATCACTGCGTGAAATGGTCCCCCTATCTCGAGCGGAAAATTTATAAGCTTTGTTTTATTTTATTAAATCCACACAAATATTAAGTTCCATTAAAAAAGTAAATACGGCCTAATACAAAAATACAAATAGTAACCGTATAATACATTACCGTTAGAACTACGTTTTAGCATTGTTTTCCAACGAAAATAAAATATCGACTCTAAAACATTATATTGTGTGACTACAAACCGGGTTTGAACCCGGGACCCCTTTGCTGTCCGGGCTATGCTCTTACCAGCTGAGCTATGCAGCCACCATTTAAAACTGTCTAATTCTTGTCTATTTTGTACATTACATGTACGGACAGCTAAGGTCCCGGGTTCAAACCCTGGTGAAAGTCACTTTTTTAATTTTTGTCTAAGTACTAACATAACGAGTCAAAGTCGCCTACTTATAAAGCCAAGGTTTAAACATCGTATAGCCCAACTCTAGGGTTTTTAGAGATGGTTTTTTATTCTCTAGTTTTTTTTCAGTCTGCTCTACAAATGTACAAAACAGACCAAGAATTAGACAGATTTAAATTGGTGGCTGCATAGCTCAGTTGGTAAGACAATCCCGGGCAGCTAAGGTCCCGGCCCGGGGTTCAAACCCGGTGTAGTCACTTTTTAATTTTTATCTTAAGTACTAACATAACAGCGTCATAGTCGCCTACTATAAAGCCAAAGTTAAAGATATAAAAAAAACCATCGACCCAAGTCAAATATTATTACACCACACAACACGAAATGTCTTCAATTACCGTATTCTATAATAAACCCATGTGAGCAATTGTTTTTTCAACATTAACCCTACACACCTACACCACACACTTCTTATAGCTTATTTTTCATGGGAGATCACACACTTTCTAATATGATAACTAGCACAGAGTCACAAAAATAACTGAATTTAAAATAAACCAGATTTGCCTATATCTCGATGTGACAGAATTGCGTCGGTTACAAGGTCACTGCATGTTACGAAACGAAATTTAACGTCTGGGGTCCGCTTGACACTGTTTAATTTACGACTCGGTGGCTGTCATCGGCCTACAGTTGTGGGAATGTTGCACAAAAATAATAGCAGTATGCGATTGATGCGTATATTAATAAATCTTCAAATATAATTTGTGTAATAGGCAGATAACTTATCCAGATAAATGAGGAAAAACGATTTTAATTTCGTTTATATTTTTGGAACACGATTGATTTTTTTTTAATTCTTTTCGGCATAACTAGTTAATTCCTGTTTCCTTCCAGAATAGTTAGAGTTAGAGAGAGTAAGAGAAATTTTCATAACATCGTGGGTGCAAGTGAAACCAAGGCGAATTCACATCAGAGCGCTTTGCTTTTGCTTGATGTCCAGAAAATTATTTATAGTTGGCGACTATGACCTGTTATGATGGAAGTCTTATCATAGACTAGATTTAAAAAGGTGCCTCCACCGGGGATTGAACCCCCCAACCTCTGATGTATGGGCCCGATGCTCTCCCCCTTTTTTTTTATTAATTTTCTTTACTTCAAATAAAAATGGTCCCGTGCCGTGGTTGAAAAGAAAATATAATTTCATCTACCAAAATTTAATATTCAAGCAATAGCCAACAAAAAAGCCACTTTGTTCGACTTTATCTCATCTTAATTTGACAGCCGTGGTTCAATTTCCCCCGGGGGTAACACTGTTTTAAAACCATAATATATATACAATGTTTTAATTGAAATTGCCAAATAAAGTCGAATAAAATACTGTATTTTGATTATGTTTTATTATCATCATGGAAAGTGGTTTTCCGCGTGCTTCAAACCCATTTTTTTTCTCCTATTAGAGATGTTTATGTTCGTACCCCCAAAAAAATGGACTTGTTGCCATAAACCCTCCTCCCCCCCCCCCACCCCCACTTCCGCCTCAACTTCATATTAGTTTCATCACACGCTTTCAAAAGGGGATACACTAAAAATTATCTTACTTCAATTCACCGTGCAGTAAATTTGAAAGACTCAGAGATGCATAAATGTAATAACGCGCCGTGGCTGGATGTATTAATAATTGTTTTCATTCTGTTGTGAAATAATAAACAAAATTGTCCCGACTGGGGATCGAACCCAAAACCTACTGGTCCCGGTACATATTATAAATTGATATTTGGGATGCTCCAGTATCGAACAATTGTCTGTAAGAAGAGTGCAATAAACATTGACGCCAAGCATAGCATTCTATAGCGCAGATCTATGCATAATGATTCAAATGGTGTCCCTGCAGTATTCACGAGCAAAGTCATGCAGCCAATCAGAACACTTTTCAACAAAATTTTCATGACCTGTCACTCAAAGTGGTGAAAAAGCTTCGTATCGCTAGGTTGCGCCCTTGCTGGAGTCAAAAAGGCTAAATACGCCGAAACATGCTTTCGTACTTCCATTGTACAGCGGACACCCATTGTTCAAAAATTCTCAGATTATTAGGAAAGCTAGTTGAAGGTGTAAATGTACACATGTGTTGCGTACTCTTTCCAAAAAGAGCTTGGTTACGCCTAAAAAAAATCGCGAAAAACGGTAAATGTTAAAATATTCCCCAAAAATTAACAATTTTATTTAAAAAACAGGAAATTTTGGAAAAAGTACTCAAAACACGTTCAATTGGACGTCTTTACTGAGTAGAATAAAAAAAAAAAATTTTAAAGATATCTCAATTGTGTCGTTAGAAAACGATGGAAGTAAAGAAACCACTGCAACACAAACCCAAATAATACAGGGTCCAGTAGAGCCTTAAGTCATAAAGTGCCCTGAAACTTTGTAAAAAAATGTTGAAAAGTCAAAATTCAGATCTCACTGGAGGACACTCTATGGTTGCCAAAATTTTTTGCCGCCTCAAAAATTGATCGTTATACTCTACTTATCACACTGTTAAGTTTGTTGCCCGTATAATTTTT
Source organism: Sweltsa coloradensis (assembly GCA_024449915.1). Taxonomy (NCBI): domain Eukaryota; kingdom Metazoa; phylum Arthropoda; class Insecta; order Plecoptera; family Chloroperlidae; genus Sweltsa; species Sweltsa coloradensis. Next base: position 14,705 of record JAMZAV010000543.1, read on the forward strand.
TTGACTAATTTTTCCGCTTAATCCCCTTACTATAAGCTTCAGTGAACCGTCTGACAAGTACCATGTCTTATTCTAGGAGTATGAAATGGTGGGTGAAACCTCTCCATTCTTCAATTACTCGTGCTGAACAGGAGACTGTGTTTGAATCCGCCCCAGAAAATTACCGAAAGATAATTCTATCTACTAACCTGGCTGAGAGCTCAATCACTCTTCCAGATATTACTTTTGGTAAGTTGGAGTAGACCTATGTCTTTTATATTTTTATTTTATTTATTTATTTAACGTCTAGATCCTATTCAGTTATAAAAACTGATTTACAAAGGAGGACAACTAAATAAATCTAATTACATAGATGCAGACACAACATTTAACTACATTTTAGTAAATATTTGAAATAGTAATATGTATTACAACAAAAATGTATTAAAACACAACAATTTTGGTAACAAATAAAAAGAATATTAATTGCAATTAATTAATGAATCAAATGTTAAAAAGTTAAAGGGGAAAAAAAGAAAAGAAAAGAAGAGAAAAGAAAAGAAAATGAAAAAAAAAGAAAGAAAGAAAGAAAGAAAACATTAAAAAAGAAAAAAGAAAAGAAAATAACTGATTTATTAGACGATCCCACTCAAAGGAATATGAGGTTTGTCAAACATCAGAAACAGCAAATCAGGGAGTAATCAAACTTTCGCGGAAGAAACCACCGAACGCGAATCTTCATTCTTGTGTTCAAATCTTGCTATTGCTTTCTTATTCTTGCAATTTGCCATATTTGACCATGAAAACATTAGCCAACTTGCTTCCGGAAAGGTCGCTGCATGACAGACTCCCTCATCAAGCTGAAACCTCCGTCACAGAGGTTTCAGGGGTGTTAAACGATGGCCAGTGTGTGCTAGCTGTGTTTCTGGACATATCACGTGCCTTTGGCAAAGTTTGGCATGACGGGCTCTCACAAGCTTCTATACCTGAAAGTCCCCTTTGTAATGGTGCGCTTTATTCGAGCTTTTCTGACGGGACGTCTCGCTTGTGTGCGTGTTTAAGATCAAGTATCCCGCTTGTTTACCCCTCTTGCTGGTGTGCCTCAAGGTTCCTGCCTCTCTCCCCTTTTCTACCTGATCTACTGCTACGATATCCCTTCTCCCTTGTCCCGACACCTTGCCCTAGCCCTAAACAGACGACATTGCCTACTGGTGCAAAGGGCGCACAGCAAGAGAAGTCTTCCGCCGTCTACAGCGCCAAATAAAATCTCGAATGCTTGGATGTGTTGGTGGCGTGTAATTCCGAAAGCCTTAAAGACACAGCTTATCCTTTTTCACCACCGACACAAAACTCAAAAGATGTCTCAACGACCACTCCGTTAGTCCATCTCACTCTGGGTCACTACGGTGTACCCCAGTCGGTCTGCCAAGTACCTTGGAGGAATTTTTACAGACATTCTCAACTGGGGTGCTCATTGCCGTGAAGTCATCAACCCTGCGCATTCGCGACTTAACTTATTTGTAATGCTTGGTGGGCAAAATTCTGGATGCAGTTTCCGTACTCTTCGGCACACTTATAAAACTTTCATCTGCCCTCTCTTTGAATACGTGGCCCCGGCGCTGGCACCCGTCGTTGGAGGATGTCTCCAGCAATTCTTCTCTCTGGAGCGAAGGATCCTTCGCCGCATTGCGCGACTTCCTCTGTTTACGCGATGAAACTATATACTAAAACCCGGGCCCGGGTGGTATCGTCTCGACTCGAAAAACCCTCCAGGGACTGCAACTCTTCATCATGGGGGCGGGAAAAAATTCCCCCCTTTTTCACGTCCGGGCCTTGGGGCCCTACCCCCTTTCAGTCCCTTTTCTGCCTTTTGCCTTTCTCGTCGACTGACTCAATATGTTCTCTATGTTCTCTTGTTGTTTTTTTGTTGTAATGTTAATCTGAACTTGTAACTCTGTAATCACGGGTTCGGGCTACGGGGGGGCCCAACCCGTTCCTTGCATTAGCCTTCCTGGCCTATGGGCAGGTAAAATTCTTGTTATTACCTTTCTCATGCACCTGTATTATTGGTGAATGTATTTTAGTTTCGAAAACATCCAATGATAAGTACACCATCGATAAGAGTTACCGAAAAATAGCAGTTTCAAATAGGTACCTACTTAATTTAGCACTTTCATTTCAAAATTATGCACTTTGACCATTTTCAAATTACAAATTTAGCGCATTGGTGCAAATTACAAAAATATGCAATATTTAGTTGCTAATTTTTTTTAAAATTCGATTCGTTGTTCAAATTTGATGTCGTAAAAATTCGAAGAATTCAAAGTATTCAAATTTGGCGCCAAACACCTGAAAAACTCGTAAATATATCGATTGGTTGATTTTATAGTTTGCAATCAATCACGTGACGTCATGGCCGCCGCGTACGTCACCGAAGAATTTCCGTTCGCGTCTTGTTCCGCGCGTAGCATTCGAAAAACAGTGCGCTCTCTCATCTCTCTATCTCTCTTGGACGATGCTGGCAGGCTGCCGGTAGGCGTTGCGCAAGTGGACGGCGCAGTGCGCTCTGTCTCTCACTCACGGGAGCCTAAGCCATGGCTAGGACGGCGGGCGGGAGTCGGGTGACTTTGATGCAAACAGTCGGCAGGCGCTACAAAGCATTGCGGGTGGTCGGAAAATGCGAGCGTATTTTGCTGTACTTAAATTTTGTGCATATTTAGCAATTACGTGGTTATATCGCTGATATTTCGCAATTGTGCTAATATTTAACGGAATCATCGGAATTTCGCAGTTAGTTGCATTTTTAAAAACACTATTATAGCTCAAAATACCTTGAAAGGTAAAGAAAAGTGAAAAACTTAATTTTGCAACATTTCGCATTTATTGCACATGCAAAATTTACGTGGCTCTAACCATCGACCATAAGTAAATCATGGGGTGTAGTTGTAGGCCTATCACCTTTATCCAGCCCTTGATCTCCTTCTAAACAAAGGTATACAATCAGTGTTGGGGAAGGAACTTTTAAAAAGAATGCGTTCTCGTGAACGCTTTCTTTTTTTGTGAACTTTTCAGTGAACTTACTCTTTTTTTAAATGAATGAACTTGAACTTTTAAAAGTTCTTTCCGAAAACGAACTTTTTAGTTTTAGAAAGTTCATTTGAAAGTTATTTCCGTGCGTCGAGCAGCCGTCGACTCGCCGCATTCGACGCTAAAAACAATTACAAATCGTTGTTCCATTGTTGGCCTACGTTGACACACGTTCAGCTGATTTTGACAAGGTCACGCACGATTCACGAAGTCTAACTTAGTTAAAAAAATGCACGCCAACTTATTCGGAAACAAATAAATTTTAGAAGCCTAAAATGCTAAGTATCTGCTGTAATTTTACAAGCTGGTCGACGAGAATGTAATACAAATCATCAACACGATCAAAGACAGCTCAACTATCGTCCGACCGCTGTCTGCCGTGGGAAGATCGCAATCTATGACACCGGGGACGGGGGGTGGCCCGTCAAACCCTGCTACTAGACCACCAGCAGAGCTCGAATTTTATAACTAATGCAACTTCTTTGGCAAATATGAAGCCCATCTCCGTGCTTCGTGTGCGTAATAATATAGTTTCAAAATTTTATCTGGAAGTCGTATTGTTCTTCTTATTATTACTATCATAAATCAATTCCAAACATTTTGTTACCGAAAACAACATCTGTGAATAGTTTTCCAGGGTGGCTAGCAGTTTTTTTAATTTGCGACTGTCACAGCAGCTGGTCGGTTGTGCAAGCGCTCTACATGTCAGCTCATCAGTTTAGCCATTGAGATATAAAGTTTAGCACTGGTAGCCGCTGGTAGGCTATCAAGCAAGGTCTCAGCTCGAAGCTTTTATTGTTTATGTTGACACTTGACAGTAGATTACGCGTTAGACTGCAATGGCATATGCAAGAATATATTTTAGATGGAACTATTAACATCATCAATAATAGTTGTGTAGCTCGCTCCTTACTTTGTTGTGGGGGGGGGGGGGCTCCAAGTAGATTTAGTATGTGTTAGGTATTAAGCACATTAGGATAATTTAATACAAGTTGTGACTTGTGTCTTCAAGTACCTATGTATAAATGATATAATATTGCACTTGCGTAGGTGTAGACAGATTAAAATTTAACTAGCTTGTACCTAGTAAAATGGGTAGTAATGGTGAATTATTTTGGCCACTTGCAAAGACTATGCTAATGCATTGAAGCAAAAAATTAATTTGGTAATTAGATTGCCTAGATAGGGCCTTCATAAATACCAAAACAACTTAGAGATTTGAAGATTTTTGTTAACTACGTACTCGAACTCGACTTGAAAAAGTGATACTCGCACCACCATAATGTTTTTCTTCATTTCTCGACAACCTTTAATAAAATTGTGATTTTTTTTTACTAAAGAACTTTTAAAAGAACTTAGTTCATATTTTAGACGAACTTGACTTTTCAAAATTATAGGTTTTAATTAAAAGAACTTGAACTTTTTAAAAGTTCATTATTTGAGCTGTGAACTGAACTTTTAGAAATTTAATTTTAAAAAAGAACTGACCCAACACTGTATACAATACATGGATGGTACCCACCTAGGACTGAATTCCTGAAATTATTTTAGCTCTTTACTCTATACCCTGGAGGAAGATTGTAGCCCTGTCCTAACCCTAGAGGATAAAACTGTATTCCAGTTGGGGTTGCACAATGTCAATTGACCTGTCAAATGAGGTCAAATACTTTTAGTCCATTGACCAGTCAATTGACTTAAAGATAACATGTGTATATTGCTTTTAAAACTTAAAATTATTTGAATTTTTATATTTGAATTTGAATTGTTATGTAAACAATAACTTTTCTTTCTTTCATTTTCAATTAAAAATGTTTTAATAAGGTTATATTTTGTTTTAATTATTATTAATAATAATAATAATAATAATAATAATAATAATAATAATAATAATAATAATAATAATAATAAATAATAATAATAAAAATAATGTCTTTATTTCTCTTGAAGAAAAAGGCGAATTTAAGCCAAAATGGCTTATGAATTATAATGTACAAATAAAATACAATAGCTTCTGGGGAAGCTGAAGCTGAATCGGAGGAAGGGACTGATGACAGCCTCGACGATGATGATGACGATGATGATATGCCACTTAATATGCTTTTAACAAGCATTTGAATAAAAAAAACTTTTGTCACCACAACATTTAAAAATAAATACACTAATTATTTAATAAAATAAAATTTATGATTTTTTACATTTGACCGTCAATTGACCAAATTTGAATTTGACCGGTCAAATCCCATCCCTAATTCCAGTACAAGTGTTGTACACACATATCACTTGTACTTGTGCTACGCTTGTACACTCATATGCTAGGGTTAGGGCAGGTTTAAAATATAACCCTGTGTTTAAGGGTTAAAATAGTTACAGGAATCCAGCCCCAGGGTGTACTAGTGCCAAATTTACCAAACTTAGGCTTTGACGGTAAGGTAAGGTAAGGTAATGAAGGAAAATGAAAATTATTCACCACTACGAGGTAATAATGATAATTTGATGATTTTTTTTCTGTCTCGACTCTCACGAGCCTCACACGGCTTAACTGTGGGGATAAAATGCATAGTCATTATAATAAAAATAACCCAGACTCCAGACTAAAGATATATAAATAATAAATACATAATGATTGGTATAAGTATACAAAAAATTAAAAACGAAAACAACAGCAATGAAAATGATACTGAAAACTTTACACAAATAAGAAAGTAAAAATAAAATTGAATGAACTACGCATCCCACTTACATGCAATAGACACTGTTAGTGTGACGTCATTCCATCAGGGCCGCCCATGGCAACGCATAGCAACGGCCAGTTTTGACTCCAATCACAGTTTTGTTCCCATAAGAAACTAGTGGGTGGTATTTTCGACGGTATCTTTAGGCCACACTTTTACCTATCACGTATTTTTTCCCGATAAGTTCAACACTAATACAACGAGGGAAAAATATAATGGCTTGAATTGCATGAATGTTTGAATGCTTTATTTCCATAAATGTAAGCCTAGTTTGTAGCTTATGTTTGCATATTTTAGAATATGTTTAAAGCTTAATTAACTTATCTTTAAGACTTCTAGTAATTACAATTAGTGTGGAACAGGCAAACCAGCTAGTTTAGTTTAGATTGGAGAAGATTTGACAGGTTGGGAAAGAATAGAGAATATAAAGCCCAGCCTATAGGTTTGGGAGCAACAAAACTTTTCACCTGCTGATAACTGCAGCTGATTTAAAGTTTCTCGATTTGGTTAGTCGGGAAACACTCCCGTAGGTGTAATTGTTATCATTTACTACAATTTAAAAATAAAAAATTACCCCGTGGTTCGAATCCCGGTTAAGGGGCGGACTTTTTCAATTTCCAAATCGTAGTAAATAAAAATTTTAAGTTGTTTATTACCTTAATCCACGATGCGTTTCGTCCTTCTGGGACTCCTCAGGCGGATGGTGGCCACTAAAAATCAGCTAACTACATACAAACAAAACTCACAACACATAACCAAACCTGTGGTAGGGCCACGCAAGAAGTAAATTCTGCATGCATGTTGTCATCATCAGCAAGGTTACTTCACACACCATTCATACTGAGCCACTTTGTCAGCACAACCAGTAAGGGGGCTTCCCTCCCAACTCTGGTGCAAGACCCGTGGCAACGAGAGAGGCTGCCCTACTAATTGTGACTTGGATCCATAAACGAAAAGAAACAATACTACAAGTTGCAAGCTCTTGGCTATCTCATTTCTTTTGAGTGTGTAAGGTTTGGCTGTATTTCTACAAGTTTTTGTTATGTGTGTGATCTCATTACTTTTTCAAGTTCTATTGCAAAATTATTTTTTTAAATATAATAATTTTATCAAAGTTGATTTATTTTCTATGGTTTTAGCAATAACAATAGGATGTAAAATATCTAGACCCGGATTCATGTACATCCTGGGTATAGGTGGTATAACCATGGTATAACGACAGTATAAGGACTGGTTAAGTCTAGGCAACTCATATCCAATTAAAACTTTCCCATTCTACAACAAGCGCACAACTTATGTTATTTTACACCTTTCACTGCATCCCCAGCCATGAAAATCAACAGATTATCAAAAGAACATTGAAAATTTGCACAGTTTTTGTTTTCATTTTTATATAGTGACAGGAGTTTTGCGTGAGATCATTGAAAGAAAAGAATAGGTGTATTATTTCCGTACATTTTTGTATAGCCTAGGTGGACAATCATACTATTGTCTATCTGCATTAGACTTTTTAGAAATCAAAACTAGTTTTTTGTGGGGGAGTGTGTCAGAACAAGGTTGTGCTGGCCTAGGGTTGGCTAGGCTTGTAAAACATGTAATGTAAGTATTAATTTTATCTAGTCCTATAGCCTTAATGGAATTTAGACCTACACGTTGTATTATAAATAATTTTCTACATCTGGCCTAGGCAGGGACGGTTTCTGATTTTTTTATGAGAGTATAATGACAATTTTTCTCGTTTCACACATAGAAGCAAAATTTAAAATGTCCGCCATTTGTTTACGTATCGCACTTTCCCGCCTAACTCTGCTTATACCTGTCAACAAGTGTCAAGTAAAATATAGTTACTTGTTGATTGTATGCCTAGTATAAGGCTTATTTTAAAACCTTTATTTGGAAGCCTTCCAGCAAACTTTTTCAACTTTTTCTTTCAAAAGAGACTATATTACTATAACCTTAATGTCCATGTAAAATATGAACATTGTAGTCCCACCCGTCTGGTCAGAATCGCGGGCCGATTGAAACTGGCGAATTAGGTAGCAGTAGTAGCTAACATCCTTAAAGTGATTTTGAGCATGTTTCAAGCCATTTTTTCACCAAGAAGGAATGGTCGTACCCCAATCAAATTTGGCATGTGTAGTCAGGTACCTAAATCCTCTCAACTTTGATAGTTTTCAAGTCCACATCACGTTACATGACGGCTGGGTAACACCTCGAAGTCACCCCAACTCTGCTTGCTGTATAAGGTGCTCGAGTGTGTAGCGCGCCATGGCTTGGCTGCGGCGCCCTAACGGGCACCTAGATACAAAGGCCTATCATTGTTTAGTTATTATGTACAAGTTATTGAGACTATGAAGTATTGCTGGATTTGGTTACTGCAGGCGTCAAGGTTTGTTTGGAGCATATTTTCTTTGTTGCTGAGGACAACCAGTTGCGTGACGTCACCACTAATATATATCTGAATAATATATCTGAATAATTAAACAAAATCACTTTGAATTCGTTCTTGACCCTACTTATTTTATCTATATCTTTAGGAATTTTATTTAAACTAAAAGGCATTTCAATTTAAGTTTTCAATATCGTCGGTAAAGTGGCAATACCACATACCGTAAGTGACTTTTTTGGCCAAATTCACTTTGTTGTTGTTTCAACATCGTGAATTCATTTGGCACCGTTTAAATTCGTATTCGTTTGAAATGAACCAATAGAAAGGCTTAAAAGAGCTTATAAAAACCGCATATGAGAAAGAGGCTTCAGAAGGCTGTAGAAATACCATGTATCTTCCATCCAGCCATGCTATCCAGTCATAACCCAGCTGTCAGTTGTGCTGTCAAAGTGCTTGAGGTAACAACAAGCGATCTCAAATCTTGTACCACTAGATCGTTACACCACTAATGTGATTTGTGAATGTGTATGTTGTGAAATGATTAAATGTCTAGGCTTCACTCAGTTACTGAGTAGTGCTTCGTACAAAATACAAACGGACCAAATTCTTCATTTTTCTAACCAACATTTCCTATCGCATTTCTTATTAGTACCTAATTAACCATTAATAAATAAAAAGGCCTAGATACTGTATTTCATTGTGGATAGTAGCTATTCAACAAAGACAATCACTGGTTTGGCCTACTTATAAATAAATATTGGTTTGGGGCTAGGGCTGTGCATATTTGTAAAAATGCCTACCCGGGTACCAGTCGATCTTACGGTCGGGTACCCGAAATTACGAAATTTTAAGATTTTTTTACGATTACCAAAAAATAAAAAAAGTAAATTTAGTCAATTATCTACTTTATATTGACAGGTCATCACATTTTACACGCACATTCTCATGAACGTGAACATGTCGACGGTTTCGGGCGCCAGAGATGCTCGTTTCTTATGTCCAGCTGTTGAAAATGCACATTCATTAGGAACTGATGTTGCCGGAATGCATAAATACCTCTACCAGTCACTTATCGGCCGATTACGATGAATAGGGGTGCACGCGCAGGGTGTTGGTGACGTCATTCACTGGAGCTCGACAGACGAAATACGAGCGCGTATTACTGACGAATCACGTACTGCCGCCGTTGCGCGCCGACGAGTGCAAGACTGACCGGCGGCTGCGTTAATTGAGCGGAATTTGAGACGAAAAACGGTCAAATGAGTACCCGACGCCTCATTTCATTACCCGGGCTATTATCAACGGGCGGGTGCCCGGGTACCCGTTCACAGCCCTAGTTAGGGCTTGGATATTAAGCCTAGGCCTACTGTCCTCTTAAACCTAGGACACTTCTGTATTGATTTAGTATTTAGATTAATAGGTACAGGCTTGTTTGTGCCCCTAGTTGTTATTAACAAATAATAATAGATTAGTTATTAGCACTAGACCAAGTAGAAAATGCTGTATGGTTGAATCAATGGATTGACTCTCATAAAATGAGAAGTAATATCTGGGAATTACGATGTTTTGGGATGGTTTTCATGCAATTTCTTCACAGAGCCTGCATTGCAAACAAGGCCTAGAAGTTCACAAAAATCCCCATAGATAGCATGACCAGGCTAGTCACGGAATAGTAGATGTGTATGCATATCAATCCAGCAAGCAGCGAAGTTTCCGTGAAGGAAGCCTAGCAAGCCTAGGCCGCTCATCAGCTGACTGTTTAACATGTAACTTATGGCCGTAACACCGCGGAAGTACGCGGAAAACGGCAGGCGTAAACCGTGTATGTTATTTTATTGTGCATTGTTACTTTGGAGATGAAATAGTAAACTTAATCACAATCCCATCAACTTGTTTAGAAGAAGAATATAATTAAAAGAAGTTCTTTTGTTGGTGGTATAGGCTGAATTGTTACGTTTTTTGCGTCTCCTCAACAATGTCTCAAACGTCACTTACGCGGTATTGCCACTTCACCGGCGATAAACTTGTTATTGTAAGAAGGTATCTTCAAATACTCTGCCTCCCTGGTGCAAGTATTTACATTGTAATTTACAGTTTCTTTAATTAAATTATAATAATAATATTTAACTATTAAGATTGTTGATGAAGAGTACATTTACAGTTAAAACATTACAGAATCATCTATATAAATCATTAGTTGTGACCAGGGCTCGAAATTAACGGCAGCCCGAGGCTGCCCAAAACCCTCTCCGTCTGCCTGAAATTTCCCATACAAATAGCATTAAATATTTGATTTTCCTAAAATCGACAATTTTGTTTAAAGGCATTAATCTCACAACTGTTGACATGATATTTATTAAGTAGGGGTGTGCAAGTACCCAAAATTTTAAGTCAGAGTCGTGTATTTGAAGACTCGAAATCAAGTATTGAAAAAATTAAAATTTTGGTGGACCTTACCAACCTTGATTAACCTTCATAGTATGTCCAGTCTTTTAATACAAATTGTTATTCTTTATGGAAGTTTTGAACTTTTTTGGGCACAGATAAAATGTCACTTGGACTATAATAATTATAATGACATTTTCAAGTAGGCCTAATATCAATTACTATATTATTTTTCATAGCCTAGCCCTAATAACGATATGTGCTTGATCATTAAAATTATATCACTTTTGGAGCCTACATACGGATTAAAATTAATAAATAAAATTAATATTGTACATATTGTAAGTATAAAGTCAAAGAGTAATAGTTAAAAAAAATTACTCTGACTCGAATCGGTCTCGACTAACTCAAAAATCAAGACTCCCATTCCCCATTATTCACAAATTAACAAATATAAGTTATCTCATCTCATGAGTTATGACTCGTGAGACTAGCATGTGAGACATTTGAAGACCAATTTTTTGAGCGGCCTATTAGCCTAGTCGACTACAAAAAAAACACTGTGGCTCGGTGATGTTGGTGATGGCATTGGCATGTCAAGAGGCAAGACTGTGTACATATTTGTTTGTAGGCGATAGGCATCCATATTTACTGATACGTAACACGTACGTAACAAATTTAGAGTAAATTTGGCTAATAAAACGTAAAATAATAAACAAATTGGGCTACACAATTCTTAACAAGGCTGCCAAAAAGTTTTAGACAGCGAGCTGCTGTCTTTTTCCAAGCTAGTTTGTTCTCCCGAACTGCATCTCGTACCCTCTCGTTCCACCATCGCATCTCTTTCTCTTTCCACCACTATGATTCACATTTTAAACTTTTGTGGACTGCTACAAGTCCAACAGTGCAATTTTGGTATTTTTGGGGGAAATATTTACTTTAGATTTTAAGCATCTGGTTGATAAAAAAAAATGCTTTGCAAGGATTTACTCTCTTTCATCATCATAGATAATCAAAAGTTATTGGAGAGTGATAATCCAGAAACAATTAATTGCAGAAGGAAAAGATTTTGACATTTTAAGAAAATCTTAAAATTATTATCAAAAATCACTTCTATTTTTCATTTTTATTTCCATAACATTTTTGTACATCTGCAATGTAAACAGGATCTAATAAATAAATACTGGTTTTGAATTCTCTTAACTTAAACACTGTTCTGATAATTTCTTATTTTTATAGTGGTGGACTTTGTTCTTACAAAGAAGATGATTTGTCACCCATCCACCGGATTCCAACGCCTGCAATTAGAATGGGCTTCCAAGAGCAGCTGTATGCAGCGAAGTGGTCGAGCCGGCCGTGTGTCGTCTGGTTTTGTCTATAGACTCTTACCTAAGGAGTTGTATGATGTAAGAGTATTCATTTTTATCCAGTTTAATTCTAGATAGTTTATTGGTTTCACATCTGAAACTACGGTAGTCTCTCGATATCATGTACATACTCGGATATCACAGTAGTCCCAGTTAACATGAACGTATTTCATGCCCCATGTGCCTATAGGACTTAACATGATGATTATTTTGATGACACGAATGCAGTTAACACACAACACAAACAACTTTTAAATCCCCGTGCGACAATAACATTGGTTTTGTCTCTTGTAACTCGAACTCCGCGGTGGACTGGCGGCAACCTTTGCAAATAAACGTCCGAGTAATTTAAACTTGATGCCCAATCATTGATACTCGACACTAAGAGTATTATTATTGTGTAACATGATCCGTGTATCGAAAGCTGATGTATGCGGGCAGCACGGGCTATTACTGGGGACCACCACAAAGCAAGACTAAATTATTAAAAAGTGGTGCAAAAAGTCTTGGTTATTAAAAAGCAGTAAATAGCCTTAATTTAAAAATATGTAAAAACATGGACTATGAATATCCTCCCATAAGCATATGCCAAACTTAGGGCTCATTCCAGAACTGAAAGAATGGAAGAACCCAAAGTATTGATTTAAAGGATTCAAGTTAGGTTCAGGAATAGAGGTGATTGTCTCGCCGATACGAAAGTGACCTGGGCTAAGATAAGAGACATCATTAGGGTCATTTTTAAGAGCAATAATTGAATGTGAATTCAAACATGCTTCGATTTGTTTGAGTGAAGTTGCCATCTGTTTAAATGTGATTGAGTTATTTCCTATCACCCTTTTGAGATGATATTTTAAGGATTTAACGGCAGCCTCCCACAAGCCTCCAAAGTGTGGAGGTATGAAAGTAGGTATGTAAAACCAGTTACAATAATCAACAGAGTTGTGGTTTTGCAGAGTATCTTGATGAAGTTTTGATTTCAATAACTTGCTCAGATCAGCTAGCTGGTGATTGGCACCGACAAAGTTAGATCCATATCGCTATCTATTTTGGAAGATTTACCTCTTCGAGAAGCAAAACGCTTTAATGCTGCAAGGAATGCATCGTTAGTTTTTGCTGACTAATTCATAGAGATCCGAGTAAATGGTTTTATTTTTGGGACATATTCGTTTTTTAAAATTGAAAATCAGGTGTTATGTGTTTTTTTTTAAATCCAAAAATTCGTGTTTTAAGGGTGTCAGTATCACAAAAATAGGACTTGATAAGGTATTTTATTCAACGAAAAGAAGCACTTTCAATATGTTTGAGGACGGCATCCTTCCTTTCAAATTCCACTCGACAATCACAAAATTTGCACAGTAAAATCTTTCCATCATTGATTCATTGGCATAATAACTTTTGCTTTTAAATTCCCTTGCTCGGGAATTAGCAGTAACAGGAGGGAGCTTTCGGCATTGCACTAAACCAAATCCTGCGAAAACTGAAGGTGAAGCGATGCATATCAGGTTTGTGTCTATTCGGGAGTAGTCGTGCCTGGTCGTGACACTGTCAAGGCCAACTCCTTCACTGGCTGGCTAGGTGAGGCGGCCGCTTGGTGTTGCATGGGGGGGGGGAGGCGAACAGCCGGCGACAAAGGAATTCTTCGGATATCGGAAGCCAGCGAACTGGGAGCTAACTCAAAACGGAGCAACTAATTTTTTGACAATTAGGCCTACAATGCAATTTAAGGACAATATTGCCATTTTAGTGGTTATTTCGCATTTCAATATAGAGTAAAGTTCCTTTCTTTCTCGATTTGGTTAGTCGGGAAACACTCCCGTAGGTGTAATTGTTATTATTTACTACAATTCAGAAATTTAAAAAAATGGAACAATGGAATGCGGGAGACCCGTGGTTTGAATCCCGGTTGGGACGGACGTTTTTAATTTCTGAATTGTAGTAAATAATAGAGTTTGGTGTTATTGCTTAGTAAGCAGCAAAGTAGGTGTTATTTTGCTATGCAATATACCGGTACATATTTTCAGGTTCCTAATCACACAATTCGTCCACATTTTGCAAAAAAACACAACATTTTATCATTTTGCGTTAAAAATGTATTTATTTATGTCTTTCTTCTTTAACAATTTTACAAAGTTTGTAACACATTTTTTATTAAGACTAAGGCTTACTTTACAAAACAAACAGTATAATAGCAAAGTTAATAAGTTAATTAAATAAAAAAAGTATGTACATGTATTGGGTATTTTAAATTCACTATACACTTTCACACTAAATACAATATATAATATGTTGACGAATACTTTCGTGGCTAGACATTATGTTAACTTATTTTAGAAATAAATGTTTTCACGGTATATGCCACTCCTTGAGTTTAATTACTTCTCAACGTTTCGGAACTCAATTGGGATTCCTTTATCAAGAGATTTAATAGTATAACAAAATGAAATTAGAAACAATAACAAAAGCAAACAAACCAACAAAAAGAAAATAACAAAAGCAGGCCAACAAAAGTAAATAAAAAGAATTTAGAAATATGATACATTGAAGTGCTTAGAGGTCATGAACCATTCGGCCCTGTTCGCTTGTTGTTCTGGCTCCTAGTCCTTGTCTCCATTCGACGACCCGTTGTTGCTTGACCCGAGGCTTGACATTAGTGGAATGACTACGCGTCTGCATGAGGCGATCTGCCCCCGCCGACATCGTTGCTCCCTCAGGGTTCTCGTTCAAAGTGGAAGAGGCAAAAGTCGACCACCTGACTATTCAAATGTTCCGAGAAGCTTTGGAGATAGAAAAATCCAAATCCAACAGGAAAAAACTCAAACCAACAAAGGGATGATGCTAAACGTTTAGCCGTAGCATGGAAACCTGTATTGAGTACAATACAAGTTGTCCCAGCTCAACTGGCAAGACACAGTCAACTCAATGACAGACAATGACGATCTCGCAGTTTGGATGAGAATTACGATACACCCACATTAGCATCAGAAATAAGGCAACCCATGCAGACAAGAAGCCAAACCACTAGAGACGCCTCTCCCAGTTTGAGCGAGAACCATGTGAGACCAACGATGTCAGCGGAAACGGGTCACCTTGTGCAGACGCGTAGTCGGACCGCTAACAAAGGTCCAGCAACAACAAGTCACCGAATGGAGCCAAGTCAACCCAGGCAGACATGAAGCCAGACTACTAGGGACGCCTCTTCCACTTTGAACGAGAACCGTGAGGGAGCAACGATGTAGGCGGGGGCAGATCGTTTCATGCAGACGCGTAGTCATTTCACTAATGTCGGCCTCGGGTCAAGCTACAACGGGTCGTTGAATGGAGACTTGGACTAGGAGCCAGAACAACAAGCGAACAGGGCCGGATGGTTCATGAACTCTAAGCACTTCAATGTATCATATTTCTAAATTCTTTCTATTTATTTTTGTTGGCCTGCTTTTGTTATTTTCTTTTTGTTGGTATGTTTGCTGTTGTTATTGTTTCTAATTTCATTTTGTTATAATATTAAATCTTTTGATAAAGGAATTTCAATTGAGTTCCGAAACGTTGAGAAGTAATTAAACTCAAGGAGTGGCATATACCGTGAAAACATTTATTTCTAAAATAGTTAACATTTATATAGGCTATGGATTGTTGTAGGTTTTTGCAGCCCGTTGTATGTACAATACTAGGTTCTTAGGTAAAACCGCGTCGAAATGATGAACCAGTGCAGATACTGGGCGTCCACCAACGTTTCGTCTGATCTACATAAGACATCATCAGGGTGACTGTGACTTCACGAAGGTTAAAGTCATAGTGGCTGGCACGCGCGCGACTGCCTCCTTATAAGGGTTGCCGTTTGATAATCGATATATCGATCGATACGATTATTTCCCGAAACGATCGATAATCGATTCAGTCTTCCAGAATGGATATATCGATAATCGAATAGCTTGCCCACCCGAAATTTTGTAATTTACCGCCCGCTCAGCAGAACTTCATAAAATAGTACCAGTCAAGACATTAATCGCTTTATTCCGTGAAAAATGCGTCCACTGTGAGATCTACAACACGCGTAAGGCGTGAAGTACGAAGCGCCTGCACTGCTGCAGTATAGGCTACCAGTATGATTCGTGCGTGTTACGGGCCGGCTCGGCTCGGGCGGCTGCACTCCCGCGCCGATCAGGCGCAGATTGCTCAACCTCGGCGCGTCACACTCACAGCCAATTATTGTAGTACGTCGTTCAAGGTCAACAAGTATTTTATCGAGATGCATTCCTCCCCACTCCACGCCAACTTGGTATCGCTTTACTTCATTCCGTAGTGCTGCGATAATATTATCATATCAGTTCTCTCACATCAATATTACGTCGTCTTCCAAACTAATGTCCAACATTATTCATCTCGTCACGTAATAAGTATCGGAGCATTGAATAGTTTAACTGATTATATCTCGTAAATGAATGATTGACAATCACAACAAAAGCTGAAATGAAACTTCACAGAACCACGATTTCCAAGAAGAATGACCTTCACAAAGACAACACTCAAGCCGGGTAGCGTCTGTCTATTCCACCTAGCGCGCTCTCGTAGGGCCGGCCAGACGCATGGGGGGGGAGGGAGCTCGTGAAAGACGTTGCTAGCGTGGAAAAACCCTGTTTTGAGCAAATAAAAGGAACAAAAGGTCCACGGTCCGCGTCAGTATGCGAGCAAGTTTAGGCCTTATTTTTTATTTGATTATCGATCGATATTTCTTAAAATCGATAATCGATACCGAAATTCATATCAAACGGCAACCCTACTCCTTATTTACCTGAAAAGGTGCGGAGCGGCGAGGTTATATTGAAAATGGTGCTGGGCGGCGAGGTCAAATCTAAAACCATGATCTCGTTCCTACTCTATTCTAGTGAATCCTTTTTACTACGGCTTCTTGTCAGGCCCTACTGGGGTTTCTTGTAAATTTTTTGGATTTTTCATGCATATAGTAGCACCATAGTTAAAGGTTTCACTACAATAGAGTAAGGACGAGATCATGGTTTTAGATTTGACCTCGTATTTCTACTATAATTCAATGTGAACGGCCTTTGTAACTAGACATAACAAAGATAGCAATATTAAATTTTATTTTACTACGTAAAGATCCTTGTTTTACAGAAAATGGTTGTGCATAGTTGACTCCTGTGTCTAGGAAGGGTTGTTGTTATAGTCAGTGGCAGGCTTGTTGACCCAGTCTTCTAGGTTGTTCCACTTCTTCTAGGTTTCCCTCTTGCATTAATCCTCATCACAATTTATCTCCTGCTCCTCTTCTTGGTTTTCTCTGTCATCAGCAATGTTGGGTATACCCATAGGCAGGGATTTTAATTTTGCAACAAAACCTTATAGTATTTCTTTTTTCCCCCACAACAACCCCCTCTGCCAGACCATTCCACTCAACTATTGTCTGGCTATTATATAGGAATACTTCCCCAAGTCAGTTCCCCAGGTTCCACTCACGTACTACCACCCATGATCCCTTGTTGATATGTAATTTGTATCAATTTAAAAAGGGAATTACTGGATAGCCAGGAAGAAAAATGATTGAAAAATCAAGCTTTCGGCATAGGAAAAAAAAGGGACTTTTACAGAGTTCAAGTTCCTTTTTGCACCTTCCCCTCTATAAAATTCAGGTTCCTCATAAAAAAGGGAACTAAAGTTCCTTTAAAAAGTACCCTTTAATTTTTTATTTCGTTATGTGTAGGGCCTATTGCGTTTAATGCGACTGCAGAGTCACTGACGTGCAACTTGCAAGCATACGGAAGAGCACGGTGAGCGGTAGGGTCATGAATCATGATGATACATATATGTGCACGATTTGGCCATAACGTTTCTCTGGTAAGACTGTATAAATCATAGGCACCGTAGATGTTGCTGTTGCTAGTTATACATAATAAATAAACTTCTAAAACACTTTAAAGAATGCAAATAGAAATATTTATTAAGAGAGAAAATACTAGAGGCCATAGGCCTGCAAAGGTTGAAAACAAAGTCAACAATGTCAATAAGAACAAAAATGATTTGTAAATAAAGTACACTGCCAGTTGGAAGCAAATAACAAACAAATAAATATAAAGGAAGACTAAACATACCGGCCCCCTTGAAAGGCTGGGCTTTCAACACTGATTCAACACAGGGGTAGTAGGCACACTTTAGTTATGGGCCGTTTGAAGGCCTGGTGCTCGCAACAGTTCATACAATTCATATAGTTGGTGGGCTGCACCTTGGAAAATTGGTTCCGTTATCAGATTGTATTCGAGAGGGTTTGCCTCTGCGAGCAATGAACGCGCCTTAGAGCCGCTATGAACGCATCTGTTGTTAGATTTGTAACAACATCCAAGTGAACAGCCTTGGTCGCTAGACATACAAACACGGCTATATATCCCTTTGTTGTTGTCTTGCTGCGAGGTGTTCCAAACCTTAAGAAGTCAGGTCCAGCATAATCAACACCAACATTGCGAAACGGTCGAGTGGGTTGGATTCTCTGTGCTGGTAGTTCACCCATTAACTGTTGAGAAGCTTGTGCCTTAAGTCGGAAGCACCTGGTGCACCGATGAATCATCTTTCTCACCAGTCTTTTGATTGATGGGATCCAAAATCTCTGGTGGATTGAAGAGATCAGCAGTTGTGGTCCAGCATGTAGTAACTTGATGTGTTCGTTGTTCAGGATCAGGTTGGTGAGATGATGATCTGCTGGTAAGATCAATTGGTGAATTGCATCATAGGAGAGTGATGCTTTTTGGAGTCGACCGCCAACTCGTAGTAGCCCATGCTGATCTATGAATGGAGTCAAACTCTTTACTTTACTCTTTGGCGAAATGGTGTGATTGTTAGATAGACTTGCTAGTTCCTTATTGTATGAAATAGATTGTACAAATTTTACACATGTTAGAAGGCTGTCTTCCATCTCTTTGGCTGAGAGCGCTGAAAGTTGCCGTTCTTCCCTTGCTAATCTGGTATTCTTGATGAATCTTCTGCAATAGGCAATAACTCTAACCAGTTTGGTCAGCTTAGAGTACTTTTGTGTCCAGTCCTCTGGCACTGTTCTTGTCGCAACAAAAGCTTTTCTGGCTTCTGCACTGTCAGGAGACGGCACAAGGTTGATATCTAGCTGGGGCCACAAAGATGGTTCTTGAATTAGCCATTCAGGTCCGTGCCACCAAAGTTCACATGACTTCAGGGTAGTGGCGTCGACACCTCTGGACACGAGATCTGCTGGATTACATGCAGATGGCACATGTTTCCAGTGTGCACTAGCTGTGAGTTCTTGGATGGTAGCAACACGGTTGCCTACAAACGTTTTCCATCTTGATGAACTGCCTGAAAGCCAGTGCAATACCAATGTAGAGTCTGTCCACAGGATGGTTTCACTAACAAGTAGATTTAGTGCAGGGATTGCCTTGTCACATAAATGAGCTAGAAGGAGAGCGCCACACAACTCCAACCTAGGTAGAGTGTTGTTCTCTTAACAGGTGCTACCTTGGACTTTGAACACAACAGGTTAGATGCAGTTTCACCTGTGGCATATGTAGCCCGTACATAGAGGCATGCACCATAAGCCCGTTCACTGCTGTCGCAAAAGCCATGGATTTCAATTTCAATTTCAATTTTTTATTAGGACAAATTGTACATTTTATGTAACAAACACAATTTTTAGTGTATGTGTCCTTTAGCTAAATAAAAAAAAAATGTTACAAATACTAATATAATGAGAAATTGACATAATATGTAATACATTGTAAATAATAATTTATTATTGAAAAGTAATAAAATAAGGTTCATTTCATTATATTATAGTTAATCAATAATATCAAGTGATAACAGGAATTTCTGTGAGTGTATCATTTAAGTAATCAATAAGATAATAGTAGGCTTTTAGAATTAAATTTGTTTTAGTTCATGTTTGAAACGGTCATAGCTTGAAATGTTTTTAATGGATTCTGGAAGATGGTTATAAAGAGATTTATGTAAGTAGTCTGAGTTTACTTGTCCAAGTTTTGTGTGATATGAGTTTAGCTGTAGGTGATTTTTTTTACGTGTGTCATGATCATGGACATTTGCATTTACTGAGTAGGTGTGTATATATTTTTTAATTACTAAAATTGATTTGAAAATGTAAAAACATGAAAAGGTAAGGATTTTGTGGCATATAAAAAAAGGTTTACAGTGTTCTGTGGGATCAAGGGAACAAATTGCT
This sequence comes from Sweltsa coloradensis, assembly GCA_024449915.1. Taxonomy (NCBI): domain Eukaryota; kingdom Metazoa; phylum Arthropoda; class Insecta; order Plecoptera; family Chloroperlidae; genus Sweltsa; species Sweltsa coloradensis. The sequence goes on from JAMZAV010000543.1 coordinate 34,850, forward strand.
CTAATTGCTTTTTTTTGTATAATAAAAACTTTATGAATACGTCCACGGGCGTCATGGACATACAGTGGGGTATACCACCCGTATTGCAATGTGTAATGTCCACTGAGGCATTTGTGGGAACATCACACCTGAGTACATTGCGTGGGATATTGATGTCACTGAGCAATGGAATTTGCTCACAAAGGTGTTGCCAATCTGCTTGCAGTTTTGCTGCAAGTGGGTCATCCCATCCTAGTCCTTCTTGCCACAGGGATTGCATGAATATTTTGTAACTAATTACAATGGGACTGACTAGACCAAGAGGATCAAATATCGATGCAATAGTAGACAATACACTTCTTTTTGTCATGTGAGACAGAAGAATATCTTTATGATTTGAGTAATCAATGGAGAAAGAAGATTTGCCACTCTTTACTTGAAATTGATCAGACTTCGGGTCCCAAATTAATCCTAGTGTACTTATATTTTCATTACAGTCTAGAGAGAGCAGTCCTTTGTGTTCTTGCAGTTCTTCTGGAATCACTGCAAGAAGTTCTGTAGAGTTGGAGGACCATTTCCGTAACGGAAAACATGCTTGCTTGAGCAAAGTAGAGACTTCTGTGTAAATATGTTGTGCTTCTTCAACAGTTGAGCAGCCAGTCAACAGATCATCAACATAGAAGTCTTCCTTGATTATCTTAGCGCTTTGTGGAGCACTTATTTCATTATCAATGGCCACCTGTTTCAAGCATCTTGTTGCAAGAAATGGGGCACTTGAGGTTCCATAAGTAACCGTTTTGAGCTTAAATGTCTGCAATTCTTCTTCAGGAGATTGTCGCCAAAGAATTCTTTGCAGATTTTGGTCTTCGGGATGCACCAAAATTTGTCTGTACATTTTAGCAACGTCCGCAACAATTCCTATGTTGTGTGTTTGGAATCGTAGCACAATGGAATGCAAATCTTGTTGGACAGTAGGTCCTGTATGCAAGATATCATTTAATGATATGCCGTTTGTGGACTTAGCACTTGCATCAAACACTACACGAGTAGATGTAGTAGTAGAAGTCTTGAAAACTGGGTGATGTGGAAGATAATAGCAAGCCTCTTTAATTTCAACAGCATCACTTGTTACTTGATCCATGTGTTCCATTGTTTGATACTCATCCATAAAGGTATGGTATTTGGCTTTTAGATCATGGTTTTTGGCTAGACGCTTTTCAATTTGATTGAGTCGACGTTCTGCAATGCACTTGGAATTTCCAAGAACTTTTGGATCAATCTTCGTTGGAAGTTTGACAACGAATCTTCCATCTGGTTGTCGAGTAGTGTTCTCAGAGAAGTGTTTCTCGCACTGTCGTTCCTCCGGAGACATAACAGGTTGATCGAGGCAAATAGATTCGATTTCCCAGAAGCGTTGAAGTTGATTTTCTAGTGAATCCTGATTGCGCACAAAGTGAACGTGGTGAGTTGATTGAGCTGACAAATTGATAGGTGTTTTGCCAGCAATAGTCCAGCCAAGTTCAGTGTTTTGCAATACTGGGTAATTTCCAGTTTGTGTCATTTTCTCGGGGTGCAAGGTTTCATAGAAGACGTGTGCTCCTATGAGAAGATCAATAGGACCAGGTTGGTTGAACTGTTCATCAGCCAATATCATATCGTTAGGAATTCCCCAACTATCGCAATTCATAAAAGTAGATGGCATTGTGCCCGTTATGCGGGGAAGAACCGCACAGTCAATTGTAGTAGTATAATCACTGACCCTTGACTTTAAGTTTAGCGAAACTGTGTGGGAAGTTTCAGCATTAACCTCGTTTATGCCTTGGATTGGAATGTGCTGTTTTGATTTCTTCAGTTGTAGCTTTTGCACTAATGATTCCGTGACAAAGTTTACCTGAGATGCAGAATCAAGCAGTGCTCTGCAATGAACGTATTGTCCATACTTGTTTTTCACGGTTACCACCGCTGTTCCTAATAAAACCTGAGATTGAACCTTATCGTTGAAGGTACAGTAAGTCTTGTTAGCGGCAGATTGAACTTCTTGAGTTGAAGCTTGTGTGGAGTGCACACTGTTATCAGAGGTGGATTGCGATGTCAGAGAATCTAAGTGTAGCATGGTGTGATGCCTTTTATTACAAGTGTGGCAGCGATGTGTAGAACACTCATGATTAATAGAAAATGGCATGAGGCAATTATAACATAACTTGTGTTGTTTCACAAGCGTGAAGCGCTGCTGAGGACTCATGTTCGCAAACTTTGTACATCTATACAATGCATGAGTTTCTGAACAGAGAATACATTGGCCGTTGACAGCTATGTAAGAATGTTGTGACTTGCTTGTGGGTTTAATATTCAAGTTTGATTTGTTCTGAGATTTGGCTTCAGTGGATGTAGATATGCCTATGCTTTCAAGTGCCTTGCATTTCCTTTCCAAGAAGTAAATCAAAGACTCAAACGATGGCATTTCATCTAATTCTGAATGCATTTCCCACTCCTTACGGGTCTCAGTGTCAATGCTTTCATAGACAATCTGATTTATCAATACTTCATGCAATGGAATATTGAATTCTAAAGCATTTAAAGCATGCACATTTGTTTGAACGTGATTTATAAGGCTTCGAAGATTTGCTCCAGTACCCTTAGTTATTGAGGGCACATGCAGTAATTGTCTGACATGTGTTTGTGCTATTAACTTGGTGTTATGATACCTGCGTGTGACCAGTTGCCACGCTATTTGAAAGTTGTCATTAGTAATCGGCAGATTTTGCACCAGTTGATGTGGTTCTCCTTGGAGAGACGACAGTAAATAGTGGAATTTTTGAATACTTGACAATTGAGGATTGTTTACTATCAAGGCTTCAAATGTGTCCTTGAAATGTAGCCATAGTTCCACATTTCCTAAGAATTTAGGTAGATTTATTGTGGGTAGCTTTATTTGTAAGTTGTGCCCATTGTGTGAGACGCCTGAGGTAGGCCTAGACCCAACAGCTGGTTCTAGTCCATGTTGATTTAAATCAACGGGTAGTTCCAAAAACCTCAAGTATTTTGCTTGGACTCTGTAATACTGACTTTCAAAAACTTCTCCATCAATTGCATGATCCTGTTCGTCGTCCTCAAATTCTAGTTCTTCTTGATAAGAAAGATAACTTTTCCAAATATCTTCTAATTTAGCGTTTCTCACCTTCAATTCTAATATGTCATGTATTGAGACATCGAAAGAATCAATAAAAGTTTGTAATCTTGTAAGGGCTGCTTTGCAAGATGTTCTTTTTTAAAGAGTAATTTCTTTTTATCTGCCTCCATAATGAGTAATAAGTTCTAGTTATATTTGGAAGGAATGCTTACCAAATTGAAGTGAAGAATGTCTATTTGACTCAGGTAATGCCTGACGTCGAATCCTAGACTTCTAGAACGAACTAGCAAAGCACAGTCTGATACGGCCCGGTGAGGACCAAAATTATGTGCACGATTTGGCCATAACGTTTCTCTGGTAAGACTGTATAAATCATAGGCACCGTAGATGTTGCTGTTGCTAGTTATACATAATAAATAAACTTCTAAAACACTTTAAAGAATGCAAATAGAAATATTTATTAAGAGAGAAAATACTAGAGGCCATAGGCCTGCAAAGGTTGAAAACAAAGTCAACAATGTCAATAAGAACAAAAATGATTTGTAAATAAAGTACACTGCCAGTTGGAAGCAAATAACAAACAAATAAATATAAAGGAAGACTAAACAATATATGATATGAAATTATAAATGATAAGTAACGGCAAGGTTATTTGCTAACGAATACTGACAAGTGGTGCTAAGTGCAAAATTACTAGATTGTAACTGGAACGTTTCAAGGAACTTTTTGAAAAAGTTACCCGAAAATATGAACTTGATCACTTAAAAGTTCCTCAACTCTAAAAAGGATCAAGTTCTTCTTCTCATGTGCCATATAATAAGTTACATATTAATATGCTCGGTAACCTGTGTTACACTTTTTATTTTATGAGGACGCTTTCTTTGTTACTGTAAGGAAATTGTATGAAAGAGATGGATGAATGCGTAAATGAAAGTCTAGCTTTACAAATTGTTTATCATAATTTCAAATGTTTATGTTTTTAATTAATTATCTGTAATTTTTATCAGGCCAATTACTATATGTTCTAATTATCTATAATTTTCATTGGGCCTTCATTATCATTATTATTAATAGGTAGTAGTAGGCCTAGCAGTAGTATAGTTATTATTGATATTATCAACAACATACAAAATGTAATGCTACTCTTTAAAGGTTGGATGGAAGATAGGGTTTTACTAGCCTTAATCCCGCCTTGAAATAAAGACCTGAATCAATCAATCAATCAATCAATCAATTAATCACATTTGGCCTATGATGCCATCATGCTAGATCTATCAACCGATAAGAGGCCAAATTCTACATATTTTGCATCAATGGCTAAAACTTGCATTTATCGCATGTACCCTCCGAATTAGCACTTGGTCGCACTTTCAAAACTACTCCCAATAAACCTCAATATATTAAGAAATGTATTGAAAAGTACAAGTATTTAAATTTAGCATCTTAGCATATATTGTAAATTGATATTAATCGAGATCGATATCAGCCTATCAGGAACGTTTGTGATTTTGAAACATCCAATAAAAATTAATCAGAGCTAGATATCGAGCGGAAATAATGCATCCAATCATTGGACATGCTTAATTATCAATGTTCTGTATACCTACCAATATAATTAATAAGCCTATCTCTTGGAAGATTGTAGGCCCTATCACAAATATACATCTATCTAATTCGACCATTTGAAGGAGCACAGTGTTCTCTACACATTCCCTAACAAACGAATCTGATTCCATGTTCAGATGCTTCCCGAGAGCGACACCCCAGAAATGCAGCAAAATTCATTAGAGCGGACAGTGGTACTGACAAAGCAGCTCAATATGGGATCACCAGAAGAAATTCTTGCCGTGGCATTGGATCCACCCAGACTCCAGGACATTGGTAAAACAATTCTGTTGCTGAAGGAAGTAAGTTTATGCTTGGCCACAGCCAATACATACTAAGACTTATGAATACAGTAAATCCAATGGATCGTTCTCGCATCAGCCATTTTCCCACTATATTTTAAAAGTTTATGCAAAAGTCCCATTTAAACAATGTTAAAAATTCTCGCATCCACCTTTCCTTATTCCGTACAGTTTCGGTGTTTCGTGTATCATTTTCACCTTTTATACACTGTCCGACAAACAGACCGCTATTTCCTACCAGACAATATGTCATTGACAGCGAGCGCGATCTTATGTCAGTTGTAGTGTCAGGTTGACTTCTCTGGCCTGCCGGCAGCTGTCTACAAGACCGGTTCACTCATCTCCCAACAAGCACTGTCTGTGCTCGTATTACACACTCGGCTCTCAAGTCGGCCGGTGTCATGTTTGAAACCGGCGGGCAAGTCACTGTCGCTATACATATGCACTACGGCCACTCTTAGGCCAAGCTAGAAGGCGGTGACCGAATGAAGAAGGAAATTTGATGGTGGACAGGAGTAAAGTGCAGTAACCAAGTACACTCTTAGTTTGATCAATAATCATCTGAATGTCTCTAGTAGTAGTTTAAGATAACATTGGCGATGTGGATATAAAAGTATAAAAATTAACACTAGATTTACTACCTTCTGTAGACGGCGACGGAGTGGCAGCTCGTTGACATAATAACAGGTGGTCCTAACGTACAGCAAATGTAAATCGTGCAATGCTAATTGCACACAAAACAGCTAATTCCATTTTTGTTATAGGCCTATGCTCTTTAGAGCCGGGGTTGACTCAAAAGTATGGTGACCAACTGAGTCGGTCCCGTTTTTGTTTTTAAGCAATGTCCCGAAATTTCTAGGGTCTAGGGTTACTGTTTGATTATCGGTTTATCGATCGATACGATTATTTCCCGAAACGATCAATAATCGATTCAGACTTCCCGAATGAATAGCTCGCCCTTCCGAAATTTTGTAATTAACCGCTCGCTCTGCAGAACCTTATAAGATATTTTCAGTCAAGACATTAACCGCTTTAATCCGTGAAAAATTTGTCCGTTTCAAGATCTACATCTACAACACGTGTAAGGAGCGAAGTCCGAAGCGTAACACATTAACCCTGCCCTGCTGCAGTGTAAGCAACTTGCATGGTGTGCGTGTGTTTCTGGGCGGCTTCACTCGCCGTGCCTGCAGGTGCCGATTGCTCAACCTCGCCTCGTCACAACTGATATCTTAGTACGCCACTCAAGGTCAACACAAGTCAAGATGCATTCCTCCCCACCCCGCGCCATCTCGGTATCGCTTTACTTCATTCCAGAGTGCTACAATAATATTATCTTATCAGTTCTCTCAGACCAATATTTCATTGTCTTCCAAAGTTATGTTGAATATTATTTATCTCGTCAAGTAATGAATACCGGAGCATTGAATAGTTGCTGATAATATCTTGTAAATTAATGAATGGCAATCGCAACAAAAGCTGAAATGAAACTTCACAACATTAAGATTTCCGAGAAACACAACCTTCACAAAGACAACACACTAGCCGGATAGCATATGTTTACACTACGTAACACTCTCGTCGGGTTGGGGGGAAGGCGTCGCTTGCGTGGAAAAACCCTGTTTTTAGCAAATAGAAGGAACAAAAGGATGCACTCGCAAAAGGTCCACGGTCCGCGTCGATGTGCAAGAAAGTAAAGGCCTAGTTATTATTCGATTATCGATTGATGTAAAAAATATTAATATATTTATTGACCGATAATCGATTGCAGATGCGCGATTATCGATGTTCAAATTCATATTGAATGGCAACCCTTATTATGTCCCTGATTTTTTTACCTTGACTGTACTTACAAAGACGATTCCATTTGTCCTCCTCTCCCTGCCGCTCAGTCTTTGGAATTGTTTCTAGCACTCAGTTGGTACGCTCTTGAGTCGGTGACTCACCGCCTCCTAAAGGTTATAACTTATAAGGTATTTAGGCTTTTATTGTTGTCTTAAAACGGTGATTAAAATGTGATTACTCGATTGAAAACAAATTTATTTTTTTTATTTGAAAATAAATTGTTCTCAAAAATTTTAATTTCTGGGACTGATCAAGGGCCAAATGGCAACACCTTCTCCCGGTGGCATATCCGGGGAGGATGCTGGTCCTGCCCCCCCCCCCCCCAAATCCATGATTTAATTATATTCTGCAAAACATGTATGTTTATGTCAAAATAAAATACAACATTAATTCATTTCTCTAATATTTCTTAGTCAGAAAACTCTCCCATAACACATTAACTTCTTCTAAACCACGTCAAAAACATGTATTTTCAAACAATCACCTGCGGCGCTGTTGTGGGGGGGAAATTACCCCCCACCCACCCCATTGTGGATCCTATTGAATATCTTTCGATTTAAGTCATATGCTGCGTCCCGGAATTTAATTTATCATTTTAAATTTGGTCACCTTACTCAAAAGTTTTGTTGTAGGCCTAATGTGAACTAAGTCGGTCACACCATAGATATTAAACAGCTATAGTAGGCTAGATACGCAGTCTCCAATACCTCCGCACAGATGCGAGTGTAGCAAATTAAAGAGTCAATCTGCCATATTCAAGATAGCGATTTGGTGTTTTAATTTATGCTTTTTTAATGCAATAAAGTATTTTACTGGATTGTTTGATATGGTTTTAGCTTGGGCAGCATGGGAATGTATAAACAGAAACAATAAGAAGTTATTGCATAAGGGAATTTAGTAAACATTTAGTGTTAATGGCTAGTATTCTCACCTGTCAACCTGGCGGCAATCTTTAAAACTATTTGGGCTACAATAGCTCCCATTTACTTAACATGCAAACAGTTCTTTCAAGATGGCTTCAAATTGTCACGGAAGTGGATTAATGACTGCGGATCTAGCCTACCATAGGTGTTTAATATCTATATGGGGGTCACACCCAACCCCCCCCCCCCCCCCAAAATAAAAGATAAGGAAAGTTAAATATTAATATTGCACTTCACTTGTCACAGCTTCAGACTAGGGATGACATCGGGTACTCGGGTACCCGACTCCTATTGGAGTCGACTCCATTTTCAAGGAGTCGTGTAAAAAAAAAAAATTTTTTTTGATAAATTTTAATGAAATTGCACTTGTTGTTTTGTTAGTCGTTATCTTATCTCAAAACGTAAACATAACAAATCAGCGAGAGTCTTGGCCGGGCCAAGAGACAAGCAAGCTAGTGATACGTAGCGGGTGGAGGGGGGGGGGGGGGAATGGCCGGACAGCATTGTGCAACCCCACTGAAAATCAGTTATATAACTGAGTGGGTAGACTCATACAATTTATTTATTATTTATTTAACGAGAGTAGTGGGCTAAAAATAACTTATGCATAAAAAAATTAGGGATGACATCGGGTACCCGGGTAGCCCGGGTACCCGGTTCCAGAAATTACCCGGAGCCGATTTTAAGATCCGGGTATATTTCGCGGCCGTTTTTAGGCTAATTCACCAGTTTAAATTACGCGCTACGTGGTTGCGGTCTTTCCCGCGGAGCGTGCCCGCTGCCTAAAGAGTAACTGGAGTCGACGACAGAGCGCGTTAGGCTCGCTATCACGTGCTTCCGTCTGTCTCGGTGAGTCGCGCCCATGCCACGAGTGAGTGCAAGAGAGAAAGATGCGGCAATAAATCTTGGACACTGCCGTCTGCGCAGTACGAGATGCGCATACGATCCAACCAACTCACAGTCACACCACAGTAGCGAAACTTCAATGCACTGCCTGCAGAGTGATTTGCTGTCGTGGTCGGCTGCGCGTACCGCCCCTACACTAGCGCGACCTGGCCAAGGTCAGAGTCATTTGAGTGAACTAAAAGCATCCGCCATCGGCGCCATCTAGAAGTCAGTGCTTTACAACGTTTACAACATACAAATTGTGGGCGGCGGTGCGCCCAGTCAGGAAAGCTATAATATCTATACCGCTCTCCGTGTAGGTAACCTACGTAGCGACATGTATAGATAGAGCTTCTTGCCGCTACACTAGCGCGACCTGGCCAAAGTCAGAGTCATTTTGAGTGAACTAAAAATGTAAACAACAAACAATTGACGAATGCCGAAGAATGTGAAGCTAATCATATTTTGCAAGGGCTAGGCTTAGCCTAGGCTAATTAAATTGCAGTCAAAACAACTGCAAGTAATGATGGTAATTTTTATATTATGTATCAACCATTATAACCTACATTACTAATACCTGGTGCCTAGGCCTAGCCCCTAGGCTAGGCTCTAGGCCGTAGGCTTTCTTTGAAAACGACATACATTTATGTATGTCATCATATTATTATCAGTAAAAAAAATAATAACGTCAGACGAAACTTATATCCAGCTCATATCCTGCTGTAGCAGTATTATCACGTCATAATAGTGCAAAAAAATGACATCGTTTTCAATTCAGATCAAAAAGTCACTGCCGCGGCACTGTCATCGTTAGTTCACTTTAGTGCTCGTACCTTCGCTAGGGGCGCGCGTGTCGGTTTATCAGCGTGTTTTGCTAGCAAGTCTCGCTACTGTAAGAGATGGGTTATACTGTGGTCACACTCACAGCTGACTGACAAAGATGGTTGGGTGTAAAAGAAGAATTCGCGATGCAATCATCTTTCAACCGATTCACGAAATTCGTAATCACGACGCATAGGATTGTTATTCCTGGGCTTATCTTCTTTCTTTCCCAGGCTTATCTTGCGACGAGAGCTTTAGCGTGGGATATAGTAGTGAGAGATTTTCCCACATTCGATGCGTGTTTGTTTTCCCCTGCTTTCTGCGCGTAGGCCTAGGCCTACCTACGAGTTTCACTGCCTGTACAGTGTAATTGGTAAACTAATCTTTTGTGTAATGAAGAATGAAGATCATTGCCTGGTTATCAAAGCGGTTCTTTATTTGTGAACGATTATTGCAAAGGTTTCCAGAGACGGAAACGTAGTCAGTCGGTATGACCTTCAAATCAACTAGTAGGCCTAGTAAACAGCGTTTCCACACATCGTAACGTAACGGGACCCGGGTACCCGAGTAATTTGAGTGCTGGAACCGGTTCCGAATTTTACTACCCGATGTCATCCCTAAAAAAAATTCAATTTTTTTTTTTTTTTTTTTAATTGCGGATCGGGGAGTCGACTCCTACCCGGTTCCCAAGGCTCCGGAGTCGACTCCAATATTTACTACCCGATGTCATCACTATTCAGACTAGTGATGACATCGGGTAGTAAATATTGGAGTCGACTCCGGAGCCTTTGGAACCGGGTAGGAGTCGACTCCCCGATCCGCAATAAAAAAAAAAAAAAAAAAAAATTTGCAAAAGTTATTTTCAGCCCACTACTCTAGTTGCACAACGCTGTCCGGCCGTTCCCTCCCCCCCCACCCTCGATGGGCACTGTTAACTTTAATGTTTTGTGCCCTAAAATCCCAATAACTAACTCCACCCGCTAGCTTGCTTGTCTCTTGGCCCGGCCAAGACTCTCGCTGATGTTTTATGTTTACGTTTTGAGATAAGATAACGACTAACGAGACAACAAGTGCAATCTCATTCAATTTATCATTAAAAAAATAAAAAAATAAAAAAATTTTTTTTTTTTTTTGGGGGGGGGTTGACTCCTTGAAAATGGAGTCGACTCCGATAGGAGTCGGGTACCCGAGTACCCGATGTCATCCCTACTTCAGACCCAGTTAACTTAGTACAATACTTGTTTTGGAACGTACGTTGATATGGTATATTATAGGGATGACATAGGGTAGTAAAATTCGTAATCGGTTCCAGCACTCAAATTACGCGGGTACCCGGATCCTGTTACGTCACGATGTGTGGAAACGCTGTTTCCTATTACAAGTTGGTTTGAAGGTCATACTGACTAGGTTTCCGTCTCTGGAAACTTTTGCAATAATCGTACACGAATAAAGAATCACGTTGATAACCAGGCAATGATCTTTATTCTTCATTACACCATAGATTAGTTTACTAATTACACTGTACAGGCAGTGTAACTCATCGTACGTAAGCCAAGGCCCTAACGTATCTCATGTGGGAAAATCTCTTACTACTATCGCCCGCGCTGAAGCTCTCGTCGCAAGATAAGCTTGGGAAAGAAAGAAGGTAAGCTAACAATCCTTTGCGTCGTGATTACGAATTTCGTGAATCGGTTGAAACATGATTGCATCGCAAATTCTTCTTCTACACCTACCATCTTTGTTCCACACATACTAGCTGGTCAGTTGTCTGTCAGCAGCTGTGAGTGTGAGTTGGTTGGACCGTACGCGCACCTAGTTCGCGCAGGCCGTGCCACGGCACTGCTTGAGATATATTGCCGCAGCTATCTCTTTTGCACTCACTCGTAGGCATGGGCACGACTCACTGGGCGGAGGGACAGACAGACGGAAGAGCGTGTCATCTTACAACGCGCTCTGTTGTCGGCTCCAGTTACTCTTTAGGCAGCGGGCAGGCTCCGCGGTAAAGACCGCACCGACATAGCGCATAATATAAACCGTTGAATTAGCCTAAAAACGGTCGCAAAAAATATCCGGGTCTTATAATCGGTTCCGGGTAATTTCTAGAACTGGGTACCCGCGATGTCATCCCTAGTATACTATGCCATCATTTATTTGGATGTTCCTACACTATGTAAAAAGGCCTCAGCCTGGACTTCCAACTTCTCTTCTATGCAATAATTAGGAAACCTACTTTCCAACAAACTTGGTACTCAATGTTCATTGTCTTAGCTGTGACTGCTGTTGACTACAGTTGGCTGACGATTAACAAACACCTTGGTTTTAATAACTGTATGAATACGCCAAAGACGATGTAAAAGTGATTGTAAGGGTGAGCGGCGAGCGGGGATAGGCCTACAGAGCCCGATAGTGCCAGAAGACCTATTTAAGTTATGTTTCCTTCTTTCGGGTCATTTTGGCTAAAACTACGCCTAGAGGACTGAGAAGTCGTCGAATTGTACAGGTGATAAGCGCTGGCCGCAGGATGGTTTCTACAGATGCTTGGTTTAAAATCATCACTACCATGTACTATGCAGTATTGAAAAGCTGACCCTTCAGATCCAGGCGAATACATAACCGATTATCTCTGCAGTTACGTCCGCGGCTGCTTTTGAATAATTAATTTTACAATACATACATATGGAACTTAAGACACTTCAGTTTAATGGAGATAGATTATTTATTTCTGTAGTAGTGATGACATCGGGTAGTATTTATTGGAGTTGACTCCGGAGCCTTGGGAATCGAGTAGGAGTCGACTCCTCGAACGGCAATAAAAATAAGGAAAATGTGGTAGCCTTGACCAATGCTAAACACCCTCCTCAGCCATATTTGTTCTAGGCGGGAGTAAAAACACAAACAATGTGTTTAAGTATTAAGTAACAACACTTCATTGTTTGTTTGTAAGGATGGCTTGGTATCAAACAGCATAATCTAGGTTATCTGACACAATATCTGAGACCGCAGCCCACTTTCCAAGGAATCGACTCCTTGAAAATGGAGTCGACTGCAAAAGGAGTTGGGTAGAAATCGTGTACCCGAGTACCCTATGTCATCACTAGTCTGTAGGGCTACAGCCTATAGCACGACTCGCCACTGTTCGTATTCATGTAATGTATAGGGCTCGGATGTTTAGGACCTTGTGTTAAAAAGGCAGGCAAATCGTACCTTACAACCACCAAAAAAGGAAGTAAGAATCGGAAAAAATTATCCATCAAATTTCTATCCTATTTCCTAATTTAAGTTATTTGATTTGTTACATTTTAATTTTATAAAGAAGGGTGTTTTTTTTTGGCTGAGTCCCTGGTTGCAGTCTTAGGAAAATATACCAGGGGTTGAGGGAGATAGAAAGTGAGAGGGGCAAAACAACTTTGTATATGCTCAGTGCAACTTTATTTTCATTATATTTGAAGTTGGCTCTTCTCCACGTTCTGCTCACTCTCAAACGTTCTGTTTCTTATTTTGTCAAATTATATATATCAAAATAGTACAATAGTACCTTTCAAATGCTTAAAAAGGAACCTAATTCATAAAAAGTATTAATAGAGGCTGGGGATGCACACGATAATCAAAATTGGATAAAATCTTGATAATCGATAGGTAATCAAAAGTTATTATCGATAATTGAAATGTCAATAATCGGTCAAAAACGGCCCGAAAGACGTTTGTTCGTCGCAGTAGGTTGACACTTTGTCCCAGTTGTGCAGGCAACTTGCATTGCCGGGCAGGACACTCGTCTCGTCTTGCACATTTTAGTGACAATGACGCAGCTCATGATGATTGTGACGGGAGTAACATCTAACAGAAAAACACCGATTACGAAACTATTTACGTGACGCGCCTCTCTGTGAGCCATTGTGTCTCCCCGATGCACGCCCCCGCGCCCTACTTCCGAATCTGTTCTTTCATTATGCTTGAGCCCACTACTTGTTATCTTATCTCCAAACACCGAATACCATTCATGGTCTCACGTAATAAATATCGGACACTTGAATAACCTTGTACATGAACGACAATGCAATCAGTTGAACTATCAAAATGAGCTGAAATCAAACTTCACAGAGCCAAGACTTCTGAGAAGTGCGACCTTCACAATGACTAGCATTATTTACGCGACAATCACAGTGGCCTATCCCGCGCTGAGGGGGATGGGGGAGGATTAAGACACGCTGTGTATTGTCTGTCTCGTGAAATAGATCGCGAAGTGGAAAAAACATTTTCAGTTGCCAGGAATTTCATCATAACAAACATAAGCATTCGAGTAGGACCACCAAATTTTTTCGATATAATGATATTTTCATAGAAATGGTGCTCGTTGTAATGACTTTTGACTATATCGATATTAGGGTTGTCCGCTGCCCAACAATATCAATAATTCAATACGATATCGATATTCGAAGAAAAAAAATACGATATCGATATTGAAATCCTTATCGCAATTCGTAAATTTTGTTAAAAAAGTAATACAAAAAAAACAATTTTCCCGATCGACGATATGTAGACCAATAAATTATAAATCTTGGGTCGAAAACAAGTTCTGGTGGTACATGTTAAGTATTACGTAACATCATGAACAGTTCGTAAAAAGTGAAAGATAATTATTGATAATATCGCAATGTAGGTGACTGTATCGCGATAATTGTACAATATTAATTTGCTAACGATATTATGATAATTATTTGGAATCCGGATTTTTTATAGCAAATTCTGTAGTGTATACACGTTTAGGTATATTAGTAATCGACGCTGCTACAACAATAATATTTTCCTCCTGAATTCTGTATTTAAGAGGGTATGCTGAGGCTAGAACGGAGGCGAGTTTAAGCGGTCAGCTTTCTGGATTTTTTGGGTAAACGGTTTATAACACCATTATCAAATTTCACACTAACGTTAATAAAGAATAAATCTATGTTATCCATTACGCGTATTCCTAAATTAATTCATTGATTTTGAATTAAAATTTAGTGAAATCACCAAAATTTACTCAATTTTGGTCAACTTCGGGAATTTATTCCAAGTGAACCGATTTTTTTAACTCAAATTTGCATAATAGAACCCAACGTTTAAATCAATGTGAACGCGCAGGTTTATTTGGTTTTATCGTAAGATAAACGGTTTGGTGGGAATTTCCAGAATTGTAATCCATGTTTTGGATTTCCCATTTTTTCACGTTTTGAACTTATGTCTCGCAATGTATCTTTACCGCTTATTTTGTGCAACCAATTACAGATATCAATATAAAAGTACTTTATTAACATCCATTTAAAATTTGGTAATGATATTACCAACCGTTCAGCAGAAATCATCAACACCTGTTTGCGCGCATTTGAGTTGGGCCAAGCTCAGCGTACCCTCTTAATAGAATTCCCAGTGTCTCAAAACGGGTTTTTCTGCTTGTGATTTATTTCACAGTACCAGTCCCCGCCCCCTCCCGCCGCGCCAATCGAGTAAGAGCACTCGCCGCTCACGCTCTCTCTCTCTCACTTCGCTTCACCGTTCCCTCTCGCACAGTCGCTCGTGGGAGGGGCATCCAATCCGCCGACCAGCGTTGAGATGACGCACAATTTAAATTGATGCAAATGCGAGAACAGGGTGTCTACAAGACTGGAAAACCTGGAAAAGTCAGGGAATTTAATAAATGTAGAATAGTCCAGGAAAAGTCAGTGATTTATTTAATAGAAACTTAAATAAAATCAATATTTTAGTAATTTCAATACCTATTTTTTTGCTGAAAATAGAAATTCCTTATTTTAAAAAACTATTCTTAAATTATTTTGTCTTGTCTGGTGTTTAAAATTCCCGCTGAAATCGACATAGAATTTATAAACAATTTTTCCTCCATTATAATGTTGGTCAGCAGTCATAAACATGTTAAGTAATACTTGTTTGTAAGTTATTAGGAATACGTGGAAAATTAGGAAATCTTATTTTGTCAGGGGTGCATGGAAATGTTCCCGCCTTTACTCCGTGCATTGCAACATCAAAAACACAATACTTGTTCTCCATAATTTCACAAACTAACACGCATAATACGGAAACTAGCGCATGGCAAACATTAATTATCTTATTTTACACACACATAAACTCAACAACACAGTGTCAACTGCATGATAAAGAGTAGTAATGGCTTGTGTTCTCTACCTAGCATCTTGGTATGCGGGCGGACTGAGACGGGATAGACCGCTCGTGACGCGCCAGTAGGTCCAGTACCATCAGGCCGATTTTGTTGCAGTTTTCCGGGATTTTCACAATGTCGAGCAATTCATTTTATGAAAGTGTGATGTCACAAGAATCTACTGGGCCTTTAGGCTGAATATTGCTACTAAATGGCCCGGTACCACCGACGCCTGAATGACACAACATTATGAAATAATAAGAATACATTGGTAATAAATACAAGGTTTATTAGGACGCTCGGTACGAGCGCCCGACAAGAACGATACAGTAAGAACCAGGTCTAGTACAAGAGTGCAGACAGCCTGCTGCAAAAGCAAGATGTCGCTAGGCTGGCGACGCCCTCTTCCGGCGGACCCATAATGCCTTGCGCACGGCGCGTCTACTGGTAGGCGGCGCACAGCTTGAATCCTCAATACACAACACTCCTCCCCCCAGCTCGAAACCATCGAGATGTTTTGGTATCCGACGTTCGCGCCTTGGACGATCCTGCAGACCAGCTACTGGTGCAGGAGGGCCCTCTTCATGAGACCTCGGAGGTGTGGATGCCTGTAACTTAGCAGAATGTGAGCTTACAGGACTGTCTCCTGGATGAGGGGATGTACCGGATGTACTCGGAATAGGATTAATACAAGGATCATCATTTTCTTGAAGTGGCGGAACAGTTATGGGTATAGGGACTGGTTCCGCTTGAATGGAAGGTTCTACCCTTGCCCGCATCTGGTCAATATGCCGACGGTACTCTTGCCCATTAGAAGTAACAACTCTGTATGACACAGGACCAGTAGCTTGCATCACAACTGCAGGAATCCACTTTGGACCCACAGCATAGTTCCGCATAAAAACTAAATCTCCAATGGAAAACGTACGCGGAATCTTTTTAACGTCGTTTTCATGTTTTTCCTGCAATTCAATGTCGAAATCAGGATGCAGGCGGTCTAGGAGGGTTTTTAGACGCCTGTTCATTAGCATCTCTGCCGGGCTTCTTCCTGTCGCAGCTGACGGAGTAATGTGTTGCTTCAGGAGAAAGTTGGCTAATCGTTGATCCCAATCACCATGAATGATTCGTTTAAGGGACTCCTTTGTTGTCCGAACCATTCGGTTCCGCCTGTCCATTTGTGGACGGGTGAAATGGCGCACTAGTTATTTGTCGAATAGAGTTACTGATAAGGAAATTTCTGAACTCTGCAGACGTGAACTGGCTACCGTTGTCCGAAACAATCGTATCAGGAAGTCCTTGGGATGCAAACAATCGTCGCAGTATAGCGATCACAGCATGTGAAGTTGTTGATGTCATTTTGTAGACCTCAAGCCATTTTGAGTATGAATCAACAACAATGAGAAATGTATGGCCTTGAAATGGGCCTGCAAAATCGATGTGTAGTCTTGACCACGGATTTCTAGTAACTTCCCAGGTACGTGGAGGTTCTCTCGCAGGTGCTGGTCTCGACTCTTGACACACGGAACATTGCTGTACTTTCCTTTCTATCTCAGCATCGATGCCTGGCCACCAAACGTAGCTACGGCCCAATGCCTTCATTTGGACAACACCAGGATGGCAACTATGTAGAGAATTGAGAATACAATCTCGTGCAGCATTTGGAATTATCACACGATTTCCCCACAAAAGACATCCCTTGTATGCGGAAATCTCGTTTTGCCTTGTAGCAAAGGCTTGAAACTCTTCATTATATTTCATAGAAGGCCACCCTTTCCACACCCAATTCAGCATACGGGAAATTATGGGATCTTTCTTCGACATCACAGCAATGTCATTGGCAGTTAATGGCGGTCTGGCCACAGTCTCAAGAAGGAATACTTCATGTAAAGGAGGAATTTTGAACTCTTCACATGGTAGTGGAAGTCTACTGAGGCCGTCTGCGTGGCCTATTGTTTTACCAGGTTTGTATACTAGGGAATACTGGTATGCATTTAGTAACAACGCCCAACGCATCATTCGGGGCGACAGAATCTGAGGTGTAGGTCGGTCCGCAGTGAACAGACCCAACAGTGGTTTGTGGTCTGTCACGACAGTAAATGGACGACCGTACAAGTATGCATGGAACTTTTTAATACTGGCAATAATCGCCAGTGCCTCCCGGTCAATTTGTGCATAGTTCCTCTCCGTTTGCGTCATGGTGCGAGAGTAGTATGCTATGGGCAACTCCTTATCACCCACCTTGTGACTAAGCACCGCTCCTATCCCGAAAGGAGAAGCATCACATGTCACTATGACCGGCTTCCTTACATCGTAATGGGTAAGAATTGAATTGGATGATAACAGATTCTTCACAGAAGCAAATGCCTTATCATGCTTAGCAGACCAATTCCATTCACAGCCCTTATCTAATAGACGGTGAAGAGGTTCTGCTACAGACGCCTTATTTCGTAAGAACTGATGATAAAAGTTGAGTAGGCCAAGAAAAGCCTGCAGCTCAGTTTTATCAGTAGGGGTAGGAGCTTAAAGATTGCCTTTACCTTCTCTAAGGATGGTTGCACCCCCGCTGCAGTGAGCCGGAACCCTAGGAACTCCACTTCGTGCACTCCGAATTTGCATTTGTCTCGGCGGAGACGAATGCCTGCTTCTTCAATACGCTTCAGTACCCACTTGAGGCGCATAGCTAATTCGTATTCTGAACAAGCTACTATTATGATATCATCGAAATATGGAATGACCCCAGGGATACCGAACAGCAAATCCTCTATGAATTTTTGAAATGTACCTGGCGCTACGCTTACGCCAAATTGTAAACGCCGCACCCTGAATGCCCCTCGGTGCGTTACAATAGTTTGAGCATCTGCTGACTCGTCGTCAACTAATAATTGTTGATATGCTTGAGCCAGGTCCAGTTTTGCAAAAATCTTAGCTCCCGACATCTTGGCAAGTAAATGACTAACAGAAGGAACCTCGTACGGATGGATTCCTAGAGCTTGTAATCACCACATATTCTAATTTTTCCATCGTTCTTGACAACTGGAACAATAGGTGTACTCCAACGCGGATTTTCGGTTGGCTCTAATACTCCTTGATCTATTAACCGATCTAGCTCTTCATCAATCTTTTCAACAAGCGCGAATGGTACCTTGCGAGCCTTCAATCGAATAGGTGTGATCTGCGGATCTAAGGCGAGACTGACTGGATCCCCCTTGAATGTGCCTAACTCTTCTTTAAACACTGCCCGATGTTTGTGCAGAACGGATTCAATGGACTCTTGCGGAGCGTCTAGTTGATGTAGGCCTACTCCTGTCAACTTAATTCCTAGCGGCTCAAACCAATTGAGGCCTAGGAGACTGACTCCTGGACCCTCTGCTATTAGCAGATCTAGAGTGTCTCTCTTTGGACCATAAGAGACTGGAACTCTACATTGGCCTAGTATCTTGACCTGATTCCTTTGATAATCGACCAAACTGTTCTTGAATGGACTCAGCTTAGGCTTATCAGAACCCCACATAGAATCGTACGATTCTTTAGAAATAATGGAGAAATTAGACCCACTGTCTACTTCCATTGCACACTTGACTCCCTTCAACAAGACCTTAGCAATAAACTTTTGTGTGCTCGAGCCTTCAACATAATTAACGTACTCACAGTGCAAACTTCTGTCGACTGTTGGCGCTGTCTTCCTCGGATCACCGATGGCATGAGTAGTTGCAGTAACAGCGGATCTGGTTTGTGGAGCCTTGCAAACCTTCACGATGTGACCCTGCTTACCGCAACCTCTACAAACGACATTCCTGAATCTGCACGATTGTCTATCGTGTAGCCCGCCACAGCTGTAACAGTGACCCTTTTGTTGGAAGAGACTAGGCTTACCTTCGTTCTTGAAGTTCGGCTCGGAATGTTTAGGTTTATTCCATGCCCTTGACTTGTGAGCTTTATGAATTTTATTCACCTCACCAACAGCTATAGCATTAGTATTTGAATTAGTACTGTAAAAGGAAGCCCTCATCTGCCTCACCTGGCCAGCGGCTGACTCTGCTCCAAGAATCATATCCATGGCTGACCTGAGTGTAAGGTTAGGTTCAGCAAGTAACCTTCTTTGAACATCCTCGTCACGCATGCCACACACTAACTGATCTCTTAGCCTGGACTCTAGAGTGTTCCCAAAATTACAATTTTGTGCTAAAGCCCTCAAAGCTGCAACATAATTGGATACTCCCTCTGCGTCCCCTTGCATTCGCTTTTGGAACTTGAAACGTTCATATATCTCAGCGGGTTGTGGAGAGAAATGGTTCTTCAACAACGCAAGGATTTCATCGTAAGATTTTGAACTTATATCATTAGGCGCAATCAGTGATTTTATTATACTGAATGTCTGACTACCACATTCTGCTAAAAGGGTAGCTCTCTTCAAGTCAGCTTCACTTATAGAATTAGCCTGCAGGTAATATTTTAAACGGTCAGCATAAATGTCCCATTCTGCTGCCTTATGTACATCGAATTCTCCAATAGAACCTATTTTCGGCATGTTGCCTTAGTGTTGCTTATTGCAGTTGGAATAGTAGTAGTAGCAATAGTCAATGCTAGGCCAGGCCTAGGTACTTACGTAGACGGAATCCCTGGTCTGAATAACTTTTCTAGGCTTAGGCCCTAGGCTTCGTCGAATATTCGCCTTGAAAATGCCTTTGGATTTAATCCGCATCCTACGTCGCCAATATTATGTCTTTGACATAACACAATACATTATGAAATAATAAGAATACATTGGTAATAAATACAAGGTTTATTAGGACGCTCGGTACGAGCGCCCGACAAGAACGATACAGTAAGAACCAGGTCTAGTACAAGAGTGCAGACAGCCTGCTGCAAAAGCAAGATGTCGCTAGGCTGGCGACGCCCTCTTCCGGCGGACCCATAATGCCTTGCGCACGGCGCGTCTACTGGTAGGCGGCGCACAGCTTGAATCCTCAATACACAACACTTATTTAATTGCTCACTAAGATTATTGAATTTTGATCTCTGCTCTGCCCCTTCTTTTCTCCTGGTATATTCCTTCCTTGCTCTCCTCTTAAGCTTAATAATGTCTCTATTGTAGTATTCAGGATTTGTGTTGCTGTTAATAGTTCTTTTTTGGTATAAATCTATCTCTAGCTTCAGCCCACATTGCTTTTAAGGATTCCCAGTACGTTTCAACTGAGTTTCCTCCATAACTTACCCACTCAGAAAACTCAGAATGCAAAAAGGTTTGTAGCCCTTCTTTGTCAGTCCGTTTGTATAACCAGACTTCTCTAGAGTCATCGTTCTTATAATGTAGACATTGACTTTTTCAATGTTAACACTAGGTCCACGAACGAACAGATCTAATAACTTTTTTTAACAATTTGATAGTAACGAGCTTCAGGGGGTAAGCCACACATGCATGTGATTGTAATCGTGTGCACGAGATTCATGGTAAATGACAATATGTTTATGTAAAATCTTTGAGCATTCGAAAGGTTGTGTACATTTCAAACCCAATATTAAAATATGTTGTCACACTAACCAATATTAAAATAAATATTTGTACCGTTATTGTTTTCAGAAAGGAGCACTGCTTCTTACATGCAATGGGAAGCCTTGTTTGACAGATGGTGACCTCACCTTCCTGGGCTTTGTGATGGGCAAGCTGCCTGTTGACCCAGCTATCACTCGGTTGATCGTTCTCGGCCACGTGTTCTCTGTCCTGCACGAGTGCGTCATCATGGGTGCAGCCATGACCCTCAAGAGCGTCTTCAGCACACCCTTTCAAGAGAGACTGGAGGCATACGAGTCTAAGCTTGTTTGGGCAGGCAATACTTTTAGTGATTGCATTGCCTTCCTCAATGCTTATGAGGTAAGATTGAAATTCTTCTTAAGATGACCTCAATTTTGAAGGTATAACATGGGGGAAGTTGTTTTGTAATTGGGTATGACCGTATGAGTCATTGACGATCCTTGATCACAATCTATGATTTGAGTTTACTACCACTTTAGACAATTTGTGTGGTTAAATTTAGGGAAACGATGATACTGGGGTCAATCCTTTACAAATCAACCTTTCACTGATTCACCTCCTAGAATATTAACTCACCATTGGGCATAAGGAGTAACAAATTATTACCGTGTCTGCCTAATTTGATCTTACGTTCTAAGACATGCAGATTTACAATAATAGATGTATTACATGTTTACAATCGATCTTACGCAGACAAGTGTGTAATTGTTTTGATCCAAATTGTGAACCAAACTACTACTAGCTTTTTAAAATTATTATTTACTATTTAGCCTTTATTTTACACAGCTAATGTCACCAAAGAAAACACAGTAGACCTCATCAATTCGAACTGAAAGGGCCCAAAACAACCGTCAGTTTGTAATACAAAAATATCTAATTAAATATATTTAAACCCAAAACACACCTAGAGTGAAAAACTACGGTTTTGCTAAGGATAGGAGCAAAGTGCACGCTTACAAGAAGGAACAATGTTTTTTGCATGTACAGTAAACCCTAATTTATACAAACATCAAGGGACCCAAAAATGGTCAATTCATAATATAAAAATTTGCAATATAAAAAAGTAAAATTTAAATGATTCATGCAAAAAAAAAACATTGACCAAAATCAATATTTACTATGATGTAGGCGCGGGTACGATTTTTTTGGGTGCGTTGAGAAAGTGGCATGTATCAAACCCAAACCCCCACTATGGGCTGCCCACAAATAGCGGAGATGGTGGGGGGGGGGGGGGGGCAAGAGCGAGAACAAGGCGGTGACATAAACTTGAACTGTCATCTCCTGAGTGCTCTTCACTCCAGTGTATTATTTTTGTGTTCTTTGTTAAGTGTTATATTTATATAACATTTTTGTATCAGTGGATTCAGTGAGAAGGTTGGTATGTGTGGTTGTATTAGTGAGTACATATCTTTCGTATTTTAATTTATATGAGCGTTTGAAATTCAGAATATTTTTCATCATACAAACTGCTGTCAAACAAGCTGTGTTTACCTTGGAAACGATTAGGGTTGTGCGAACCGTTCGAAAAGACGAACCCAAAACGAACCAAATGGGGCGGTTGGTTCAAAAAATTTTTTGAAAGCGAACCTCGAAACCAACTTTTAAATTCCCGCTTTCGGAAACCACGCCTTCCAGAGCGACGCCTACAGCATCGCCGACGATCAAGCTACCCCGTCGCCGCTCGATAATCGAAGCAATTAGCCTGTAACAGGCATATGCAACTTTCAAAAACTTTAAAAATGGCGGATTTTTGTTGAGCGGGAAAAATTCTGGACCTTGAGATGCAAAAAATAGTTATTTATTGTTGATGTGGTGGTTTCTTCAGGCAAAAAAATTATAAAGGCACGCGGTAATTTTACTATTACTAAAGAGTTTTTTAAAAGAAAGTAACGGGCCAAATTAAAGCATTCCCACTAGGCCTAGGCTAGCCCTAGGCTCCGGTAATGTCAATTTTGTCTTCAGGTTTGGCTATGAAAGTGACATTGCCGCTTTATTTCATCGTTATTTCTCTATGATTTCATCGATCTTGTAATGATTTTTCATCGGGAAGTGATGACGGTCCGAGTGTAGTAGGCCTAGGGCCTATCCGTAAGCCTACCTAGGCCTACTAGGGCTAGGGCGACCTAACCAAGACACGTGTTTTTTTAACAGTTTAAGATCATAAGAAACCATTATTAATGTTGATTTTGATGTGTTGTCTTCAGGTTTGGCTATAAAAGTTGCATTGCCGCTTAATTTGATCGATCTTATTACGATTTTTCGTCTGAAGATGGTTAGGCTAGGCCTAGCATAGCCTAGGCTACCCTACCCCTTAAACATTTTCCCCACATGATTAAAAATACATCAGAAGAATCCCTTGACATTTATGACAAGAATGCGCTGTATTTGATACTTGTAATATTATTATTATGCGAGATAAGCCAGGGAACCTAGGCCCTAGGCCTAAGCTCCTCAGCCTAGATTTGGATCAATGATCAGTTTTTCTTCAGTGCCCATGTGATTCCCTTCCACTTTAAAAAAAAAGGTTCGGTTCGAGGTTCGAGGTTCGTGAACCTTGTAAATGCAGGTTCGAGGTTCGGTTTGAAATTTAAAAATCCAGGTTCGCACAACCCTAGAAACGATGCTTCAAGATTACTTTTTGCCATATTTGAGCATGGCTAAACGGTTGATTGGCATTAAAAATCATAGTAAAAGAGAAACTTTGAGGACCAAATCCAAGGCAACTTCTATTGCCCTCTCTGTGAAGAATCTTACTTTCGTTTTGCTCCTCCTTGTGAGTATGATGTGTTTCGTGTACGTCCGGGTGGAGTCAGTGAACTGTCCGTCACCAGCAAGATACTACAGCAATCAAAAAGTTATTGTCCATTTCTCGGCAAGGCTGTTTAATTTCTCTGCTTATGGAGCAGCTGGTCTCACCACCCTTCCAGCCCCAATGACTAGGTCACAACGGTCTAATGACAGAGTAAACGTGCGGTCTGGCCGTAGAGTTGGCCTACCATTGCTAGTTCTGCATGTTATGTGTGTGATTCTGAGGTCTGGGGACATTGAAGTTAATCCTGGCCCTGGATCGACATCAGCAATCGGCCTTCCTCTTCTTTACAACATAAAACAACAAACAGTGTGACACTATACCACATTAACACACAAAGTATAGGATCTCAATATTTACTTTTCTGACCACAGTGAATTCGATTTAATATGTCTTACGGAAACATGGCTAAGCCACAATATATTTAACAGTGAGGTGCTTGACAGCTCTCAGTTCTCTGTTCATCGTAAGGATCGCAAACAGATCAATCAGGCTAAATTGAAAAGAGGAGGTGGTGTTCTCACAGCAGTAAATTCGAATTTCCCTTCCAAACGGCGTGTGGATCTCGAGTCAGAAGAATGTGAAATTATTTGGGTTGAAGTGAAACTCCCAGGTGCATTTAGTCTTTTTGTTGGATGTGTTTATTTGCCTCCACCAATATCTTTAGATCTATTGGAAGAACTCCATGTATCACTGTCCCGTGTGCAGTCCTCGCTACGACCTCAGGACAGTATGTTACTATGTGGCAACTTCAACTTGCCTCAAGTAACGTGGACCGCACCTCAGAATACAAACAGCTATCATCAGCCTGTGTGTAACATCAACTCCCAGGTAGTGACAGCCATGTTTGAAATTAGAAATGAATTCAGCCTGTGCCAAGTTAATCCGTTTCCCACATGTAACAACAATTTTCTTGATCTTATATTTGTAAACAATCCAGATCTGTCAATCTCAGTCAATCTAGTGGAACAAGCTGTAGTTTCTGATCACCTTGCCCTCAGCTCTGAAATAATATGTCCTGATTTAAGTAAAAATTACAAGCAAGCCAACCGTTCAAGGTTCAACTGGAAGAGGACTGACTTAAATCTTTTAAACTTCAATCTTAATTCAATTGATTGGAATGTATTAAACCAAGCGCCAACACTTGATGATATGTGTGAAGCATTCCACAAAACTTTGTCGCAAGTTATTGACTTAACTGTGCCAAAAATTACAGTTAATCCTACAAAGTACCCTCCATGGTTTGACAAGGACACGATATCTGCTCTAAAGGAGAAAAACCGGTGTCATAAGCTTTGGAAAAACACAGGATTTGACAATGTTAAGGCCGAATGCAAGTTAAAGCATGCAAATTTATAAAAACTTAAATGCCTCTAACACAAACAGTATTTAATGAAAATAGACTCTTCTATATATGAAAATCCTTCAGGCCTTTGGACTTATGTGCGACATAAAACTAGATCTCGACGCATCCCCATTATTGAGGTTGAATTTAATGGCAATAAAGCAAACAGCAGCGCCACTTGCAGCCAGTTGTTTTCAGACTTTTTTGAAACTACATTCCAACAGCCCATCCCGAAAGATCAACCCCTGCCACCGTTTCCTGACGTATCTTCGGATAGTTTATGCCATTTCAATATATCATGTTGAGAGGTCAAAGAGTGTTTGAAGAATTTAAAAACAGGAAAATCTCCCGGACCTGATAAGATTCACTCAATGTAATTTAACATTGTAGACGCTCGCTTGCTGATCCTCTCACAATCCTTTTCAATGCTTCTATAAAAAGTGGAGTCTTCCCTACTAGATGGAAGCATGGAATAATAACACTGGTTCATAAAAAAGGAAATAAGCACAATGTTACAAATTACAGACCAATTTCATTACTCTCTACATTTTCCAAAGTTTTTGAGAGAAATCGACTCTACAATCATCTTAAGAAATACATAGTCCCCGAGCAGCACGGCTTTGTAAAACAACGTTCCACTGTCACAAACCTTGCTTCATTTATGAGTGATATTGCTTTCCACAACAACAAGAGCCAAGTAGATGCGGTGTACACAGATTTTAGCAAGGCTTTTGATAGCGTTGACCATACACTGCTTCTCCACAAACTTGAAGGTTATAATATTCAGTGTCAAGTTCTCTCACTGCTGGCAAACTACCTCACAGGTCGAACGCAGTGTGTTGTAATTGATAACTCCAACTCCAGTTCTGAGCATGTCACGTCTGGGGTGCCCCAGGGGTCTATCCTGGGTCCCTTAATGTTCACTTTGTTTGTGAATGACATACCTGCGTGTTTTCCATCGAGTAAGTGTCTTCTATATGCTGAAGACTTAAAGGTTTACAAGTCCATCAACAAGGGTAATGACTAATGACTGTAATGTTCTTCAGTTAGAGCTTGATAAATTTGCTAGGGATGTGCGAGTACTCGAAAATTCGAGTCGAGTCGAGTAGATGCAACTCGACTCGAGCGGTTCGAGTACTTTACGAAAATCGAGTCGAGTAGTTTTTGTCGACTGAGCCGTCGACTACAAAAGGTTCAGATTTATCCAACAGGTAGCGCTACCATCAAAATCGCGTAAGAATCGATTGTTAACCCCTTAACTGAGTATTTTATTTTAGGTGGTATATACCCTGTTGGGGAATTAATTTGGAGTTTAGTAAAAAAATCACAATACATGAGTTTATGAGTCAATAAAAAATATTTATGTCAGAAACTATTAGTAATATATACAAGTATTTTTTTAACTCTTTTTTACCCCCCCCCATAATTTTTTTCCCCACTCCCCCCCCCAAAAAAAAAAACATAAAAAAAAACATTTTTTTTTTTTTTTTTTTTTACAAATAAATCAAATGTTTCGAAAATTGTTTTGAAATACACCCCACCCCCCCCCTTTCCCCCATACCCAAATCTCACCCCCAAACTTTTGTGGCATGGTAAAATGTACATATATATATTTTTTTGTATTTGTGTAAGTACCAAGATACCATATCACATATACACATAAATGAACATCACTACCACCCCCACCCCCACCCCCCCTTCCCCCCACAAATATATTATGATTGATAACAATAGAAAAATATCATTAGTAATATAGTAGCTATTTCCTAATTTATCAATGTGTCACATTTGACTTGAAATGGCAATAAAATAGTAAATTATGTTATTTCCCCCCAACCCCCAACTCCCCCATAATAGGGGGGGAGGGAAATTGGTTTTCAGCTAGTAAAAAATGATACACATGGAAACTTGTTGTGACAAAAAATATAAAACCCTTGAAATCATAGATGAAGGTTTTTATATGCCTCCCCCCCCCCCCCCCAAACCCTACCCCAACCTTTGTTGACAAGGCAACAAGGAATAACTAAGCAAAATTTCATTACACATTACATAAACAAAAATACAAAATCAAAAAAATAAATTGGGGAAATGAAATTACAAAATTGATAAAATTACTAATTATGGGAACAACATGAGGGGATCAAATACAAACTGGGGATAAACTGACACTGACAATGGTTGGCTAAGGGGCTACCATCCCCAATTTAGAAGTTCTTTTGGGTATGGTAGATTTCGAAACACGGCACAACGCACAAAGCAACATCGCATTCTCTGCAGCAATACACAGTCTCCTTTCGGACTTTCTTGGCAACGCACACCACACAACGCTTCCTAGCATGCTTCCGGGCTTCTGTCGCAGTGCCTACAGAAGGGAAGTGCCTGGCTGACAGTCTCAAAGGGGCTGGCTCCAGCGATGGACGTCCACGTGATCGTTGAGGTGCCATGTCCGGAGTCGCATACTTTTCAATGATGCTTGTGGCCAACTGCATTCGGAAGCTCAGTGCAGTCTCTTTCCCCCCTGCTTTAGTATGTAGAATATGGGCGTTGAATACAACCATATCAACGATATGCCGGAACATCTTCATGTAGTACTTTTTTAGGCGTTTCCTTGATATGGAGTACGTAATCATACACTGATCCGACAAGTCAACGCCCCCCATGCCCTTGCTGTACTCTATACTAACGTCTGGCTTGAATTTTTGTTTCCCCCCTTTATCCTTCACTAAACTCATGTCCTTGTCATGTACAGTGCTTATCATGTGGACCTCTTTTTTGTCCATCCACTTCATAACCATGAGTTTGTTTCGGTACCAAGTGGTAAACTCACCTTTCTTCAACCCCTTTTTGTTTTTTATTTTGGGAGGCAACTCTCTACGATTGATTCGTACTGTACCTGCGGCATCAGTTTGTAGCGTGCACAACAAGTCAAAAAGGATTGGGGAACTATAGTAGTTATCAAGGTACAGCATGTAGCCCTTCTCGAGCAAACCATTCATAAGGGTAAACACAATACGAGATGGTTTGTCTAATGTATTTGTGTCAATGCCATGGACAAGAGGCAAAATTTCTGTAGTATTGCCTAAGAAAAAAAAAAAAATTAGTTATGCATATTTATTGAAAAGGAAATTATACCTTTTGCAGAAAATATCAAGCATAGGACTAGACCTAGTCTCAATCCCAAATTGGGTCCAAAATAAATTAGGGTAATCTACCTGTGTACACAATCAAATTCCAAATGTAGCCACTCGAGGACTCACATAGTTTGAATGATTCAATTCCAAACCGGCTTCGTTTATTTGGAATGTACATCTTCCAGCCTAATCTTCCTTCCAGAGAAGAAGACTTTCGTCTATGGCGATGTCCCTCTCTGGAATATATGTTGTCTTGAATTTGTTGACCATGTAGTCTAAAATAGGTTTTATTTTGAAGAGTTTAGGGTTATTGGCCCTGTCATTGGGGTCAAACAGGGTGTTGTCATTGAAATGGAGGTATTTCAATAAGAGAATAAACCTGTCGTGGCTCATAACCTCCGAGAAGAAGGGCGTCGCAACACATAATTTTTTTGTGAAGTACATTGCGAATGTTGGCTTATGCACAATACCTTGCAACAACATCAGAGCTAGAACGGTTTTCACCTCTCCACTGCATGTGTCACGCCACTGCAATTCGCGACTCCGTCGCTTCATGTTGCCCTGTTGTTGTTTAGTATTTATAGATTGAGCAGCAAATAAGTTTGTCTGCTCAACAATATGATCAACGATTTCTTGTGAAAAAAAATGTTCGAAATAGTTGAGAGGTGTCAACTCACCCAAGTCCATTTGAACGCCCACATTTCGCTGGCCCGCGAAACGGAAAGGTGGCCTAGCATTTCCATAGTCCCGCCAAGTAACGTCAACATTACCGTTGTCATCGTCACTCGATGACAAAACACCGTCATCAGTGTCATCATTGATTTCAGATTCAACATCTGACCCTTCACTTTCCGACAGAACATCATAATTTAACTTCCATCACTGTCACTATCGTCACTAGTAAACAACAAATCATTCACTTGTCTGTCAGACAATCTTCTACTTGACGCCATGACAACAACATTCCGTGACAGCCTACTACGCGAGCCGTGCACGCGCACATGAAATAAATTCATATCTGACTCACGCAGTCACTGCGAGCACTTGCAAGTAGTGCAAAGGTTCACCAACAGATAGCAGCAGCTGTCGAAATCGATTGACGCGTCTAGGCGGTTGCCGCGATTCGGCGGGGAATTTAAAAGATGCGCGACGCCAAAAGGCGTCTAACACAGACTGCAGCGGGAATATACTCGCGCCTAAAGGCGTTTAGCGCAGGAAAGAGGTTAAGTCGACAGGTCGAATTTTGCTATGATGACGAGCTAGTAGCGACGCCATTTTCAATACTTGCTTTGCTTGTTTTTACGATTTTCACGCTGTTGTCATGGCGTCACTTCACAGTTTAATCGTCGTAATTGCATAAATGCATTGTTTTCGATAGTGATAGAACCAAGTGAACAACATATCGCGGAGCATAGAGACAATGTTGACGGTCCAAGTCCAAGTGTAGCATCCCGCAAGCCTAGGCCTAGGGCGACCTAACCAAGACGCGTATTTTTTTAAACAGTTTAAGATCATAAGAAACCTTTATTAATGTTGATTTTGATGTGTTGTCTTCAGGTTTGGCTATGAAAGTTGCATTGCTGCTTAATTTGATCGATCTTATTATGATTTTTTGTCGGAAAGTGATGTTGCTTGTTGGTTGGTTAGGTAAGCCTAGGCCCTAGGTACCCCTAAAACGTTTTCCCCACATGATTAAAAATACATCAGAAGAATCCCTGGACATTTATGACATGAATGCGCCGTATTTACTACTTGCAGTGTTATTATTGTGCGAGATAAGCCAGGGAACCTAGGCCACTGAGCTCACTGGCCTAGGGCCTAGGCTAGGCCTACTTCTGGAGATGGCTTTTCCAAAATGCCTCGTTTTTGAGCTTTCAGGTAGAGCCTAGGCCTAATGAGGTGATTTTTAAAACATTTTACTTAATATTATTAATTATTATGTTGATCTCAATCTCGATATTCGATAACCAACTCTTTTTGGCCGCCATTTTCCAATATGGCGGTTGAAGCTCCAGTCTGATTGTAGGGGAGTTTTAGTATGTTGATTAGTATTATGTAACTAAGGTCTCTGCCAAAATTCAGCGACATCGCAATTTTTTCCTCTAAACGTCAATATAAGATCTTATTTAACAGGATTATAGTGTTGAAGGCACTAAATGAGTCAAAATGATAGTATAGGTCAGTATCAGAGTCAGACCATATCAGACGATGAAAAGTTATTTAGAACATAAACTTCATTAGTGCTAAATTTCTACACTTACACGACCTCGTAGAGCTCGTGTAGAAAATAGAAATGCTACACTTTACTCTACACGAAGTCAAACCAAACGGCTACACTTTACACTTCACTTAATACGAAAACACTTTTTAGACTTCGTGAGCCTACACTAGTGTAAAGTGTAGATTCATGTAGTAAACCAAACAAAGCTATTATTGACGTAGGTACATCAGTCTTTTCTGTAAATTCTCTATATTTTGTTTTGTAATTTGGGCAAGTGGTTCGGTCAAAATATGCTGATATCAAGCAGGGGTGTGATTTTGTAATGCATATTTTTGTGTGTTTGAGTGTATTACAACACACATAAAATAGTCTAATAAAATAAAAGTATCCCTTCAAACCCAAATTGGATATGAATAACCCAATCATTTACATTACACTATCATTAACAATAGGTGGAGGCAAGGATTTTTCGCGACGTGTTTATTCACGAAATTGATATTTTTGAAAATTTCAAACATTTGTCGGTGTTTTAGGTCATAACATGACGTCCAGCATTGAAATTTATTCACGAAATATCGCGAAAAAAGTGTGTTCTTGCGAAATCGGCATCTTTTCTCTGGAATCGCGAACTTAAAGCGAAATTCAATAATTATTTTTCAAACAATTTTTTTTTTTTCAAAATTTTTTGCATCTTTTCTTTGGTTGCCGGTATTGAATGTGGACAGCGAGCGCGGCTTCTCCGCATACACTAACATTCTAACTGACCGCAGAACGACTATCTCCACACAATGTGGAATTAATGCTGTCACTAACTTTTGGGAATTAATTGTACAAAATGTTGACATTGTTTATTTTAATCATTTTGACGCATATTCCGTGTAAGATTTTTAATACATATTTTTATTTTTATTTACCGAAATGTTGTGTTTCTATGTACCGAAATCCACTACTTTACCCCGTTTTTTAACCCGAAATTATCAATTTTATATGACGAAATTTGAGAATTTTATTTACCCTAAATTCTTGGCCCTAACAATAGGTACATTTTAAAAAAATGCCATCCTACAATTTGAAGTCTTGTATGCTATAGTAACATTCCTTTTGTAGCATACTTTTAGTTTTTAATTTGAACTTTGTTACATCTTTTTATTTATTTAACCTCTTGTTGAAGTTTGTTGTTCGACATGTCAACTAACATGTCTGTGTATGTCTGTTTCAGGGGTGGGAAATATTCATGGAGCGACATCGCAGTAATGGCTCGCCACGTGGTGCCGAAACCCAATGGGCAAAGCGTCATCATATCCAAATGCATAACATGCATGAGGTTCATCATCTTGTCGGAGAGATTGAATCTCGTCTTAAGAGGGTTAATATCTGTGTTCCGGCAGGAGAGGGCAGAGTCACTTTGGCAGTGCAGGAGAGGTTGTTGCTACTCCAGGTTAGTCTCTGAAACCTGTTTTACACATTTGTAGTATTATTGTACGGTGGAACCTAGGAATAACTACTGTTAACCGGAAACTGGTTTTGATCCGGTTTTCAACAAAACCAGTTTCAAATTATTAATTTGGTTTCAACTTCATTTATTTTTTAATCGTTAGGCAATAGGCACAACTATAAACAGTTCCAAGGTAAGAGCTAACTTGCGTACAAACGATTTTTACGATCTCACATTCGGTTTAAGGACCCAGCACCTCCATAAATTACGAAATTTAGCATTTCTTGTGTAAATTTTGGTATGAAGCCAAATATTTATATTGTAAATATTACCACTTATTGATATTGTATCAAAATATTGATTTTTTTGCCTGGCCCTACTTTTGATATCAACTCAATTAAATTGGCTTTTACCTCTCACCCATCTCCAACCAACCATGGTCACCCGCTTTCCCGATCATAAATATGCCGATAAAGTAGAGGCAACAGCATTTTTGCCACCCCTAACCCACAACCATATTTAGAAAATGATTTTTTTTAGTGTTGGCGATTTTTTCAATAACCGATGTCATCCCTAGTAGAACCTATGTATAAATTCAACGATTGAAGGAAAAAATCTATACTTTTGGTGCTTTTAGAACACATAAAGGCAGGAAAATTGACATTTTTTTTTTTTTTACTTAAACTGGATTTTAAACCTATTAGCCCATAGACCCGGTAAATTCTCGTGATGATGCCGCATTGAATGCAGAATGATTCACGGTAAATTCTTGTGTTAAGTTTTGCGCTGTTTCCCTACAAGATTTAGAGTACTAGTTACATTTTACATTTATTTATAAGCTTACAGTTATACAAAGTTTTGTATGGTGGCAAGGTCCAATATTAACATTTAAAAATACTAAATATACAATTTCATAATATTACAAATTTACAAATTTTCCAAAGAACTTTTAAAATGTATTGACCATTTTTCTGTACAGTGTTCTCAGGTAACAAATTCCATTCAGATACTGTTAATATCTCTTTTAAATTTCCAATCATGATCCCCCCTACCCTTATAAATCCCCCTTTTAAGGAAACTATTGATTTCTACACTGCAGCCTGGAAAATCAAATCCCTTGATGCCTTATATACAATTTACAGAGCCTGTCTCTTTTTCTTCTCAAATCCAAGGTATCCCATCCTAAATCATTTGTCAGCTTTCCCATACTTTCATATGTCCTAATCTGTTTACCATTTAAATCAGTTTCTTCTCTCCACCACTTTCTTTAATCCTTTAACTAGGGATGTGTGGGTACCCGAAAAACGGGTAATTTTCGGGTAGGTAAAATTACCCGACCTCGGGTCGGGCCGTCAATTCCTACCCGAAAAAGTCGGGTCGGGTAGAAGTAATAAAGAAACACGCCAATCTGCTCCTTTTAAACCTCCCGCTCAGACGCCAAACGAACAGCTGACGTCGGAGCGGACCAATCGCTACGACGTGGGCGCGGCTATGCTATGATGCTGTGTCCTTGGCTCTTCCGTCGCTGTCCCCGCTAAAGTAATAGGCCCTACTGACCGTCATTACTCGCCTTCTGGTTATTCAACGCTAATAACGGCATAAAGCAAGTTGAATATTACGTACGTAGGCGAATGGTGAAAAAGAAACAACGCTAATAAACATCGTCTAATGCCTAGGCGGCAGGCCTAGAACAAAGTTGCAATTCATCTAGAAGTTCGATCTAGTGCGCATCGTTGCGCGCAGCAGAGCGTTGGGCGGAGTCAGACCGAAAGGCTGGTGCAAACGCGCGATTTCGTCAGATGCATGGCTGGTACAAACGCATGATGATGATTTTGTCGGCCGGAAGAGAAAAATACGCGATCGCATCGGTTTTTCTTGGGGTTTTCGTATCGGAAATATTAGAAAACGATCGTTACGATATTATTTCCGAGAATAACGAACAATTGATGCAGGAAAACGATAATAGCGGGGTTTCACTGTACTAGACCTAGGCCTAGGCATACTCAAGCAAAAGTTCATAAGACGCCGATTTGGATGTTCTTCGTGTCAATACAGCCCAGAGTGGCTACCTGCAACCAATGCAAAACTGTTTTGTAGGATTTTTTTTAAAAATGAATTCACAAATAAAAAAAATTTCACTACCCGAGCCCGACCCGAGGGTACTTCAATTACCCGAGCCCGAGGGTACTTTCAATTACCCGACCCGAGCCCGACCCGAGTTCAAAAACCACTACCCGCACATCCCTACCTTTAACCTTTCTGGCAGCTTTTCTCTGTACCTTTTCCAATTCCATTATTTCACATTCATGGTGAGGATCCCAAATTGCCCCTGCATACTTGATTTCCACACAGTCATGTCAAGGTTGGTGTAGGTCTGGACCTGCAAGGAGCGTGGTGGTTTGGAGAACAAACGCACTCTAGTGGAGACTTTGTGCACCCCGTTCCGAATGTTGTTGAGCGCGGAGTTTGAAATGAAGAGTATTTTGTATTACAAGTTATAAGTAACTCACCAAAAAAACTAATCGCCTCAGGCGACCGGGCGAGCATTAAATTTGAGCCCTGCCTACGGGAGTGTTTCCTTTTATTAATAAAATTGAAAAACTTATTAATATATCACTTATAATTAGGGGTCTGCGGGTACCCGAAATTTCGGGTTTTGAAGCATATCCGAAATTCAGGCTTTTATAAATGTAAATCGTTTTTTTTCGGGTATGCCTAGGCCTAAATTGCTAACCTCTTTGGACCCTTAAATCGTCAAAAAACGTTCGCGAAATGGAGCAAAATAAGACTGGCTTTACTTTTAAGGCGAAATACAGCCAGTTCTATTGTTTTTCAGGAAATTTGGGCTAAATCGGCAGTTTTTCCCCCATTTTCCAAGTATGTACTAGATCTCGCGAGAAAATAGGCCACTACAATAATAGGCCATACAAGTACAACAGCTGTTGAGCTGCTGCTGGTGACGTCACACCTCACAGGGTCGGCAACATAACAAATACAAACTATAGAAACTTTGTTTCTTGATCTACGAAGTACCAACATTTGAAACTTAACGGCGGCAAAAACGGCGGGAAGTTTGAAAATACACCAAATTTGAAAAAATAATTTGAAATAATTGAATTTTTTTATGCGAAATGGAGCCTTTATTTTGATTTTTTCTACTGAAATTAAAAAATTTTTATTCCAAAATGATGACTTTTTATTTGCTATTTTTCAGGGTTCCTAAAATGAATTTTAATATTTAATCGTTTGTTTAATGGGCTTTGAACCACATTGTAAAGACCAAACCCCAATCATGCGAACCTGGCGGAGAATCCGGGCGAACCAGATTGGCATTACCCTATTGAAATAGCAGTTATTTTCTTTACCCGAACCCGACCTGAAACCCGTGGCAATTATGACTACCCGAACCCGCCCCGAACCTAAAAAGTACTACGCGCAGACCCCTACTTATAATTGATTTATTTCTTTCAGTAATGCAAGGCACTTGTCTCGGGGAAGTTATACTCTAGTACTGTGGTTAATTAACTTATTAACATGTTTGTAGGTGGTCAATTCTATTTTCTGCGCAATGTGTTTCAAACATGGGCAATGTATATCAGACAGCTCATTAGTAGAGATGTGCAAAAATGTTTTTTTAGTTTTAGTTTGAAAATTCGCGCCTTAAAAATAAAAATTCGCGATTTGTCTCGATTTACCAAAAAACACAATTTTTTCATGCAAAACAATTTTTTTTTTTTAAGTTTCAGGATAATTTGATTGATTTTAATGATTTAAAAGAAAAACAAGCACATGAGAGTGAAGTTCAGAATCAGTTTTAATTTTAAGCTCAATTTCAGCCTTCAGTTTTCAAAGTTTCAGACAGTTTTTACCAGAATTAATTTCGACTACCCGGCACCTCCACCAAATTTTCAAAATTATGCTGTCTTTTGATATGGATATGTAGTACTATTTTGAGCTTTCTCTTGTTCAAACGATTATTACGATCTCACAATCGCGTTGTATGACCCGGCACCTCCACCATACCTATGTAACAGACAGGATTAATTTAATTTCGACTACGTACCTCCACCAAAACTTTGATTTTTTGATTTTTTTTAAATTTCGTGACCTAATTCGCGATTAAAGACATAATTGTTAATTTCGCCACTATTTCGCGGTATCAACTAAAATTTCGCGAAAATTCGCGAATTGGAAATTGGTACCATTCAATCACAATTCAGGAGATTCATGTGCAAACTGAATTTGAAGGGATTATTGCTTCTTTTAAAAAAATCTTGAATTTCGTTGTCACCATTTTTGCATATCTCTACTCATTAGTCCTGTCAGTTAGTTGCCCTCTTTGCAAGTTAAAAAAGAAACACTTGGGGACCTTTCCATGACTCAACCACAGTACTTTGGTGTGGTACACTATTTCCCTTTCATGCATTTCCAAAATTCATGATTGGTAATACTAATATGGTTTTAAAAACAATCGACATAACACTGGCCAAATTAATGCTTGGTACGCCGTCAGCCGTACCACCAGAGTGCCCATCGTAGTCATAGGTCACAAATACTTGGATTTTAATTTGTGGATTACCGTATTTTCTCTTTTTTTGGTTGCACATCGAATTGAAAATTGAAAGGCATTAAACTGGGTCCGACCTATATTGCAAAATTTTTTAAAGTCCTACCCGGCACGTATAAAAAAGGGTTGCGCGAGTGCGACGAAGTGACTTATTCATTAATTTTGGTATGCAATAATAAGAGTTTACTGATATTGAATTCCAAGTTGAGATAATATTACATGCCACTGCACAAGCCTTACCTGCTATGTAATATTTTGGCAGCATCCTAGGACTTCTTTTTATACATGGTTGATGTGATGTTGAGGGGTTACTTTCTATGTTATTATTTTACTTTATATTAATATTCTTTTAAGTTTTAACCCTTATAGTCCTGTCAAATCAGACCTTATATTGGCATTTAGAGGAAGCTGATTAGATGAGCTGAATTTTTGCATAGACCTTCCAACAAGATACTAAAACTCCCCTATTATCGGACTAGAGCTTCGACCGCCAAATTGGAAAATGGCGGCCAAAAAGTGTTTGTTAAACGAGGGAGCGGAGCGACTGAGTGTCTCCATTCAACTCAAACGGCTCTCATTCTGTGATTCTGTGTTTCTGTCTGTACGTCGAAAATCAGCCGAACCGCTAAACAGATTTTGCTGAAATTTTAAACATACATCCGGTACGAGTTTACTGAGAACTGTTAACAAAATCAGCTTGATCTATTGCGATTTAAGCCTACAATATACTATAAAAATGTATTTTTTTAAATATCGATATCATTTGTTTAGTAGCAGCTAGCAGGACAAGTACTGCGTAGCTGGCATGGCATAGTGGTAAGCATTTAGCCTTCCGCACGCAGGGTCGGGGATCGATGCCCATTGGTTAAAACTTTTTTATATTTTTACACCCACATATTATTTTTGAGGGGTGTTAAATGGGAAATAAAAATTAGGTGATTTTGTTTTATCTTGGAAATTTGTTAATGTTTCCCGCTAAAACGTTTGGAACACGATTCACATTTTGAATGTTCAATTTAAATAATTATTGTTGCAGAGTGAGTTCCAATTAAAATAAGGAGAACAGACGGACCGGTCTAAGAAATCAGATCACTTGTACCGGTGTCCGGAGTGACTCATTAAAATAGTGTTTTTGTACCGGTTTGTAATTTGAGGGGTATAGTGTCCCGGTATTCCGTCAACTGTACTGTGAATGGAATTGGAAGGTAACGTTTTATTTGAAAAACTCTAAATCCTATCATGTATACGTTATATCAATCAACTCAAATGCAAACATCAGCTCGTAAGCATGGAAGATTTTAACTCCCCGTAACTGGAGGCGAGATCTGGCAGTCGTTTCGGGGACCCTTCCTCCTTACCTTTACCACCACCCCAACGACTATAGACAAGACAACATGATGATGATAACAAACGATGACGACCATGACATGAAAAAAAACCTTTCCTCCCCCTACCCGTGGCTGGTTCTGACTGACCAGTATTGGACTTTCCTTCCACATCCCCCAGGCTAGAGTGGCGCATTAGGACCTAACGGTTAGCCTTAGATAGAGGGAGGAAAGAGAATGTTACCGGGTACTCAACACATGGCTCACTCACTCGTTTAACAACGACTTTGGCGTTTCCCTAGTTATCGTATATCTCAAATGGTTCGAGATAGACAAAATATCGCAATGGCAAAAATATTTCCTGTTCAATTCTCTACAAAAGAGGTGTCAAACTTTTTAAAACATTGAAAATTTAGGTGATTTATGTCCAAATCTGGATGGATGACAACTAATTGGTTATGTATGTTGGATCCGGTTAATAGGTGAATTACTAAAAATGTCTAGTCTGCTTCTTGGCAGATGGAAAGTCTGTTGGTTTTGAGTCTTGCAGGAACATGAAAATGTACTAGATCAAGGAGCTGAGAGTCAAAATAATTATGCAGAAGCTTAAATAAAAATATTAGATCTGTCTGCTTGCGCCGATTTTCGAGTGATACAACATTAAAGTTTTGCATAAAGTTGGATAGTTGCATCTATTATTTATTATATTGGTCTTGTAGCAGTCATGCTTAACGAACTTCTGCTGGTTACGTTCAATGCTACAGATTTTTGTCCTGTTATGAGGGTTCCATATGACACTTGCATAGTCAATCTGAGGTCTTATTAACGCCACAAAGAGCTTCCTGAAAGTGATAATGGAAAAGTCCTTTGTGCAATTCCTTTTCACAAATCCAAGCATTTTAAGGGCCTTAGGGATGATGAGCTGTAGGTGATTATTGAATGATAGATCACATGACAGTTGTACACCTAAATCACAGATAGTGTTCACCTTCATTAGCGGAGAGTTATCAAGCTGGTAAATGAAGTCAATATTACCTTTTTTTTAGTAGTAAACATAACAAAATTATACTTAGCCACATTAAGGTTAAACTTCCAAGACTTGCACCATGTAGAAAATGCATCAAGCTCCGTTTGGAGAGACTCGCAGTCCTCATTATGTTGATGCGTTTTTACACTTTAAGGTCATCAGCATACATTAAGCATTTGCAAGTTTTAAAACTTGCAGGAACTTCGTTAATAAATAATGTGAACATCAACGGTCCCAGAATCGACCCCTGGGGCACTCCAGATGTAACGGATTCAGGTGAAGATTTTCCGTCATCAATAACAACGCTTTGCAATCGACCTGACAAGTAGTTGGAGAGTAGATTAAAAATATCTCCCTGGATCTCGTAGCCACGCAATAGATAAAATATTCAAATAAAAGACAAGAGAAGGCGTTACATAGAAAAACAAAATAACAACAAAACAAACAGTTACCATGACCAGGCCCCGTCTTCTATAAAAATGCATTATATTCTTATGAAGACTTCTCACACCCACAATGTCACATTTGAGAATTTCTGGTACGTATAGTATCACTCCGTCGAACTCCTCTTTCTTGGGGCTGATCCAGTTCCGGGACCGGGAGGACGAGAAGGCCTGTATTCAAACCCGGGAGTAAGATCTCGGGGATATTGCATTTATTTGCGATACGGCCAGCGTTGGAGTTGTCTTGAATCATTTTTAATGTAGGCGCCCATGACCCGCTCAGCTTAAACCCAACATCACCATTAAAATTATTTGGTGTTTTAGCAATTTCAATGGACAACCAATCTTGGTAGTAAACGAGGCTCTTTGCATACTATTGTGGCACTATCAAACAGAATTTCATGCCTTGGATTATTAGCATTTTCACAGGCATGTTTAGCAACCCCTGACTGTTCTTCTCGAGCATGCCTACAATGAGCTTTATATTCTTTTAATCTTGTTTCCACTGTCCTGCATGTTTGGCCTATATAAACCAACCCACACTTGCACACTCTATCCTTGGCTGGTTTCATCAAATGGACTTCCTTTTTCCATGGGTACACTAAATAGTTTTGATATCTTTTTTGGCTAAAATGCGACCGATTCTGTCCGTCATGTATTGTTTTATTTATTAATTATTATTATTATTATTATTATTATTATTATTATTATTATTATTATTAGATAGCCTCAGAAAACGGACGTAAAACACTGGAAAACGACATGGCTTACGCTTTGGAACTCTGAATATCGGAACACTGAAAGGAAAAAGGGAAGAAGTCGTGGATGTCGCGAAGAAAAGAAGACTGGGTATGTTCGGACTAATTGAAACAAAATGGAAAGGGAATGGAGAAGCTGAACTAAGAGATGGGTATAAACTGTATTGGTCAGGAAATGAGGATGAAGCCAAACTTGGGGTTGGAATAGTGGTGAGCTCAGGACTACGAGACAAAGTGTTAGGAGTGACATATATGTCAATGACAGGATTATGAGTATCAAGTTTTGTATTAAAAGTAAAGACCTAACACTTACACAAGTCTATGCACCACAAGTGGGATGCAGTAAAGTAGAAAAAGACGCATTTGAACGAGATTTGGAAAGTCCATTGAAAACAATAACATCATAATTATGGGAGATTTCAATGCACACTTTGGAAGGGATACGAAGATGAATGGGCCCACATGGTTATGGAAGGCAGAACAGAGAAGGAAAGAAACTCCTGGAAATATGTCGGAGACATGGTTTGAAGGTAGTGAATAGCTGGTATGAGAAAAGAGAAAGTCAGAAGATCACAAGATATAGCTGGAATGGTGAACAAAAAACAGTCATAGATTATATACTTGTGGATGGAGAGCTAAAACCGGATCTAAGGGAAGTGAAAGTTCTACCGGGTGTATCCGTTGATAGCGACCACAGACTAGTAGTTGCCGAATTTAAAGAACTAAAGGAAGTAAAGAAGAGCACAATCCAAGAAAAGAAGATGCGGGTGTGGAAACTAAAGGATAAGGATGTAACTAGAGAATATAAATTGTTGGTCACTAGAGAAATTCCTAAAAGTGAAATAGGAGGGGTTAAAGAAGAGTGGAGTTCCTTTAAAAAGAGTTTTGTTCAAGCAGCAGAACTGGCATGTGGTAGGACAAATGGAAAGAGAAGGTATAAAGAAACACCATGGGGGAATAATATGACAAAAGAAGCTACTGCAAAGAATAATAACGCATTTAGAAATTGGTATAGAGTTAAGTCACAGGAGTCTAAGAGACGAGTACGACAAATGTAAAAGAGATGCACGGGCAGTGGTAAACGAAGAATGTCGAAAATGGTTTCTTGGCTGGACAGAAGAAATGAGGGAGGATGTGCATGGTAACAAGAAGATGCTGTATTGGATAATGAGAAAAAGGAGAAAAGAAAAGGTTGATAGCCACAACTTGGTCCAAGAAAATGGTGAAGTTGTGAAAGATGATGAAATGAAGAAAAAAATGTGGAAGACATACTTTGAAACCCTTCTAAACCCTGATATTAACCAACAGCAGATAGGAACACCTGAGGTAGTGCATAGAGAAGAGTGTGGAGATGAGGATGAAGAGGAAGATGGTCGCATCACATGGAGAGAAGTGGAACTGGCAATGAAGAAAATGAAAAATGGTAAAGCTGCGGGAGTAGATAAGCTGGCCGTGGAAATGATAAAAGCTGCAGGGCCTGAGTGAAAGAGATTTATTTGATATCTAGAAGTGCTGTAAAGACAAGAGGTGGAATTACAGAGTGGTTTGACATTAGGAGTGGGTTAAAACAAGGAAGTGTACTATCACCACTATTGTTTATCATTGTCATGGACGAAATCACTAGGAAAGTTGCAGAGAGAATCGGGGAACAATGTATGAAAATAATGTTATTTGCAGATGATCTTTTGGTGTGGGGAGAGGATGAAGAGGAGGTACAACCTCAAGTTGATGTGTGGAGTGTGGTGGCAGGAGAACATGGACTGGTGTTTGGAAGAAGCAAGAGTGAAACAATGCTTATGACACGAGATAAAGCGAAGAATGTTAGTATTCTACTAGGAGGACAGATTTTTAAGCAAGTGGAGAATTTTAAGTACGTGGGGAATATAGTATCATGCGATGGAAGGATTCAACCAGAGATAAGAAGAAGGATGCAGCAAGCTGTGGGGTTATTCCAATCTATCCGAGATCTCATATGGAACAGAGAAGTACCAAAGAAGTGCAAGGTTACCATCTACCAGACCTACTTTGTTCCAATACTGACATATGCAGCAGAAACTTTGAATATGACAACAGTGGATGAGAGCCTTGTGCAGGCTGAAGATATGAAGTATTTGAGAAGCATTGTAAGTAAGACTAGATGGGACCGAATACGGAATGAGGATATCCGAGATCAAGTAGGCGTGAGGAATTTAATGGAGCGAATTGGAGAGAGAAGATCAAAGTGGTTCGGACATGTCAAAAGGATGGAAAGATCGAGATTGCCGAGAAGGATGATGGAATTGGAAATTCCAGGTAGGAGACCAAGGGGCAGACCATGTCAACAATGGCAGAATAGTGTGGGAAAAGATGTAGAACAGCGTGAATGAGACTGGAATGTGGTGCAAGAAGAGGAGTGGTGGCAGGACAGAAGAAGATGGAGAGGCCTGTCTTCAATGCCGACCCAACGCAGAGTTGGACGTGGCAACAGATAATGATGATAATTCATAGCAATTGTCGTAAAAGTTTGCCCCGACTGGGGTTCGAACCCAGAACCTCCGGCTTAACGTGCGATAGCTCTACAATATAATAATAAAATAATAGCAGTTTAGTAAAGGTTTGTTCTGTGGTCCCGGTAGCTTAATTGGTAGAGCTATGGCACGTTAAGCCGGAGGTTCTGGGTTCGAATCCCAGTCAGGTCAAACTTTTACGACAATTGCTATGAATCAATAACTATGTCCTTAAAGCGGGCTTATGCTTAAAAACCTTATATTCATCCTACCCAACTCATGGGAGATGAGATGTGATTGGATTTATTCATGCGATCTTTCAGATTTGACAACTACATTGCAGTCTTCTGTTGGATTTATGTCATGGAAGTCAACAGTCACAACAAATAGCAGTTTAGTAAAGGTTTGTTCTGTGGTCCTGGTAGCTTAATTGACGATTAGTGATTTACCCGCCCCCTGACGTCACGAAGCAACGTGGCGGAATGATGTGGGATAGATCCTCATTCAGCAAGATGACGCCTGCTGAACGGCGCAACACTTATCACGCTCTAACTTTTATTTTATTCATAATTTGGAAAAAAACCTTTGGAATAATACGTAGTAAACATATAATTCGTTCTAAAAGTGATGATCTCGAATTTTTAGACACAGCCGTAAACATGTTATATCAATGTACGTATTATACATGGAAAAAATATTAAAAATTATAAGTTTTGTCAACTTCTATTTGACAAATAACTTTCAATCGGATTTCAACAAGACCTCATTCAAAGTATGCATCTGACACTTAAGACAAGTAATAAATTAACTTTCTAGATAGAAAGTGCACTGAACGAAAATTCACAGCATTGACTTATATGCAAGGTGTGTGTTTTCATAACAAATACGCACTTTTGACGTGCGGGTGAGCCGTGAAAAACTACACTCTGCATATTACTCTATGCTGTAAATTTTCGTTCAGTGCACTTTCTATCTAGAATGTTGATTTATTTCTTTGTTAAATAGTCTGATGCATATTTAAAAAGATATCATGTCGAAATCCGAACAGTAGTTTTTTGTCAATTGAAGATGTGAAAAGTTTTAATCTTTGATATTTTTTTCATGTATAATACGTACATCGATATACCAAATTTACGGATGTGTCTAAAAATTCGAGATAATCACTATGAGAAGAAATGGTATGTTTGCTACATACTATTCTAAAGGTTTTGTCCAAATGTCGAATGGAAACAAAGTTAGAGCGTGATAAGTGTTGCGCCGTTCAGCAGGCGTCAACTTGCGAAATGAGGATTTATCCCACCTTCTCGTCACGTGACTTAGCGCTCCGCCCATCACCAGTCGTCAATTGGTAGAGCTATGGCACGTTAAGCCGGAGGTTCTGGGTTCGAACCCCAGTCAGGGCAAACTTTTATGACAATTGCTATGAATCAATAACTATGTCCTTAAAGCGGGCT
Organism: Sweltsa coloradensis; assembly: GCA_024449915.1. NCBI lineage: Eukaryota > Metazoa > Arthropoda > Insecta > Plecoptera > Chloroperlidae > Sweltsa > Sweltsa coloradensis. Next base: position 79,023 of record JAMZAV010000543.1, read on the forward strand.
TAAGCTTAAAAAGCTTATATTATTATTATTATTATTACTATTATTATTATTATTATTATTATTATATTATTATTATTATTATTATTATTATTATTATTAGTAGAGGAAATTATAGATAAATATCTCGTTAAACGCGAAACAATACCAAACATAGTAGACGCATTCGCTAATACTTTTGTTGGCGAAATTGACAATACAATCCACCGGTGTGATATCCAATGTGTTGATAACGCTACGAGAGAAGATGCGTATGATAGACAGCTCCAATCAATGTACATTCCCCCGGTTAGCGTAGCTAAAGTTAAAGATATAATAAATAGAATGAATAGTGATAAACACGCTGGCATTGATGGAATTAGAAAGAAAGATTTACAAATCATTGCAGATCAAATAAGTCCGGTAATAGCGTTGTTTATAAACTTGTCTATTAAAAAAAGGAATAATCCCAGATGAGCTGAAAATTTCAATTAAGACCAATATATAAAAAGGGCGATCATTTCGACTATAAAAATTACTGGCCTATTGCAATACTTCCAAGCATTGAAAAAATATTAGAAAGATACGTAGCTGACTATTTAATAAAATATATGGAAAAATGTTATAATTAATAAAACACAATATGGATTTCATAAAGAAAAAAGCACAGAAGACCTTTTAAGATTGTTCTCTGATAGAGTAAACTCCAAACTTGATATGAATTGTCATAGTATGTATGTTCATAGATTTCAAAAAAGCTTTCGATACCCTTGATCTCACTATACTCTTAGATGCATTACAAAAAATAGGCGTACGAGGTACAATGTTAACGTGGTTTGAAAACTATTTGTTGAATAGGAAGCTAAAAGTAAGAGTAGGGGATGTGTATAGTGAAGCAAAATCATGTCGCAGTGGCGTACCACAAGGGTCAATTTTGGGTCCTTAACTATATTTAGTATATGTCAACGTTATGGTCAGATATATTGTCAAGTGTTTTTCTTTTTTTTATGCGGACGACGCTGCATTATTAGCAATACATAAGTACGTCAAACTAGCAGTAGAATATTTGCAGGCAGATTTTCTTAATCTCTTGAAATGGAACCATGACATGAGACTCATTATTAACGCGGAAAAAACTAGAATTCCATTGTGCATATCTGCCCACCTTTAAACGCCGATCGGAATGCTAGTATAGAGGTAATTGCTCACGATTTTAATTGTTTGCAAAGAAACGCTGGCAAAGATTTGTTTATATGTTCATGCCAGACAAAAATTACTTCATGTTACAGCCATCCCTATCTAGGTCTTGAAATAGATCGAAAATATTGCTGGGATATTCAAATAGGGAAACTATGCAATAGACTAAGATCTTGTGCTTATCAGCTTTACACTGCAAAAGATATCTTATCATTTAAATACCGTAAAATGGTATATATTGCTCTAGCTGAGTCAGTTTTATCGTACGGTATATCGGCTTGGGGTAATGTGTCTTACTCGCAACTTAAAAATTTAATATCATTACAAAATAAAATTATAAAAATGATGAATGAAAGAGAAATCGTTGATGGGAGATGTGTCTCGGATTTGTATTTACTATTTGATGTTTTGCCAGTTAGGGAAATCTTTGTTTATAAGCTGTTATTAAAGCATTATTTTGACAAAAAATATAAAATTCTTATTGACCACAAGCCTTCAACTCGAGCCAAAAGTGCAGGAATATACCAGTTACCACCCTTTAACAATAAATATGGGAAGAGATCGTTAAGCTAATAAAGAAATTAAAGAATAAGATTCATTTAGAGATATAAAAATTAAATTAAAGACATATTTGCTTCAAAATAATATTATAGTTGAGTGAGGAAATTGTGGTTATGTGATTTTTATATTTTATGTTTTTCAGGTATTTATCAATTTTCTTGTATTCTGTTCATTCATTAATTTATTCATAATGTCAAACTTTATATTTTTATCACATTTATTGTTTAGACTCACAGTCGGTAATTTCAATAATTTCAACAAATCAAATTTCAATTATATTATGTTAAGTGTTCAGAAGTGAATAAATCCTTATCTTTAAGAAACATAGTTCCACAGATAAGCTGCATGCGCAGTTTGTGGAAGGTCGAATGTATTAAATATGTAAGGTTATAAAAAAAAGATATGTAGGTAATGTGTATTATTATTATTATTATTATTATTATTATTATTATTATTATTATTATGTTTGTTCTATGCGCCCCACTGATAAGCTGTTCTGCAGCTTAGTGGATTTATATTTGTGTTCTTAACCATGTATAACAAAGTATGCACAATAAAAAATTAGTTAAAAAAAATATTAAGGTTTTTAAGCATTAGCTCGCTTTGAGGACATTATTATTGAATGATAGCAATTGTCTTAAAAGTATGCCCTGACTGGGGACAGAACCTCTGGCTAGCTCTTAAATAGCTCTAACCAATTAAGCTATCGAGACACAGGACAAACCTTCATTAAATTGCTATTTGTTGTGACTGTTGACATCCATGTTATGAATCAAATTATTATTATTAGTTTATTACTATTATTATTATTATTATTATTATTATTTTATTATTATTATTATTATTATTGATTCATAGCAGTTGTCGAAAAAGTTTGCCCCGACTGGGGTTCGAACCCAGAACCTCCGGCTTAACGTGCCATAGCTCTACCAATTAAGCTACCGGGACCACAGAACAAACCTTTAGGAAACTGCTATTTGTTGTGACTGTTGACTTACATGACATAAATCCAACAGAAGACGGCAATGTAGCTGTCAAATCTGAAAGATTGCATAAATAAATTCAATCACATCTCATCTCCCATGAGTTGGGTAGTATGAATATATGGTTTTTAAGCATAAGCCCGCTTTACGGACATAGTTATTGATTCATAGCAGTTGTCGAAAAAGTTTGCCCCGACTGGGGTTTGAACCCAGAACCTCCGGCTTAACGTGCCATAGCTCTACCAATTAAGCTACCGGGACCACAGAACAAACCTTTAGGAAACTGCTATTTGTTGTGACTGTTGACTTACATGACATAAATCCAACAGAAGACGGCAATGTAGCAGCTGTCAAATCTGAAAGATTGCATGGATAAATTCAATCACATCTCATCTCCCATGAGTTGGGTAGTATGAATATATGGTTTTTAAGCATAAGCCCGCTTTACGGACATAGTTATTGATTCATAGCAGTTGTCGAAAAAGTTTGCCCCGACTGGGGTTCGAACCCAGAACCTCCGGCTTAACGTGCCATAGCTCTACCAATTAAGCTACCGGGACCACAGAACAAACCTTTAGGAAACTGCTATTTGTTGTGACTGTTGACTTACATGACATAAATCCAACAGAATATATATTCATACTACCCAACTCATGGGAGATGAGATGTGATTGAATTTATCCATGCAATCTTTCAGATTTGACAGCTACATTGCCGTCTTCTGTTGGATTTATGTCATGTAAGTCAACAGTCACAACAAATAGCAGTTTCCTAAAGGTTTGTTCTGTGGTCCCGGTAGCTTAATTGGTAGAGCTATGGCACGTTAAGCCGGAGGTTCTGGGTTCGAACCCCAGTCGGGGCAAACTTTTTCGACAACTGCTATGAATCAATAACTATGTCCGTAAAGCGGGCTTATGCTTAAAAACCATATATTCATACTACCCAACTCATGGGAGATGAGATGTGATTGAATTTATCCATGCAATCTTTCAGATTTGACAGCTACATTGCCGTCTTCTGTTGGATTTATGTCATGTAAGTCAACAGTCACAACAAATAGCAGTTTCCTAAAGGTTTGTTCTGTGGTCCCGGTAGCTTAATTGGTAGAGCTATGGCACGTTAAGCCGGAGGTTCTGGGTTCGAACCCCAGTCGGGGTAACTTTTTCGACAACTGCTATGAATCAATAACTATGTCCGTAAAGCGGGCTTATGCTTAAAAACCATATATTCATTATTTTTATTATTATTATTATTATTATTATTATTATTATTATTATTTTCTTGCTTCATGCTTTCACAGCCCGAAATATTAGAGAAGTCAAATATTTTACGAGTCATTTCGCTGTGTTCGCTTTATTAATACTACCTGATGTTTCGATACGACTGCCACCACCACCTCCACCACCACTGCCACCACCACAACAACAACAACAGCAACAGCAGCAGCAGCAGCATGCATCATCAAGGAAGTCAAGATGTTTCTAGTTCTTTGGACAATGACAATCGGAGCCATATAAGAAGATGCAAAAGAATTCAACAAAAACAATCTCAAATGTAAAGTTTTTCAGTGTTGCCTCAGATGATGATACGCACAGTCGTATCGAAACGTCAGGTAGTATTAATAAAGCGAACACAGCGAAATGACTCGTAAAATATTTGATTTCTCTAATTATTATTTTTATTATTATTATTATTATTATTATTATTATTATTATTATTATTATTAAATCAAAGGTGTAAGAGTTTCGGGTTATTTCGCCGCTTCGCGAGTAAACATTGTACGTATCTCGACGTTTCATTACCTCTGTGGGTAACATATTCATGAGAACTGAGACTGATTAGTTTGTTTCAGCCTCAGCCGAACACTCCTCCGTGGCGGTGTCTTCTTATTGGGTGGGGTGGCACACGTGGTGGAGTGGGGGTAGTTTTCTCCCCTGGTTGGAGAGGGTGACGTCAACACTTGTTGTCGTCGATGTAGTTGTAGCTGCGGTTGTTGTTGTTGTTCTCAGTGTTGTTGACGTTGCTGTTGTAGTTGTTGTAGTTATTATTAGTATTATTATTATTATTATTATTATTATTATTATTATTATTATTATTATTTTCTTGCTTCATGCTTTCACAGCCCGAAATATTAGAAAAATCAAATATTTTACGAGTCATTATTATTATATTTTATTATTATTATTATTATTATTATTATTATTATTATTATTGAAGAGAAATTATAACATTGACGGGATGTTTCGTCGCGTCGTGGTGGTGAATAATTTACATTATTCCTTACTTCCCGACGGAGCGTCATCACTGTGGATGACATTTTCAAGGGACTGCTATTCTTTCGTTTGTTTGCCTCTGTTGCAAACGTTCACTTCTTCTTGGAACTGCCAGGATGGCGGTGGTCGGCTCTATTTGTTGTTGTTGTTGATCTGGTGGTAGTTCTTGGTTTGAACGCATTTTTTCTGCTGAGAGGTGATTAATTAAATTAATGGCAGGAATCCACGAATCACTCAGTTTGTACCCACCTACATTATTATTATTATTATTATTATTATTATTATTATTATTATTATTATTATTATTATTATTACTTTTATCATTTTTATTATTTTTATTGTTGTTATTATTATTACAATTAGTGTTAGCAATTGTCATAAGACATTTATTATGGTGGCATTGAAGCTAAGTTTTCACAAATTCTGGGCAAACATGTTTCTTTGTGAGGTGAAAGACAAAGAGTAACTGTTGATGAGTAGGGATATTCTCATCAGCCTACTTGCAGTGCAAGATATTTTTATTCATATATTTGTAGATTGTTATTTGATTGTTCGTGTATTTTTTACAGATTGTCTTGGCAGGGGCATTCTATCCAAATTACTACGAAAGTGATTCTCTATCTTGTCCAGAAAACAGGCTGGATGATTTAAAGCTTTTAAATGGCCGCGATCCTCTCACTACTGTCTACCTGCAAGGGTTCCCCATGGATCAGCCTCGTCGTCTGTACACAAAGAGAATCAAGGATCAGTTTCGTGGTTGTTCTAAAGATGTGAAAGTTGCATTTGATATGAGCAGGTATTTAATTTACACTGATATCTTTGGATGCATGCTTTTTCTTTTCAATTTTCCAAGTTCATAGCATTTACTAAACATAATGTATACATAGCCCTATATTTGTAATGCGGGCGATAATCGTATATCAATATATATCAATACAATATGATATGTGACGTATCACAATCATCATACAATATTATTTTGCACTCAATATCAATATTCCGCCGTGTTATTGTCGAAGTTTTCAACTTAGGGCAGTGTATATTTCTATTGATGTTGGCCGACCATCCCGTAGCATCTCTCAAATGTTATCTGTTCGGGTACTTTAATGGAGCCATTATGTTATCTCACACTACGCTTGCTCAAGGAGGCGAGAGAAGTGAGTCGGTGATCAGAGGCGGCCGCTTCAAGGTAGTTGGCACTGATAGTGTGGTGTGGGGAGTGAGGGAGATAACATAACAGCTACGTCAAGATCAGTAGACGTTGTATATTAATTACTCGAAGTGTTTGGTAAGGTCGGTCAACTCTCAAGTGTAGAGACCCAAGCAATGGTTTACACTTTAAAGTGTTGCAGATATGCAACGTTTTTTTTGTAGGGATGTCAACGATAATCGTATATCGATTGTCGATATTATTGCGATATAGGTAGCTGTATCGCGATAATCTTACGATATTAATATTGCTAGCGATATCGCAATAATTATTTGGAATCCGGATTTTTAACAGCTAATTTAGTAGTGTACACGTTTATATGACTATTCGACGATGCTACAACATATATATATATATATATATATATAATATATTTTTCTTATGAATTCTGGATTTCATGAAATTCCCAGCGTCTCAAAACAGGTTTTTCCGCTCGTGATCTATTTGACGGTACAGCTCCCCCCGCCCACTCACACCGCACCAATCGAGGATCAGCACTCACCGCTTGTGCTCTCTCTCTCTCTCTCTCTCTCTCTCTCTCTCTCTCTCTGCCTCACGCTTCACCGCGAGAGGCCTGTCGTAGATGGCGGCCAATCTGCCGACCAGCTTGAGATAGCGCGCAATTCAAATTACGCAAATGTGAGAAATGCGAGTTTTATGCCGATAGGCTTATATCGTTATATGATTACAAAGTGACCGTATTGGCGCAATATTTTTGGGCATGATATTATCGCAATATTATTCTCATTTTGGTGCAATTATCGATATGAATATTCATATCATTTGACACCCCTAGTTTTTTAGTACATCTGCCGTCAGAACATTCACCAAGGTTACGGGCTGATCCTTGGCGGACGGGCCTCATATCCTCCCCCTCCTGGCACTAACATTTATTCAACAACAGTTTATTGGAATATACACCAAAATTCATTAAAACAAACGCCATTACTACGAAATTATCATTTAAAAAAATCATTTCAACAACAAAAATTGTTCTAATAAATGATCATTTAAATTAACGAAAAAATATTTTCGACCAAGACTGCACGTGGCTGGCCGTCCTGATTCTCTGGTTAACAATGCTGTGCTACCCTCGTCTTTGACAGAGTCTTTTTGAAGGTAGTAAGTCTTTGCTCTGTGAAGTTTGAATTCAGCATGTTTTGATAGTTCAACTGATTGTTTCTTAGATTAGATTCTCTTTTGTTAGATTCTCTAATCACAGCATCCTTTATTCCAAACTCTTTGTAGATTGTGCCTATTGTCCTGGTAGCTTGTCTGACTTTTGAGTCTATGCAATAGCAATCTATCAACTAATATTTTGTTTGTTTCAGTCGTGTGTATGTTGAGTTTGATCAACGTCGGACACCCGGTATATTACAGCACCCACAGCAGCCCTTGCCAAGGTTCCCAGGGAAGGTAGTCATGCCAGTCTATCGGGCATTGAAAATGAAGCAACTCAATATTCCGATTACTATTCCTCTTCTTAGGTGAGAAAAGCTTTTTTGATTACCATATGACTTCATTACACTATTGCCATGTTTTAAATAAAAGTCGTCCCACTTCATTTCAAACTAGATACTGTGGAACATCATTGTGTATGCTTTTGAGGGCAAGGTATCAAAGCAGACAATAATACAAAATTCACACTTATTTAAATGTTAGTGTTGTGCAAACCTGTTTTTTTACATTTTGAACCGAACTCAAACTTTCAACTAGATGCTTCGTCGAACTTCCACAAAAATTCGAACCGGACCTGAAACTAACACGAACCTTAAAGGTTAAACCTAGACTAGGGTCCCAGGCTTATATCTCGCCTAATAATAATGTTACAAGTATCAAATATGGTGCATTCTTTTCTTAAAATGTCCCGGGATTGTTCTGATATATTTTTTAATCATGTGGTGAAAACATTTTAGGCCTAGGGTGTAGGTTCGACACTTTCAAATAATTAAAAATAAAAGATCTGAATATTGTGCCAAATATTCAGGCAAATCGTAACTCAACTGCTCTCGGTGGATCGCCTTACTCTCTGTACCACGGTCTAGCTCCAGTAGTAGAAACACTGGTAGCGAAAATGGTCGGAATGGAGAGTCAGTATAAAATAAAACAAATAGAGAAGCTACATTAAGTTATTTATTTATGAAGTTAATAGACTAGGAAAAGACAACATTAAAGAAGAACACAACAACCAGTTAAAGTAACACAGGCAAAACACACCGTCTTGGTTGACCACAGTAACCCCGTTACTGCCCCGCACAAGAAATACCTCCACAACCTCCAAACTCACCCGCCTGTGTCCAGTCTGAAATTTAGGTGGACTCAAACTTGGCCCATAGGTTTGGGGAACTAAATTCGTAAAAGATATGAATGGTAAAACGAGATTAAAAATGCAAGAGAGCAATTAAGCAATTAAAAGGAAAGTAATTGGGGAAATGTTATTACTTGCCAATGAGGACAAGAAACATTGAAGCTTCCACGGACAATTGTATTCATTCAAAAGCACATGTACATTGAAAGTTATGTAACTAGGTTCCCTGTCTGACCGATCGGTTTTCTCCTAACTCGTGGGATAATGGATCCCACGCTCAATTGCATGCACATTGAACAAGTTAGTTTTGTTCAGGGGCCAAAACAATGTGGCACTAAAGCTAGTACTCATCGATTGCAGGTTAGCGTGGTTGCACGAAGTTTGATGAGTCGGTGCTTTAGTTCCAGTTGGTCTTTGGTTCACAGTAGCTCGATCCAGACAGGAGGCTGTCCAGAGATCCCCCAAGTGTAGGTCGTCGCCTTCGGTTAGGCTAGAGATCGCCTGGGTGACGGATGTCCTCCGGTAAAGATGATTGTAATACGCACCAAATCGATTGCATTCCGGTGCCTAAGTCGCGCGGGATTCCTTCGTCCCTATCCGTTGGTTACAGTTCTCCAACAACACGCAACTAGTAAAGTCTGACCCGAACACGTGATCAAGTTCCGCTCTAAAAGTCACTCTATTATGGTGTTGTCAAGCTGACACCTGTGACGGTATCCAACAGTCCCGAGTTCGGTTCTCACTCGGTGTCCTTTACAACCGTGCACGATGTTGACATGTGTTGCGTCACCCCGTGTCCGTCACTAAACACGTGACAAATATTGCAGTTCATTCCAATCAGCCATTTCTCTTGAATATATAACTATTAATTTTAGCATTTAAAATTACCGGGACAGCCCCCTAAGCACTCATTTTTTTTTTTTAATTCCACTTTGAAAACATTATATATAACTACTACAGTAAGAACTCTATTATCCGAGTTGGATGAGACCGGGGGCACCTCGGATTACCGAAAAACTTGGATGACGCGTTTTTTTGTTTATTTGCTCTCGTAGCATAGCCTGATATGTTAAAATGATATATGACACATTCAATGAATAAAGGAACATAAAATACACACAAAACACTTCGTATAGGGTATACCAAATGATTTAATAGCTTGTAAAACAAGCTCACAAACACACGTACACAATTAGGCCTACATGTCGTAATAAAAAAGCATGTCTAGGCCTAAACTCGACGCAGTGGGCCTAGGCCTAGAATGCAAACATGGGCCTAGGCCTAGCTCTCTTTCTCATCGCCCGCGCTGAAGCTCTCGTCGCAAGATAAGTCTGGGAAAGAAATAAGATTAGCCCAGGAATAACAATTCAATGCGTCGTGATTACGAATTTCGTGAATCGGTTGAAACATGATCGCATCGCAATTCTTCTTCCACATAGTTCCACAACGACCATCTTTGATGATTTGATCAGCTGTGACTGTGAGATGGTTGGATCGCATGCGCAGGCGCACACTGACCACTGAGCTCTATATGCTCAGTGACACTGACACTTACCGGCGATGCGCACGACGCACACTGACCACTGAGCTCTATATGCTCAGTGACACTGACGTACACTGCTCGAAAGTCGAGATATATCGCCAATCTATCTTCTCTTGCACTCACTCGTAGGCATGGACAATACTCCCGCTAGGCCTACAAATGTATGCGAGTTCATTTAAAAAGCGCGGCGCGGCGTCTGAATTTATTTTTATGTTTTATTTACGAAGTAGTATTTATTTTAAATAATAAATAAAAATAAATAAAAATAAAAATATTTTATTTTTTTATTTTTTTATGGAGCTCGGTTAATACGGTATATCGGATAATCGGAGATCGGATAATGGAGTTCTTACTGTATTGTTATTTATACAAAGGAAACAGTTAAAATAGTATCAATTTTGTAATAGGTTCCCCTTAATATATATATATTAGGGCTGGGCAAAGAAATCGATATTTCGATACGATATCGATATGAGCCGATTTTTTCGATATCGATATTTGGTTGAATATCGAAAAAATATCGAAAAAAAGTAATTAATTTAAAAATAAACTAAAAGTCTAAAAAAAAATTAAATTTTTTTTCAAAAATCAAGTTATGATTTCTAATGTTCCACGTTTCAATTGCCTGTGAAAAAATATTATAACTTTTAAAACTTTTGTTCTCATCACCTTTCATCTCCTCCCCTTACCACTCGTCGCTACACTTGTCCGTCCCCCCTTCACCCGCTGCGCGCGCATAACCAGCCGGCCGGTCGGCCGTGTCCGTCTTACCACAAAACATTTTGAACAATGTTAGGGCCTAGGCCTATGGTTTTTAACAGGGTAGGGCCAAGCACAAGCTCACATATGCCAACCACAGTCCACAGTTCACCAGTCTGATTCCTGGTCTTCATTGTTATGAAGTTTACGTCGTAGCTCCTTCGCAATTCCTTGCTGATTTGTAAGGCAGAGGAACCTTTCTTTTCCACGCGATCAGCAGTCTTCATTTGTTCATCTTGAGCCATTTCATCTTCTCCTTCTTCATCATCACTCATTATTACGTTACGTAGACTCTTAGCAACGTAGATAGACAACCCCGACGATCAAAGTCCATGTAGGTCAAGCTAGGTCACGACGTGATCAAGACAAGTAACTGTGCGACGACTAGCAGACAGCTGGTCTGGTCGAGGCCGTCGGCTAGGTTCGCCCGAGTTCGGCTGGCATCGAGTGGGTGGGCGGGGCGAAGCGCAGCAGCCGATGCGCGCGAGTTGTATTGCGGGTAGCCAGGCGCTATTTCAAATGCAAGCGCGCGGAAATAACGCGAGTGCTGTTTTTGAGATTGTATTTTCGGAAAAAAACATCGCGCTATATTCGGACCGATACGGTAATAACAAAAATACCCTTCATTAAAAGTTTCATCAGTTAATAACCACCCAAATGTAATTAATCAATAAATACAATGGTTTAGAAAATACTTTGTTTTTCATTTCACTGCAAACTGTTATGTGGGAGGGGATATTAAAATACGTGTATTGCTTTCGATATATCGATATCGATATCGAAATTTTTGACAATTATCGATATTTGAACTTTATGTCATAGCCCAGCCCTAATATATATTTTTAAAATTTTAAATGCTTCTAAAATATGCGTCTATAAATATTTGCCATTTTGAAAGTTCTCTGAGCGAGCTCGATTGCTGTGAATAATATTAATAGTATATATAAAAAATAAATCACATGAGACTGCAAGTTTGGACTCCTGAACATAGTTTTCATTTTTAGATTTAACCAAAATATTCTGGTCAAGTAGATCGGATTGGCCTAGGCTAGGTACTCTATTTTATTTTCATTGATTATTTATTTTTCAAACTTTATTATTTTTATTTTTTATGTTGACAATGTAGTTTTCCTGAATGCCAAACTGAGTAAAAAAAAAAGTCGACCTGAAACTCGTAATTCGTATGTCCCGCTCTGAAACATTTCGTATGACTGTCACCAAACAGTTGAGAAGAATCACTAGAAAAGATAATATACTTGTCTTCCATGCAAATGCCAGATACGTCGAGAATGCGGTGTGCTTGCCTATTATAGGGAGTTGACATGGTTAATGCTCTAAATATGTGACAGCGAGACAGCTTCACTCTCGCAGCAAATATTATTTACATAAATAATAAATAGATAAATTTGTATTTAGAGTTTACCTACTCATTCACATCAGTGGGGGACATAAAATTTAAAGCTGTTCATTCCAACTGGCATGAAAAGAATGAAGAATGGAAAGGCGGCAGGAGTTGATGTAGTGGTGGTAGAGGTGCAAAGGCTGGCGGCCCAGTTACATGCAGTGGTGTGGTTGTATAGAGTTATCTGAGTTGTGTGAAAAGAAAAGATGATACCGGGAGACTAGAAAAAAGGAGTATTGTGCTGATCTACAAGAAAGGTGATAAAAAAAAATGTAGAAGTTCACAGAGAGATCACTTCACGATGCCACACAGCAAATATCTACATAAGGATTATTGGTAGAAGAATAAGAGGACAGGTTGACCACATGTTGAATGAAGATCAATACGGATTTAGATTGGGAAGATTCGCAATGGTTCCTATATTTGTATTAAGACAGACCATGAAAAAAAGAGTTGGAGCTCGGCAGATGAATGAGTATGGTATTCTTAAACATCGTAAAAAAAAACATATGATAGTGTACCAAGGAAAGTGGTATGGGAGAGTCTGGAACGAAAAGTTTGGATTGCCAGGGTGGTTCCAAATAACAAAAGGGCTAAGGCAGAGAAGTGTATTAAATAAATAATAAATAAATTGTATTAAGAGTCTACCCACTCAGTAATATAACTGATTTTCAGTGGGGGACAGTAAATCAAAGTGACCAAGCCAACCCTGTAGGCCCCGACGCAATCTACGAGTGAGCGATAACCAACCAAAGATCGATATTTTTAGTAGGAAATATAGCAATCAGTGGTATGGACAATGCAAACACCCGCGGATCAACGCCAGAATCAACTAGGCGGATTCAGAACAACTCTGAATTTATTATGTGCTTCGTTGCTAGGACGGCTCCAAAGTCACCGTTTACAAACTTCTAAGATAAGAACTGATAGACTCAAGTCCAAATCAGAAGTTAAAAAACTTCTGACTTTTGCGGGAATCGAACCCTGGACCTTCTACATTGAAAGCAGATACGCTAACCACAAGACCAACGAGCCACACTTATTATTGTCACCACTGTTATTCATAATCTTGATGGATGACATCCACAACAAGGTAAAGATGGAGGCAATGGAAGGTGTGGATGTTTTGCTGTTTGCTGATGGGTGGTATAGTCCGAGTATGAGGAGGTACCGGTACTCCAGAGATGGACTTGTGGAATAGAAACATCGAAGAAGTAGGTATGAAAATAATTCAAAATATGTGGATTTCGTGCTACTACCTGCCCCAGCAATTGCCTTAATCTCGCTATCTCTCTCACTCGCTAGACGCTTACAAACTTCTAAGATAAGAACTGATAGACTCAAGTCCAAATCAGAAGTTAAAAAACTTCTGACTTTGGCGGGAATCGAACCCTGGACCTTCTACATTGAAAGCAGATACGCTAACCACAAGACCAACGAGCCACACTTTTTATTGTCACCACTGTTATTCATAATCTTGATGGATGACATCCACAACAAGGTAAAGATGGAGGCAATGGAAGGTGTGGATGTTTTGCTGTTTGTTGATGGGTGGTATAGTCCGAGTATGAGGAGGTACTCCAGAGATGGACTTGTGGAATAGAAACATCGAAGAAGTAGGTATGAAAATAATTCAAAATATGTGGATTTCGTGCTACTACCTGCCCCAGCAATTGCCTTAATCTCGCTATCTCTCTCACTCGCTAGACGCTAGCTATGCCGGCGCGTACTGTAAAAACATGTAAAAACTAAAGTGTCACCCCATGCAAGTCAAGATGTTGTATGAAAATTAAGGTTGTGTAATTGAAATTTAGCCCTCAATTTTGTTTTTACACATTCTAATCCTTCGTGATCTCTCGTATGAGTATTGGTATTTTGTGTTTTTCCATTTCCTGCATCTTTTGCTCAATTTGGAATTTGAGATGATAATCGATTTGGGTCTATGATCTCGATATACTATTTCGATATGATTATCGATTCCACGCCTCCGATTATCGATCACGATTTTCACATCGAACGCCAACCCTAATGTTTACGGAATGGGAAACAGCGGTGCGTGCATTATAACTAGAGATGTGCAAAAATGGTGACAACGAAATTCGCGAATTTTTTTAAAGTTGCAATAATCCCTTCAAATTCAGTTTGCACATGAATCTCATGAATTGTGATTGAATGGTACCAATTTCCAATTCGCGAAATTTTAGTTGATAGCGCGAACTAGTGGCGAAATTAGCAATTATGTCCTTAAATGCGAATTAGGTCACGAAATTTAGAAAAATAAAAAAAATTCAAAGTTTTGGTGGAGGTGCCGGGTCGAAGTCGAAATTAAATTAACACTGGCTGGTGCATATGGTGGAGGTGCCGGGTCATACAATGCGATTGTGAGATCGTAATAATCGTTTGAACGAGAGTAAGCTCAAAATACTTCATATCCAAATCCATATCAAAAGACATAACATAAAAAATGCATAATTTCGTAAATTTGGTGGAGGTGCCGGGTAGACGAAATTAATTCTGGTAAAAACTGTCGGAAACTTTGAAAACTGAAGGCTAAAATTGAGCTCAAAATTATAACTGATTCTGAACTTCACTCTCATGAGCTTGTTTTTCTTTTAAATCGTTAAAATCAATCAAATTATCCTGAAACTTGTTTTTTTTTTTTTTAAGTTGTGCATGAGAAAATTGTGTTTTTTGGTAAATTGCGACAAATCGCGAATTTTTATTTTTAAGGCGCGAATTTTCAAACTTTAAAAAAACATTTTTGCACATCTCTAATTATAACAGTCAGTATTTTCATAAGATTTATGGAAATCCAAAGACTTATTCTCAGAAAACCATTTGTTGGATGAGCGTAGCGAGCGAAGCAAAGATTCCATTTCACTACACTGGAGAAAAAAATCCGGAATATTTTTCTTTTTTTTCTGTTTGTGTTATTGTGTGTCTGTTAGCATGATTCCGGCTAAACTGATACTCCAATATTGATGAAATTTTATGGAGGCCTTCGAAATCTCTGAACCAAGAACTGCCACGTTTTTGAGCGCAATCGAAAAATTATTTCTCATGAAAATCGTAATTTTACGATTTTTTTTCTATTTTTAAAAAAATTCTTCGACTTATTACACCTACATGCTTTATCCGAATGTAATGATTTTTTCACCGAATCTTTATTTTATGAATTTATATATTCGTGTGAAATTCGAGCGCAATAAAAAAATTATTTCTCATGAAAATTGCAATTTTACGATTTTTTCAAATTTTTTTAAACTTTCTTCGACTTATACCTACATGCTTTATCCGATTGTAATAATTTTTTCACAGAACCTTAATTTTATGAATTAATATATTCGTGTGAAATTTGAGCGCAATCGAAAAATAATTTTTCATGAAAATCACAATTTTACGATTTTTTGGATTTTTGAAACATTCTTTGACTTATTAACACCTACATGCTTTATCCGATTGTAATGGTTTTTTCACAGAACCTTAATTTCATGAATTAATGTATTTGTGTGAAATTTTAGCGAAATCAATAAATAATTTTTCATGAAAATCACAATTTTACGTTTTTTTATTTTTTTATTTTACATTTCTTTGACTTATACACCTACATGCTTTATCCGATTGTAACGATTTTTATACAGAACCTTTATTTTATAAATTAATATATTGGTGTGAAATTTGAGCGCAATCGAAAAATAATTTCTCATGAAAATCGCTATTTTACGCTTTTTTTCGTTTAAAAAAAATACACTCATCCAACAACGTGCCTGAAAAAGCGTTTGCAAAGCTTCCTAGTATTAGTTTTATTAGTAGTATCAGTATGGGCATTAGTAAACAATATTCTCCAGTTTGGCAAATGTATATGTGGAAAGATTAGACTGTCATTGTTGTAAGGTACATGCGGTAAGTAACATCAAAGTCATTCAGTGTTAAAAAAATGCCTCTGTCGGTTGACACACCCCTAATCCAAAGCAAGAGCAGTATTTGTTTTGTTTTTTAGTTCTGCATTATTGCTTGCATTATTATTATACCATTAACATCATTGCATCAGAAGAATTAAGAATAATTTTACAAAAATTGTTAGTTTTCGATCATTTTTTATGCACTCAAAAACTTTTTCGTATTGATTTTATTTCAGTGAACCATATAAGTTAAAACCATTAACATTTAAAATCATTTAAAAGGTAAATTACAACATTTTACGTGATGAAAGGAAAGTGGATTTATCTATTTATCGCCAGCTCCTGTGTCTACGCAAGTAATATATAGGTTCATACATAAACATTGGTATGGTTTTCTGGTATTAATTCCCATTACAGTGACACCCTCTTTCGAATTGACGTGTTTTTACTTTTATCCTCTCATATTTTTTTCTCAATAATAACTTTCTTTGCCCTCCCCCCCTAGGCTACTGGAGCGGCCACTACCTTACTCCCGTGGGGTGGGCGCTTTACTGTCCTGGAAGGTCTCGTCCTTGAGCTCGATTGGGCTTCAGTATAAAGCTAATTCATGCATTTCGTTTTTAACAAAAATGTTGGTTCAAGAATAAACGAAGAAAATCTAAAAATGACTATCAAATGTTAAAAGCTTGGCTAGGGATCTTGGAAGCAAAACCAGGGGAGGGCACCTGCCCCCCTGGCCCACCCCAACCCTTTGCGGACATCCATACCCACCGGGCACAACTGGTAGTAGTGGTTACAGAAAAAATATTAGATTCCTGATGGTACCGCGCATTTGGGTGACCTTGTTCTTTTTCAGTTTATTTGGCACTATCTTTTGAGTGCGCATTTTAAAACCATCACAATTACATTCCCATCTGACACGAGTATTGTCTTGTTCGGGAAGTATTCATCATATAGGCACGATACTATTTCTTTTATAGCTCATATTTATATAGCAAACACTCAATGATTAATTGGCCTACTTACGTCCACACAACGACCGTCCACCCCCATACACCCTGAGCTGACCACCCACCCACCTATTTCCCGCGGAGCCATGGTCCCGAATTTGTATGGTCGGGCCGCCACTGGACCAATCTCTAGTTGAAGCCCACTTTAGCTGAAGTTTTCTAGATGAGTTCCAAAAGGATGAAACATGTTGGAGTAATTCTAATTTTTAAGGGACTGCACAGTCATCATCAGTTACTATTAGTATGTGAATTGTGTGTTATTTACTATGTATATACTTATTCTTTCTTAACCTGGGATATTTAAATAGCGGACAAATTCAAATTTTGATTGGTAAGTTGCATTTGTCACTGGCTTTGTTCAGGAATGACCGCAAGGCTTGCCCGTCATGCGCATCATTTAGTCCTACTATGCAACCCTTGACAAATCTATGATTTGTACACTCGCATATTGTAATATCCGCTCGCAATGAGGTGGTGTGGGCAAACAGGGGTCTGGGGCTTTGGCAGAGGCATATCTGCCGAAATCTGAAAAATATGGGGGTTCTGTATAATGTTCGGTAGTTTGGTAGCCTAAAACGCTATTTGAGGCGACATCTAATAATTTAAAAAAAAACATTAAAAGGAAGCTAATATTGCATTACCAACTCCTTACATCATAGGAGTTTGATCCTCAGTCAGTGTGAAGTAGGCCTAAGCTCGGACCATGGCGCTAGGACCTAGGCTTACGGTCTAGCACTGCAAGGTTCAAATAGGCCTAGGCCTACCACCTGCTGAATTTACGTCTATGTTTTCTTGATTACGGGCAAGGTCACTGTTCTTTGTAATTACAAAAAACACTTCATTTGTTTATTATGATTCACAAAACTAAATCCAAGATCGTGGTAGGCCCTATTGTGATTCAACCTGGCAGCTGACATTTGCAAGTCCGCGAGATTCTTGACAAGTTTTACGATTTCAATAATATCTCGTATTGATTAAAACACTTATTATCAGGAGGATGTTGCACAGGATCTAGGGTTTTCGGTGGATTCTCATATTTCTCTCCAATATAACGTCAGATGAAGTTAAAAACTTAATTAAGAATGTTTTCGGCGTTCGCGTCGAACTTACGCCTAGTTTAGGCGTCTCTTTGTTACCAGTGTTGTTGGCAGCCTGGAATTTGACCTTTACTTCTTAATAGTAGTTCGTTTTTGGCGAGTGGTTGGTAACCCGCTATGGTATGGGTGAAGATGCGCATCAAGTAATGCACTGTAGTTGTATTGCAGGCGCGGCAATTTAAATGCTAGACCGTAAAAGTAGCGCGGTCGCACAATGAGTTATCTGCGAGTGCCAATTTCCCTACTTGCGAGCAAAAAATTTGTTATCGTAAATTGTGAACTTGCGAGTGGAATTGACAAGGGTTGCTACTATGTACTATATACAGTGCCAATATCAGTGATTTGTCCATATAAAACTGACCCGAATGAAGAACTGAGTTTTTTTCATCTATCTGTTTAATTTTAGGATTCAGGTTTTCCAGGTAGGCCTACTGCTGATAAAGTACAATATAGTAGGTAGAGTAGTACTATACTATTTTTAATGTAGGGCCTGATCCAATTTTACCTTACATTTGCAGTCAATCAGAAGCTCATCTCCGAGCCAAACAATTGGGATTGGAACAATTTGAGACAGAATGCCTCAATGCATTTACTTCCATGATGAAAACACTTCCGAAAGTGAAAAACTCTGTCCAGAATATGATGCCACCAGGTATTATCACAAGGCGCTTGGAACTGAAGATAACACGTGTAAGTATTTTATTAGAGCTGTCATTAAAGATTCCTTATATCTAGGCCTACTAGTTAGGTAAATTTGTAAATTTAAAACTGTTTCCTAAATATTTTTTTACAGTAAGAGGTGGTGTTAGGTACATGTTTCTTTTCACATTCCTCCCATTGCAACACAGTGAAGTAACCAATAATTATTTACTTACTTTCACTCTCACTTTACACACGCCACAGTGTGATTAGGTCTACTCCTGTAGCCAATGGTTAAAAATGTGAGAAAGTCCTTTGCAAAGTATATAAAAGTTATAGTAGGCCTTCTGTATTTATGTGAGTTTAGGCCTCAGGTATGGTATATTAAAAATTATTAAGTTCAAGAAGTAGGGTGCTGCCATAGGGCTAGACAGAATCTACGTCACAGGCTGTTAGTTCACTAGCAATCGCTAGATCGCTCTAGTAGCGCGCGTCACTGTCACCCGAGTGGGCGTGGAGGGGGGGTACAAATTTTACCATTGAGAATGGGCGCTACAGCGGTTTCTCACTGTTTTACACTCGTTTGAATACTTTGTAGATCAATATATCAACAAAACATCATCGTTTTGTTATTTGCCACTCGTATTCTAAGTTCACTTACAAAGAATACGTGAAATACGTATATTATTAAGTATTAACCACTTCTCAAAGCCTTCCGTATGGACTGTGGGAAATTTATATAAATTCCTTTTAGGCAATGTTTCCACCACAAACAATGTTAGCCTTTGGGTGCTTAAGCCAATGATAATGAACATATTATGTTTAAAGCAAAATAACACCATGAATGATGCATATAGTATTTTATGTTACTATTCTTTCTAATAATTTAATTAAACAGTTAAGTTGGATTTAGCCGGGTCAACAAAAGTAAGGTTGAATTAAAAAATGTTTTCCCTATGAGGATTATAATTTTAAAAATACATAGTACACAATAGGAATGGGGGGAAAACGGGTAGTTTCCTAAACGTTTAACCCCTTGAACTTATCACGTTTAAACCCGAGAGTAGTCGCGTGTGGTCTTTTAGACCGACTTTTTTTTTCAACAGTTGGTATTTGCACAGCGCGCATGCGTGGCTTGTCTAGTTCCGCCTACCTTCCCAAAATAGATTTGTGAAGCCAGTGTGCAATACGCGATTCAGTTTTCTGCAGAACTTCATCTAAGATAAGAGGTCCTGTTCGGTTGCTCGGTCTTTTCGACCGCTGCGCGACTACTAAGGGAGGCAAAAATATGCATACTCAATCACTATTATGAGACATGTATTTTGTTATTGTAGGTTGATTATTCTTCAACATACAGTGTTGGCATAATATTACTGTCTTGGTTTACTAATAACGAACTACAGGGTGTTTCAAAACATATTTTCATACCTTTTTGTAGGTTTGCTACTTTTCTGTGTTTGATTGATTATTGATTGATTATTTATTGATTATTGATTGATAATTGATTAATATAACCAGGTATGCTGTTAACATATATTATAAATTATAGGGATGGGCGAACGTTCGAAATTCCGAACTCGAACCGAACTTTTTTTGAAGTTCGGTTCGGTTCGAGTTCGAAATTTGAAGTTCGAGTTCGTGATTTATCAAAATTACGAACTTGCTCCGAACTTTTAAACTTGCCGCTGTCGCGTGCGAGAAAATCCTCCAATGGTAAGGCAGTATTATTCATTCGACTATCGATTTCCTGCGATATTTTCGATAATTGAAATGGAAGCAGCTCTCCACCAATTGCGTACCTTCTAATGTTCGACTAATCGATTCGCAGCAATAATGCGATACATCATGAATGTATCGACCAATGAGAAAGCTGCTAATATAAGACGCCAAGACGAGACGCTGTGACATTTACGACGATATTTACGATGTTTTATAGAGTAACAAGTATTATTTGGAATCACTGAACAATGATTAAAGACCGATTAACCACGTTTATATGCAATTATGTTATCAAATAAATTTCTCGCAGGCAAGTTTTAACCACATTTGCGTCAGCTTACACACCTTAATACGATGTCGATAAGCTACATAACCTCAAAATAGATCGTCATTTTACGTTTGTTACTCAAAGTTAGATAACAATAACATGCCCATGTTCTAGGCCTAATAAAATTTTAAAGTTGCGGTATTTAGACGAGAACTGGCCGCGATTTCACAACAATCTTTGTTAGGTTTGGTTTATGGACCAGGGCCTAGACCTAGGCTAGGCCTAGGCCTAGGTAGGGCTAGGCCTACATAAGGAATATTTTAGGCTTAGGGGCTAAGGTTAGGCTAGGGCTAGGCCAAGTAAGGAAAAGCCTAGCCTAGGTTAGCCTAGAATATAGAAGATAATAGGGCCTAGGTGTCTAAACATGTTTTATAAGCTCTTATCTAAACCAAGACTTTGAAATTTGGTGGCCTTGCCTAGGCTAGGGCTAGGCCTATGCCTATGCCTAAATTTAGGATGCTGTGCCAAAAGGGCTAAGCTAGTCAATCCTGTCGATGAAGGTCGATGAAATAGATCTCGATATCGATAGTAGGGAGATATAGCCTTAGCCTAGACATTAAAGTATGCCCAATTGAAATACCTACCTCCCTGTTTTTGGTTTTAAGCAGATTTTTTAAAGTTCGGTTCGAGTTCGAAGTTCGAAACTTTCTTTTACAGAAGTTCGAGTTCGGTTCGAAACTTAAAAAACCAAGGTTCGCCCATGCCTAATAAATTACCTTATATTCGTAATCAAAACGTCATCCTAACGTTATAAGCCCATAATAAATAATGCGGTCTAAAGGACCGCGCGCGACTACTAACGTTACAAACAGGGGCGCGACTATTCTCGGGTTAAACGGTAAACCAATAAACGTCAACTGGCCTGCTTGTCTATAGTGTCACTTGACTTGTCAGTAGTAGCATGTAGGTAGGCCCTACGTTTCGTATGGAACAATGAAGTTGGAGAAATTGATGCCAATTGTAAGCATCGGACTAAACATTGCATCACTATGTAAATGAATTACTGTTATTGTGCACCAGTCAAAAAAGGATCTTTTAAAATTAAATTGTTATTTAATTTACTAACCACAAGACGAATTTAATAACCTCTACCCGCCCACTAAATGAAATTTACGATACAACTTCCTATCATCTCTACTATAAGCAACAAGTGATTATACTTTAATAGGCCAACAATTAACAAATATGCACATACAACAATATCAAGTACATAATAGCTACAAATAAATTATGAAACTAAAACATGATATCAGCTATTAAAGTAAAGCTAATTTAAAAGATGATAATGAAAATCGAACGTAACGTGATCGAAGGGCACTTTGATAAATATGTTCAAATGCATGAAAATTTAAAGATTAATTTTGGACCGACCCAGGAGTAAAATATTTATGTGTCCAAGAATGCTGTGAAAATTTACAGTTTGAATAAGTTACTAAAAGCTTTGGGGACTTTATTATTGTTGGTTCTGACCTCACGGAAGTGCAAGTGTTGGCTAATTTTGTTGTCAATTTATAAGATACATGTTTAGTATATTATTCAGAACAAATAATCATCTTATCACAATCAGCCTTCCCTGTTAACTTTAAAAATATGTTTAAAACGGCCTTAAATCTATTTAAATAAGTTGCATCCTCTTGCACTTTAATACAAAAGATGAAGAACTAAAAACTATTTTCACACCTCCCACACAATCATCAGTCAATAATTATTTCAGATTCAACATTATTTCCATAATTATAGCATCGCAAAACAAATAAACAACTACGTGTCTAGCACTGAAATAGCATGCGTTGACGGATCCTACACTACATTTTTGTACCCCCCCTCCCTAGCCGCGGAATATTGAACCCGTTGGCGATCATGCGACATCTGCAGGTAGACGCCGCACTGAGCTTGTGGCTAGCCCTATTATGAGAAGCTATTTTTCAATACAATTTTTTTCCTACTCTTTAAAATTTGAGCCAGGGGTTTAGCCGAGGTCGTTTAGCCGGTTCCCAGTCGAACACCATAGCTTAGCAACCTCGAGCGTGGTCGGGGGAGAGTGGGTGAACGCTCTGCCCTGAGACACACGTATACCTCTGGTTAGAGCAGACGGGGGGTTCAAGAGCTAGTGTAACGGCTTGGTTCTCCTCAACGTCTGCTCGGCAGTCCGGGTTAGTGGAGGAACCTATATGACTGTCAAGGTTACACCATCCTTCCCCTCTAGGCTTGTGTATGGAATAGCCTACAATTCAAATAAAATATTTTAACATGATCTACATTGATGATACATTTCTCGCACAATTATATTCTGGCAAACATTAAAGCAGTGTATGTTATTTTAAAACATTTAATAAGAGTATTACGGCCAAATTCATTTGTGAAAGAGCCACCGAGACCAGTCTCACTCCTCTCACATGGGTTCTCAAACGTGACAGTCAGTGAGGGAGTGAGTGAACTCACATGACACGCTCATTTCACGCCGTGAAAAGCAAGTGAGGAAACTCGAGAATAGGGGTCCGGCCAGCATGATAGATCGATGTTTCCTACTTATATATGCCGGTCTCTGGTTGGTCATTATTCGCTCGTCGATGGTGTCGGCTCTTACAGGGTTGGCTTGGTCGGCTTTAAATTTAATGTCCCCCACTGAAAATCAGTTCTGTGACTGAGGGTGTAGACTCTAAATACGAATTTATTATAATTATATTTTATTTCAATTATTGTCAATACCTACATACCGTATTTACTCAATTATATACGCGTTTCCAAGCAAAGATAGATGGCAGCACTAAAACGCAACATGTCGGACCGATCGGTGATAGAGGCGAACTGCTTACGGCGAGCGCTGTATATAGCGCTGCAGCTCGATCGACCACCTGTGACGAGGAACGGGATAACGCTCAAGTGACCATTTGCGATGAGGACCGGGCTACGGCACCAGAGACCACGTGCTACGGGGACCAGGCTGCAGCTCGGGCGTTCACAACAACTTGCATAACAACAACTTACGTAAAAATCCAGGAAGTAGCTGGATCACTTACAGTTGGCGTGAAGGAAGAGGTAGGCCTACCGCAGCTTCAACCCCGGGAGAAGGAGTCACCAATGGGGGAATTACCTCATATTATGGATAAACTGATTAACCAGGTAGATGGAACAATTCAACATTTTGATGATGAGGCACTAAATTTTTGCAAGACTGGGAAAAGGGGGAAAGTAAAAAAAGTAAAATTAGAAAAGAGAAGAAAGTTGAATTAGGAACTAGGCCTAGAGGAACTATTACTAATACAAATTCAATTCTGGAGGGACCAAAGTTAGGGGAAGTCTCAGATGATAAAAATATAAATTCTATAAGCGGAAGCCCACTAAACAAAGGGGACGGGAAGAGTAGGCCTATAAAAAGTTTAATTGTCTTCCATCAAAACATTAGAAGCTTATGTAGTAAAACCGAACAGGTGGAACTTTTTTTAGATTCTGTTCCAGAGGTAGTTGACATTCTGTGTTTTGGAGAGCATTGGATGTTACCTTCTCAAGAACATTCAGTTATTATTAATGATTTTACATTAGCTTCATATTTTACCAGACACAGTGCAAAAGGAGGGGGGGGTGTGTATCTACAGTAGAAACTCTAGGAATCTAATTATTAAGCCAAGATCCGACATTACATGCAAGTCTGTTGAGAGAGTCCTTGAAGTATGTGGCATTGAAGTTGTTTCTTCCACTCCCATAGTTATTATCACTATTTATCGTCCGCCAGAATTGGGCAATATTAAAAGGTTTATGAACTCATTTGAAGACTTAATTAAGTTAATACGCCGAGAAGGTTCAAAAATTATAATATGTGGTGACATAAACATTGACTTTTCGGTTGATAGTTGTAACAAAACTAAGTTTGAAAATCTTCTGAGAATTTATAATTTATCGGCCCTAAATTTTGATTACACTAGAGTTACTCATAGTTCAAGCTCAGCCATCGACAATGTGATTTCAAATTTCCTCCATCCACAAGATGTGTCAAATATTATATCTGGGCTATCGGATCATAGCGGACAACTAATCTCAGTACCTTGTCCTTTTTCTAGATGGAAGATAGACAAAGGCATAAAATCCAAATCTATACTGAAAAGATCATTTAAACCAGAGAACATCCATGAGTTTATATGTGATTTGGCTATCGTAGACTGGTCAAACATTTACAACATTCCAACAGATCAGGTTGATAAAAAATTTAATCTCTTCCTGAACATATATCTCTCACTCTTTGAAACACATTTCCCCAAAAAATCATGTCGCCCAAAAGACCATACACACATTTTTAAAGGATGGATTACGGATGAAATTAAAAATGCATGTCGTTTGAAAAGAGATTTATATGTACAAAGCAAACAGATACCAGTGATGAGTTTAAAAGTTTCTTCAACACATTCAAGAAGGATCTATCTAAACTTATAAAAAAGGCAAAACACGATTTTAATTCAGCATTAATAGAAACATCAGACAACAGGGTTAAAACAACATGGAATTTGGTTAATTATCTGACAGGAAAACAAGGGAAAGGTAACAGTTCTAGTATAAATGAAATCAAATTAGGAAATGAAGGAATAACTGATAAACATGTGATTGCAGAACAGTTCAATCAGTACTACACTTCAATTGCAGGTGATCTAATAGATCAGAAAACCAATACCAATGAAGAATGTATGATCAATCTACAAAAGGTTACCGATAATAACATCCCAGACTTTGTATTGAGTCTGACTAGTCCTGCTGAAGTAATAGATATAATAAATAACTTAAAATCAAAACATTCAGCAGGGTGGGATGGTGTCTCTAATGTTATTTTAAAATATAGTAGCCATTTTGTTGCGGAACCATTGGCGCATATATGTAATTGCTCCTTCACAGAGGGAATTTTTCCGGAACGGCTTAAATACTCGGTGGTTAAGCCTTTATTTAAAAAAGGGGAAAAGACTGAGATTTCAAATTATAGGCCAGTTGCATTGCTGCCGACATTGTCAAAGGTGTTCGAAAAATTATTTCTTAGCAGACTCCATGTGTTCCTCAATGACAATAATATACTATGCGAGAATCAACATGGGTTCAGAGAGGGACACTCTACCATGACGGCAGCATTCCAGCTAATACATGAGATCAATAACGCCTTAGATAAGAAACTAGTGGTTGGATCTATTATGTGCGATCTGTCTAAAGCATTCGATACACTCCACCATTCTATCCTTATTGATAAATTAAAACATTACGGACTAAGGGGTACAGCAGGTTCATGGGTCAGATCCTATCTTACTGACCGAAAGCAACGCGTAGACATTAACAGCAATGGTGTTGAGTGTTCATCAGGTTGGAAACAGGTTAATAGTGGGGTTCCGCAGGGTTCTAATATTGGTCCAGTTTTCTTTAGCCTTTATATCAACGATTTACCACCTTATTTAGCGCGTCTATGCAAAGCAATTCTTTTCGCAGATGATACTACCGTGATAATTACGGCACAGAGCATAGACGAGTTAATTTACAAATTGGGAGTTATTCTTAGAGAATTAGAAGCATGGTTCAAGGCTAACAAATTGAAGCTAAACTGTTCAAAAACCCAAATAATTACCTACCAAGTTAAGGGTCAACATCCACATTTAACAGTAGAGCATAACAACTTATCAATTGATATAGTGGAGGTAGCCAAATTCCTAGGCCTTAAACTGGATTTTAAACTAAAGTGGTCATCTCATATTGAAGACCTGGGCAAGAGACTAAGCTCTTCTTGTTTTACAATGAAAGCCTTGTCCACCCAATGTAATCTGGATACAAGGAAAAAAGTTTTTCATGCCAACACTCAGTCTCTGATAAACTATGGGATATTGTTTTGGGGGAACTCAACGAGTGTAAGTAAGATTTTTTGCCTTCAGAAGAGAGCATTGCGGTATATGCTCCATTTAGGCTCTAGAGAATCATGCAGACAGGCTTTTAAGAATGCAAATATATTAACTGTAGCTTGTCTGTATCTGCTTGAGGTTATCATGTTTGTAAATAAATTTCCTAACTTATTTCAATTGAATGCAAATGTCCATAATATAAACACGAGAGGGAAGGAAAAATTGTACCAGACTAGCCATAGACTGAAGCTGCTGGATAATGATCCCGTGAACATGGGAATTAAAGTATATAACAAATTGCCTGAAGAATTACGGAATGTTGGTGTTACAAGCTCTAGGAGGGAGTTTAAGGCTAGGATTAAGTCATTCCTTTTGGAACACAGCTTTTATTCAGTAAGTGAATATTTTGAGACTTGTATTGTATAGGACTAGCTTAAGCTAACTATAGTATCGGTACATATGTTGTGTGAACCATCATTCATTAATCATTAATCATTATCAATATAGACGATTTCGTAAACCATCAGTGCACTCTGTGTCGCGCATTGCATGCTGGGAATCATGTTGCTCAGAACTTTATAAAAACCTCTGAACAGAAGGCTGTGTTTTCTTCAATGTAAACAATGATTGCCGGCTTCTGTTGATTATTTAAGATTTAGTTGGCTGTGCTTGCAACACACTACCCAGAATTCCTTGCAGAGTTCGGGCATGCGCAGAGACTTTACATAATCATCTATTAAACACAGGCGTGTTAGCTCAACTCAACTGTTTAAATAACGTGGGTGAACGAAATAAAAAATATGTGAGAACATTCATATCCCTATGGTAAAGTCTAAACTAAAAAATATTTCATACACACTAATTACTAATTAGTAACTAACTACTAATTATTACGATTTACGAGTTATGATTTTACAGAGCAAAAGAAAACAGCTGTTGCTAGCTGTTGAAAAATTAGGATTGTGAGCGAGTTATAAAATATATTTTAGCATTTTTAATATTCTTAAGCTTTTAATTGTTTTAATGTGGTGGCTAACGGAGAGTATGACTATTGCATAATTGCAACATTGTTCTATCCAGTTGTTTTTAAATGTTTTTTGATTTTATGGTTTATGTATGTTGTTTTTATGTTTTATGAAGACCCATATTATGTTATCAAAATATGTAAATTTGTACATGGGTGGTAGTCTAGCACCGATTTGACAACTTCATATGCTCGCATGTCCTTGTGATGTGCACATGAGTGACCAATGTAGAAGGTTTTTCTAAATAAATAAATAAATTTAGTTAGGTTCAACTTGATTTTTGTTACATTTCTGATCATTTGCGAAAACATTGTTGATTATGTCATATCGTCCGCGTATTTTATTAGTAAAATTAGGAAGTTTTGGGGATCGGCTTTATTAAAAACGGGAATTAAATGGCATTTTAAATTACAACAAATAATTGAGATTATTTGATGATATTAGCTCGAAAAGAACAAACCACACTGTTAAACTATTAAATACAGAAACAAGTGTATCAAATAATGTTGAATGATGAAGATCGATGATATTTCGCCAAGAACATGTTGCCCACCAATACTAATAATTTTAAATTTCAAAAGAGCTTCTAGCAAATTCCCTATACACCTTGTTTTGCACGTTTTCTAGATCGTTTTACAATGTAAACGCAATCGGAGTAGGCCTATATTATATATTTATCTACTATACACTTAGGACTACTGTTTTTTAAATATACATTTTATTAAAAGTAGGTCTATTGAATAGCTGATGGCCTATTTTTATTATTTTTTGTATGTCAAATATGGCATGACGCGTCATTTTGCAGACAGCTTTAAAATCTTGTAGGTCATAATATCATTATTCTTATTCTATTGTAATAATATAAATCGTATTTATTATGATATTATGTATAATATTATGTAATAAATGAACAATGACGGTAAACGGTATAAGTAGGATAAGGTAGAAAAGGGGTTGGGACTTGTGCGTAAGCCCTAATACAATTATTATTATTTTTGTTATTGTTTTGTTATTATTATTATGACTTTATTTATATTAAATTATCATAAAAAAACTAAAGAAGTATATCTCAATTAAAAGTGCCATAAGAAGCGAGCAATACTGTATGTGTGTGTTTACTATGAGTTGTGAACATTCTTGACGGTTTGAATTTGATTTAGTATTTATCGTACCCTGTTAGCCTATATTTAGTATAGCCTATAAATACCATGATATATTATGATATTACAATTAGAGAATTGTAATATGGATACAAATGCCATCCTCGGTGTCTCATGGGTGCATGGGGCGCAGGTCTGTATATATAGTAATATTATTCTGGTGGACATGGTCTCGAATCCCGCATATTGGAGAGCGATTTTATCATTTTGGTGCACCCCCATGCTTTTGATTATCATCAATTAACAACATTTTGGGAGAGCAACGACAATGTACCTGTAATAGTACATATTTATAAGTGACAAACACGGAATGACATGTGTTCTTCAGGTAAGCACATAGCGCGCTCCTCCGACTATCACTGATCGGACAGTTGCATTTTTCGCCACCAGGTAGCAACCCCTTTGCTTGGAAACGCGTATATCACCACCGTGTAAAATGGTTGCACCCGTTTTTTTACCACTCAAATTTTATATTTGATTTGATTTGATTTTGCTTAAGGCAGAGAGCACTCGTACCGATATTTTGAAAGTCAATGGAAAATGCATGAAAGTTAGTTGAATGAAAGAAGAACTTGAATAAAATTTAAAAAAAATTATGGGACAAAGGCTCCATTTTGGCTATTATATGCAAATTTTGGGTCAATACCAAAATGTTAGTTCTAGGTGTAATACTTCATTTTAAGCTATGATATTTTTTTTATTGTTTCAGCACACCTTTGTCTCCGTACTGAATATAAAGGAAAATAATTTTCTGAAATAATGTTCGATGTGTGATTTTTTTGTTACATGGTACAAATAAGAGTTTTGAACCGGTGGATGAAAAAATTGTACAATCAAACGTTATTTCAGAAAGTTATTTTCCCTTACACTCAGTACGGAGACAAAAGTGTGTTGAAACAATAAAAAAAAAATCATAGCTTAAAATTAGGTATTGCACCTAGAACTAACATTTTCTTATTGACCCAAAATTTCCATATACTGTAGTAGCCAAAATGGAGCCTTTGCCTGTCAAAAAAAAATGTTTTTTTTCTTCTCTTTTTATATTCAAGTTCCTCTTTCAACTTTCATGCATTTTCCATTGACTTTCAAAATATCAGTACAAGTGCTCTGGAATAGCATTAACATCACATATTAATGCACTAAGGCTATTCAAGATGATGAGTGGTGATTAGGGATGGGCAAAAGCGTGTATCTTACTACACGTGTACACGCTGGCTGTCTGTTCGTGTACACGCGTGTACTATGTATATTTTTAGATATCTGAAAAATAGTTGTACATGTTTATTTATTACTGTATATTTTTATTGCAATCTGAACAGTAAACACGGCGACGACGTTCAGTTCAGTTTATCAGTCAGTAAATGACGTGGCTGATGTTTCATTGGCCTTGGAAAGTTAAAAGGGTGATGGTATGGATGAGGCTTGCGTGATGAAGTGGCGGGGGGAGATAAGGCTTGTGATTTACCATAGTTCCCGTGATACTTGAAATTGTGCAGCAACTCCTTCGCGCACAGTCGGCATTTAACCTTCTTTCCCGCGTCTATCTTATCAAAGAACTTCCACTCAAGAGATATTCTAAACAATAAACAGTCATGTGTCACTGACTCAAATCTCAACACGCGTAAACAACTAAGCGGGCGGCGAGCGACTGCGAGCGGTCTGGAACCATCTGGAACGTGTCGGCCGGTCAGGGGGTGGGGGGGAGGGGGAAGGCAAGGCCACTGTGGCAAGGGATCGCAACCAACTTACCGTTTTGCGGGAAGGCGGCGGCGGCGGTTGACTGAAAGAGCTCGTATTTCAAAATAGAATTATTGAAATCTGAAATCTTGACAACTGAACAATGTCAATTGAAAGTCGACGTGTATTTTTTTTTTTTAATTGTGTACACGTCTCATCCCTAGTGGTGATAGATGAGGATGAAGTATGAATAGAAGGGAGGAGGGGAAACCCGGTACCGGTATGTAGCCTACTCCTTTCGAAAAGTACCAAGGGGACCATCGGCTTTACGTCCCATCCGAAAGGCTGGTGTAACCTTGACAGTCATATAGGTTCCTCCACTAACCCAGACTGCCGAGCAGACGTCGAGGAGAATGACGCCGTTATCCTAGCTCTTAAACCCTCCATCTGCTCTGAATAAATCTGAGTGCCAGACTTCTCATATGCTCATCTTGATAGTTCTTCTTTTTCTCTTGTATTCCTTCAATATGTAGTTAGTTTGTGGTTTATAAGGCCATTTAATGTGCAGGTATGTTGAAGTTTGTTACTGCTTTCGCAAGAGTCCCGCACAGTGTTCTCATAGCAACGCTGAGTTGGCATTCGTAAAACTGCCTTCGATTAAAAACACATGAAACATTCTCGAAGACTCAAGACTAAATGTTAAATTTCACGGGAACAAATTTTTTTTATAACACTGAAGTTTTGTTGGGAAGGGAATACAAAATTATGAACAGTGTAAATAATGGTGTTTTCTGTTTTTGCTAGAAAGTTGCAATTGTAGTGGTATATCGCGAATAAAGTCGTAAATTGTTTTATACACATTTTATGATTGTATTTTGTGATGTGATTCTGCATCCCAGTTACTCATAACGTAAAGAAATATTAAACCCAATAATACGCTAGAGTGCTTTGTGGAATGACGTAATATGAACTTTCAAGACGTGGCTTTATTCTAGTAGCTACTACAAGTTACAATCGACAGATATAAACAACTGAAATTATCTTTTACAAAGAAAGAAGGTTAGTGTTCCTGTTTCCAAGGTTCAGGATTAAAATCCTGCTTTAGGCAAAAGATTTTGTTAACTTCTGATATGGACTCAAGGCCATCATTTCTTGGCTTACGAATGTATAAATGGTGACTTTGGAGCCGTCCTAGCAACGAGGCACATCATGAATTCTGAGGTTATTCCAAATTAGCCTTGTTGATTCAGGGGCCACTTGCCGGTGGAATCTTGTCCAGCTTGATTGGTCGGTCTCTAGTTGGTCCTTGTTTGCTCGTCAATGGTGTCCACGCCGACAGGGTTGGCTTGGTCTGCTTTAAATTAAAGTCCCTACTGAAAATCAGTTAAATGGGTAGACTCTTTTAAGTTTAAACTCATCTGCACCCATAAGCATACCATTATGCATATTCAATACCCATCACTATAGCCATAAGCATACTGGTACGCAAATGCGCGCGTCTGCATTCAAATAAGTATAAGCGGCAAGTCGATCGAACAGCTTTATCTTGAAGGTCGAGCATGTGGCTCTACCTAGCATCACTTTTATAAACTTTGTTCAATTGTTTTCGATTTAATTTTGACTTGTTATTGAGCGGAATTTTGGTGAACTTCTAGGTAAATGTGGCATGTTCTGACAGTCATGATTTTGCTTTGCGTAAGAAAAACGACTACATTTCTCAGATTTTTGGATGTTTTAGGCTCGGAATTTAGTGACAGTGATAGTAAAAGTATAAGCAATGACTCGTGTTTGCTTAGGCGTAGGCCTGTAACAGTTGTAAATGATAGTTGACGTAATTTGACTTAACATTGTAATTTGTAATACCAACAGAGGACTAAAAATGAAAACATTCAAAAACCTTGGAGTACTAACTTATTTTTTTATAATTCATACGTCTTCATACCCATATTCTTAAACATTTTTACTAATTAATGAAAACAACGGAAGGTTTGACACTTTTCGTGGAACTCTGTAACTTAGTGAAGCGCGCCCAAAAAATGTGTGGTTTCAAGGGTCGCACACCATATTGACCGTGCGGTTGCGGATGGGTTAATTCGAATTAATTTATCAACATCTTCATCATCATTTATTTTCAGCCATAGATTTCAGTAGTTCATTAAGGCATGGTTAAGGTTTAAGGTTACATTATTTAGGTTGTTGGTCTGTTTGTTTTTTAGTTCGAGCTAGTCGTCCTGTGCCATCACACAATTCTAAGTAAGAGAAATGTATATCCTGAAGAGGGCCCGGTACTGGCAATGAGCCAATGATGTTTGTATATTCTCACATTAACATCTTCCTGTCACCGTTCCTCATGTTCCATGGCATAGTGAACAGGATCTTGTGTTATACAACCACATTGTAGAAACTAATAATTAGTTAGTTAGTTAGTTAGTTAGTTAGTTAGTTAGTTAGTTAGTTAGTTAGTTTAATTATTGGGCAATTTAATAAAAAATCTCGTCGACGGTTCACTAGAAACTTTTATATTTTAGTAACCAAACTGTTTTCAAATACCTCTAGGATCTAATAATAATTTTTCAGGCATTCAATTTTTCTCATTGTTGATTAATTCATGAATTTTGTTTAGGCAAATGGATTTGCATTCATTTAGCTACTCTGGTTAAAGATTGGCTATTGAAACCCATAGGGCCACAATGTGTCATTATATATGTTAAAATAGCTATTTTCAAATAGCTTTACCCATTTTTTTTTCTCCTATTGGTTTAAATTTGTCTTTTATAAATGTTAATAATGTATAGTAGTTAATCACCTTTAATTTGTTCCAAGGTTGTAACTGCGGGCTACTTTTGGGCACAGTCTGTCGACAGCACGAGCTCCAAACAGCTTCAATGGCTAGAAAATGTTCTAAGCACAGAAAAGCATCTTGAGCCTATAAGCGGTCAACCCACGCTTAGCCGTGTTTATGCCTACAATATGCCCGAGAAGCCGAAGGACCATAATTATCGCGTTCGTGTAGAATCCTTGAATGTTAATCCTAAAGAGCGCGTAGTTAAGGTATGTTTGTTCATATTATGCAATGCTTTTTTGGTTTTTGCAGGAACTTTATTATTTATTAATTATTGACTGATTATTTGAAGACGAATTAAGAATGTGTTATAAATAAGTTCATATTGTAGAATATGTTGTTTTGTCTATGTATCCAGTTGCAGTGTATTTTATACAGTAAGGCTTTGTTTGTTTTTTATATTGTTTAATGTTTTGATTTCCTTAAAGATGGGCAGGGAGAACTGCCCGAAACGTTGGAACTAATAATAAAACCACACGGATTACCCCAAAAAATATGTGCTCATATTCTACCCGTACAAGTCTGAGATTCAACAAATACATAATATGTTTAACCTTGGTTTTATAGTAGGCAACTATGACTCAGTCATGATAGTATTATAGACGGAGCCTAAAAAAGTGCCTGATATAATACCATCTTAACATCTTCATAGTTGCCTCCTATCCAAGGTTAAACATTATAAATAAATAGATTTGTATTTAGAGTCGACCCATGCAGTCCTATAACTGATATTCTATGGGGGACATTAAATTTAAAGCCATCATATATCCTAACTCTAGGGTTATAGAGTTGGTTTGTATTTGTCGAGTTTATTTTGTATGTAGTCTAATAGGCAGTGCAGTCTGCACTACACACATTATTAACAAGTGTTATCAAACCAAAAAAAAGACAGAATATAACCTGGTGTCTTCATAGCTCAGTTGGTAAGAGCAGAGCCCGGACAGCCAAGGTCCCGGGTTTAATCCCTGGTGGTGGCACTTTTTTTAATTTCTGTCTTTAATACCATGTATAAATATATTTGTATAACCGTATTTATTTCTACATAGTTGAATGGCGAGGAAGAGACTGGAGTGTGGTGCAAAGAGAAGAGTGGTGGCAACAGAGAAGAAGATTGAGAGGCCTATCAGAATTGAATGTGGCATTTGATCACTATTCTTGTGGACATCTCCTAATAGCCCAGGAGTGGAAGACTTTTACCCGGACAAAATTCCGAACAAGCTGAAAATTTGCACACATGTTCAGTTAATCATTCTAAACAATAGTTGAAAAGTCCCCTAAGCTCCGCCGTGTGCGTCTTGAGATATAGTGGCAAAAGGGCGTAAGTGCCAAAAATTTGTTATTTTCAATTTCAACCATTTTTTTACACTAATATGTACAAATTGCTAAATATTTCTACGTCAGTAAAGTTAAAATCAGTCATAAGCTTCGACCCGTGCGTGGCAAAAGGGCATAAGTGCCAAAAATATGATATTTTCAATAAGTTCAATACATTTTGACATATGTATGTGCAACTGCAAACTATTATGTATTCATACAACGAAAACGTGAAATTGTTCCCTTTTCTTCGACCAGTGTGTCTTGACACATGGTGGCATAAGGGCGTAAGTGAGAAAGATGTTATTTTCAGTCTTAACAAACTTATTGACATTCATATATATGCAAATTATTAAGTATTCATACGAGATAAAAGTAGTAGTAGTAGTATGATTTATTTATTTAGCTTTTGCTAGTTCATTACATGTTACAATCATAAGTCATAACATACAATATAAAATACAAATACAAATAATATAACGTAATATACAATCATGCGCTTCACATAAGTAGAAAACAAGAGTCTATACATAATACAAAATTAAACTATTCCAACAATTTCAGTCACATTCCTACATATGGAAATTCAGATTTTAAAAATTTAATACATTCAGTTTTATATATATTGAATCTACTTTCTTTGATACCGTTTGGTAGACTATTATATAATTTGATAAACATCTTCCCCGAGCTTCGTTGCTGACGTCTTGATAAATGGTGGAAAAAGGGCGTAACTGACATCATAATTCTATATTCAACATAAAAAGTGCTTTTGACATTCAACTACGTTTATTGTACACATGAATACCAAACAATGGACACTCAATGTAAAATCCATGCATGCTGGCTGACTTGCTATGGCCAGCTTGTATGTAAAGAACCATTACAAAATTGTTGTAAGTAGCAGACTGGACATTACCAAACCTATAAAATAATATTCTCCAGCATTCTCAAGCGGCTTGCATAGACGGATTTTGAAAGGGATTCGAGCACGAGCTGTGGACAACCTATCTTGGGCTTGCCGCTTGACTATAGTATCACATCACGATAGATAGAGCATGAGCAAAGAAAGAATAAACATATTTCAATACCGATTTGATTTTTTAAATGTCCGAGTGGGAAACGAACGCTTGCATAGTGGACTGAATTGCATGTGCTGGGATGTTCACAGCTCCCGACTTGCTTTGAACGCTACAAAGTATGATACATTCCCATGTTTGCCATCAAGCCTAGAGGGGATGGATGGATAGATCTATTAAATGTGCTGGTGGACTGGCAGCATATCAAATCTAGAGCTCACAGTACGCAGTTGCAAATGAAGTGCTACTGCTCAATGAAGTAAACGGAATGTACCACAGCAAAATCTATTGTGATAAAACGTTAGAAAAACATAAGGCAACTTATATCTTAAAAACTTCTGCATATATTTCATTTACTAATTTACTTTTGGTAACTGCAGCAAAGTAATTCCTACCAGCTTGGTACAAGACGGTCTCCTGTGTCCGTCAAACACAACTGAACACACTGAGCCGCATTTATTCACAATCACAACATGAAACATGTATTTAGTATAGACTTCCTAGTATGGAAACAGGACGAGGTGGCGGCATCACTACACTACATGCAAAGTTTGACCACTATACCGGAAAATATATGTGTCGGCATGGTAGTTTAATGTATATGGGAGATTGAGCCCGCAACTCTGTGACAATAATATGTGATTTTGTCGTAGTTTAACAAAAGAAGACTTCATCGAACAGTGAAAGTCGTCTTTGTGCCAAAAGCGTCCTTCAGATCACCATTATCCAAATAATGCTATTAAATAGTGTTGATGTTGCGGATAAACTTCAATGTGAGTGATGCGCAGTAATGCTTTTTGTCAATGAAGAAAGGGACATGTACTCTATCTTTACGCTTCACTATCGGTTTCATAGTATTACTTTTTAAGTATGACCAGGGTAACTGGACACCAAATTAATGTCAGTTAAGTGCCATGTTTGGGATTTATCTTGAGGATGATGACCTTTAGGCTTTAAGTCTTCAATATGTTGCCGGCTGATAATCTTGCAAACGTACAAGCAAATATTTTAAATCATATGACTGAATTATATAGTTTTGTGACTTACGCCATTTTGCCACTAGGCTATTACATCAAGAGTCACAGCTCATGATCTGTAGTGATGTGACACTACAGACAGCCAAGCCCAAGCTAGGTTGTCCACAGCTCCTGCTCGAATCCCTTTCAAAATCCGTTTTATTATTTTTAACATGAGATGAGTTTTTCAAGCTTTGAATATGTTAAAACTTTCCAGCTCAAAACACACCAGATCTTCGCCAAACTATGTCTATGCATGCCGTTTGAGAATGTCGGGGTAAATATTTTATAAATTTGGTTATGTCCAATCTGCTACTTACAACGATTTTGTAATGGTTCTTTACATACAAGCTGGCTATAGCAAGTCAGTCAGCATGCATGGATTATACATTGAGTGTCCATGGTATTCATATGTTACAATAAACGTAGTTGAATGTCAAAAGCTCTTTATATTAAATACTGAATTATGATGTCAATTAGGCCCTTTTGCCGCCATTTACCAAGACGCCAGCAACGAAGCTCGGGGTAGATGTTTACTTTTGTCTTGTACGAATACTAAATAATCTGCATATATATGAATATCAATAAGTTTGTTGAAACTAAAAATAACATATCTTTGTCACTTACGCCTATGCAACCATGTGCAAGACACATGGTCGAAGGAAAAGGGGCGACAAATTTAGTTTCGTTGTATAATACTATAATTTGCAGTTGCACATACGTTATGTCAAATGTATTGATTACCTTAATACGTATTTTTGGCACTTCGCCCTTTTACCAGCATGGTCGAAGCTTCATGACTGATGTTAACTTTATTTCTTAGAAAATTATAGTAGTAGATATTTGTGAAACAAAACTGGTTGAAATTGAAAATAACACAAATTTTTGTAGTTTTGTCACTATATCTCAAGAGTAAATCGGCGAAGCATTGGCTTTCAATCTGTTTATGAATATCAATGAAAGTTTGTGAAATCTTAATTGTACTATATTTGTCCTTACAGCCATTACCACCATTTTGTCCACTTGGCATAACTTTAGCTATAGTGACAAGCGTTAATTATTTCTCTATTGGTTGGTAGTGATTCTTTTATTGTTGAATATAATGGAGTGAGGGCAAGGGGGCTGTTTTTCACGTCGCCAGCCAAAACTCGCCTCTAGTTTTGGGGAGTAAAATGCTCCCCTACTAGCTGATGTTTGCAAGATGGACTTTTTCTCTTTCCTTGCCTTTTTTGATTAGCAAAGCCATCCAGTTCTAACCCAGGCCCAGACGGGATAACCCGATAATCAAATATATAACGTGGATTTTAATACCATTCTAGGCTGTTCCAAAATGCCTTTTATAGTTGCGTTGATGGATGAACTTATTTGGCCATTTTCCCTGATTTAGTAGTATTTGACCAGTAAAAACAATATGGGAATACTTGTATGTTTCAGTTACGATACATTGATTATGGCCAATGGGCAACGACTGAGTACAGTAACCTTATGGATTATAAGGAAGACCTTGTGACTAGAGATGGGATTCTTGAGATACCTGCTCTAGCATTTAAGTGCAAACTGGCACACATCTCGCCCTCGCCGGTACATAGTGACGAGTGTCAATGGACTAGGGAAGCAACTGATACTGTCAAGAAAATTATATTGGGGAAGACCTTTTCTGCAAACGTTTATTCAGTCGTTGATGGGGTAATCCACTTGGAACTGATGTACAATAACAATGTATCCATCAACAATTGGCTTCTCAACCAGAAATTTGCAATTATTGCAGAAGAGTCTCAACTTTCCAGAGTGAGTTTGAACACATTGTACCACATTTATTTATTTAACATCTTATCTATCCAGTAATAAACTGATTTACAGAGGATGACAAGAGCCTAAATAAAATTAAGTACATAAATGCTCACAAAATAATATACCGTATTGACCCGAACTTAGTACGGTCTCGCATATAATACGGGTAGTGATTTTGAGAACAGAAAACGAGAAAAAATACAAAAAATACAAAAATAATGAAGCAGGCAAAATAAAAATAAAGTTTTAAAATGTGTTATAAGTTGATATTATACCTTAGTTTGGCGAGTATTTTTCTAGGCCTAGGCCTAGACCCAAGCAAAAGTGTGGGCCTAGAGCTTAAGCCTAGGCCTAGCCCAAACATCACATCGACTAGGGGCCTAGGCCTAGGCCTACTCTAGCCCTAGCCTAGGCCTAGGCCCTCGCAAGTCTACAGCCTAGGCCCTACGCGTGAAAAAAGTAGGCCAAGGCTGCGTGCTAACGGCGAATTTTATTATCCAATTCCGAAACTTCATTTTTTTCACTGATTCTTCTTTTGTATGATAACGCTTACCACGTAATTTATTACGATAAACAATAACAGGACTTGGATGCGAGGACAGGGAGACGTGAATTTCTACACGGCGTCGAAAATAAACATCCTTTATTGGTTTTCTTGCGACTGTATCACTGATTTCCGATCAACTATCCTGAAGAAAGAATGTGGAGAATATTTCATTTGAACACTTTTTTACATCTTTTAAACTCGTAGTTGGCGTGGTTTGACACTTTTGATGTTTCAGTTTCTTCCATCTTTGATAGCGTCTCTGAAGGTCAAACTCACCATCACCGAGCGTTGCGATTGGAGGAAACGCGTTTGCCATAGAGGGCGCTAGTGAGCGTACGCGTGGCGCGCTCTGTCGGCCATCGTTGGAACTCGTTGTAGGGCGCGGGATATTCAAACGTGTTGAAATAGCATTGGAAATGTCTAGTCCGCGCATATAATACGAGTGCGAATTTGGAGGAATTTTTTTCGGATAAAAACCCCGTACTATATTCGGGCCAATACGGTAATCTGTAGTTAAGCAAATTTTAGAACAATAATATTGTCTCAATCAACCATGTACAATAACAATATTTATTTCTCAATTTAATTAAGCTGGAAACACTCCCGTATGTGACAATGTAACGAATTATTTGGACTGTACACTTGCACTTTTAAATTAAAATTCCTGTAGGTGTAATTTATTACTTAGTATATGGAAATCAATCCAGTAATTAAAAAATCATCTGAGCGGGGTATAGAACCCCGGTCTCCCAGTTGCCGGTTGGGTGCTTTACCTCTAAGCTACCGGTACCGAAACTGGTCACTTAATAACTTCTGGGTTGTTGGTGCATTATAGATCTGAATAGATTGGAACAGTACTGTAACAATTCTGCTAGCTTTGAACTACCAACTAAACAATATTTATAATGCCATTACCTAACGCAGGTATGAGCGAGGGTTTATTTCTCAGTTTACTTAACCCACTGCCGCAGACACACGAGTCCAGCTTGTACGGCGCACCGCATCTGTTTGGATCTCCCGCGCCGTTAGTTTTCGAGCTAGCGCAGAGGTAGCAGCACTGTGATCATCAGCGTTGAATTCTGAACAAGGCGATATGAAGAAATTCAATATTTGGCCACTATGAACGGTACAATCGCAATGAAAGAAATACACAACAGGTTTACCAACCTACACATACTAAGTACTGTGCATCATGGCTTGTTCAATGACACAAATTGAACACGATCTTTTGTACGATTTATTGAATAATATAATAGTGATAATGAGCTTTCAGAGAGCGGGAGTATTCATAGTGATTTTTCCTATGTTAATGTACTCGACAATTCTAGTGATAGTGATGACAGCTCTTAGGCCTAGAAATAGTGGACAAAGCGTTGTTTTAGAGATACTTAAGCCCTAAAAAAAAGGATATTTATAATTTCCTATATTGTTTCAACCTTTCAAGCTATATGTTACTTTAAACCTGTTTAACATTTGCTTTTTTAAAAAAATGGCATTGGCATTAATGCCGCACATTGGGAGCAATAGGATGGGATACGAAGATGTAATGGGCCCACATGGTTAATCTGGAAATGTGTCGGAGGCATGGTTTGCAGGTAGGGAATAGCTGGTATGAGAAAAGAGAAAGTCACAAGATCACAAGACATAGCTGGAATAATGACCAAAAAATAGTCTTAGATTATATACTAGTGGATGGGGAGCTAAAACCGGATCTAAGGGAAGTGAAAGTTATACCGGGGGTGTCCATGGATAGCGACCACAGACTAGTAGTTGCCGAATTTAAAGAACTAAAGGAAGTAAAGAAGAGCACAATCCAAGAAAAGAAGATAGGTACGGGTGTGGAAACTAAGGATAAGGATGTAGCTGGAGAATTTATAAAGTGTTGATCACTAGAGGAATTTCTAAAACTGAAATAGGAGGGGTTGAAGAAGAGTGGAGTGCCTTTAAAAAGGGTCTTGTCAAGCAGCAGAACTGGTATGTAGTATGACAAATGGAAAGAGAAGGTTTAAAAAACACCATGATGGAATAATATGACAAAAGAATTTACTGCTTACTGCAAAGAAGAATAACGCATTCAGAAATTGGTATAGAGTTAAGTCACAGGAGTCTAAGAGACGAGTACAACAAATGTAATAGACCAGGAGCTAATTCCTGTAGGAGCGATATTAACGAAATTGGCTCACCCCACTTAACATCTCAAATCTGACTAGACCACGTGTTAGTATGCACCTTATGAAACAGCCCCAGGTAGTATGTCACTTCGAATTGTGGTATACGTTTTTTTTTAGAGGCCATTTTGTTTTTGAATGTGCGATCATTGAAAAGCTTACTCACTACTGTCTTCAAATGTACATAACTCGGGACTCATTTAACCGATTTTATTTTATGAAACACCGATTTGTAGGTAACTGCATTCTCTCTTTAATGGTAACAATCAATTTTTAATAAACATTTGATTTCATTGTTAAAAAGTGCAGACACGGCAAAAATAGTGTAAATAATTTCACTAAAATGTGATTCAAGCATAGATTCGACACATTTTTTTGGTTGCTAGCAAGATGTTTTTATACTTGATTATGATTTTAAAAATATATTCATGAACTAAACTAATAAAAAGTATAGATTTTTTGGAGTTTCAGATGATACGCGTTGAAGGATGAGCATTTGTAGTGGATTGAGCGCTATTTAACTATGTTTTTAATCCAACTTCATTTCGTCATTGTTAGCATAGAATTATAATTTGAAAGTAATTTCAACCAAAAATACAAGAAAATGGTAAAATATAATGATACTAACAATGTGTTTTGAAGATATTTTTCATAATAGTCAATTTTACAGGATTTTCAGTTTCAAAAGTGAAAAAAGTAAAAGTGCGATTTTCACGTGATAAATTTATTTGGTAGCACTTTAAATTTTTTGAAAGTCTAATATTAGAGATTTTAAAGGTTCTCTGAAAATTTCAGCCAATTCGTAGCAGTCGTTTGTCCCGGAAAGCAAAAAAATAACTCAAAAGTGTACAAATAATAGAAAAATATCTTCAAATGGATATTTGATGACACATCTTTACTTGTTTTGCAATAAATTACCTGTCATGTTGTAATATTTATATATTGTACTTTAAAGTGGTTTGACTATGATAGTATTGTATGATTATCTCGCAAAAATGTTCCATTGTTTGGCCAATTGGAACCGTTGTTCCAAGGATAAAGGCGGCTTTAAGCCTAACAATCGCGCAAATCGTGAAGAAAGCATACAAATTAGATAGAAGAAATAGATGGCCCCAAGTTGCGATCCTGTTACTTTCTTATTAATTGGATTAATTAAATTAATTCATAAATTAACCGAAATATACATTGAATTAAGAGACTACACTGTTGACATCGGTATCAAATAAAAGCCTATTTTACAAGAATAAATATTTAAAAAAAGTATTTTACAATTAATAACTAAATTACAATTATAATTTATTAAATAATTAATTAAATTTTTATTTTTTTACGACTTTAGACCTACGTTTAATTATATATACCTAAAACTCTTTTCATTGGCCTAAGATTTTCCCAGTTCATGTCAATAAATTCAAAATGCTATGTCCCTAAGTGAAATTCTTGAAACTGACAGATTAATAGATTAATGAATTTTAATACCAATTAATTATCAGAAGTTTGTAAATAACTAGAAGAAAGGTACGAAATTATATAAAGAAATTACGAAATTACGGAAATTTTCCGCTCTTTCACAAAACCTCAGACATTAGTTTTGAGCCCCGGGGCCATTCTAAGTGGGAAAAGATTTAATTTACAGATTTACAGATTTTAAATGTGGGATCAACAATATTTTGAATATGCCTCGATAAATAGTGATAATGGTGTAAGTAGTAACAAACCCCTTTTGAAAGAAAACGTTAAATAACTGTTAGGCATCAAAATCGAAGTTTTAATATAAGACTTAAAAAATTAAATTATATTTACTTAACAATACCTGTCTACAATGGGTATAAAAAGCCGGTGTTGTATACAAAATAACCTTATGGCCCTTTTCTAGCTTGTTTGAGTTGTGCATATTTATTTTCAATTATTTATACAATTTCAAAATAAAATAATATGTATATATATATATATATATATTTATACAATAATAATAATAACAACTGCTATCATTGACTAATAACGTCCTCAAAGCGGGCATATGCTTAAAAACACAGGGTAGGCTTGGTCGCTTTGATTTACTGTCCCCCACTAAAAATCAGTTATATAACTGACTGGGTAGACTCTAAATACAATTTCTTTGTTTTATTTATTTAATAATAATAATAATAAAAACATTTTCCCATCATTGTATTGTTGCTAGGAAACAGCAAGGAAACTTAGACTTCTTATACAAGATAATTCTTTTTTAACAGTACAGTGGAACTTAACAGGGGCCCAAGTAGCAGTCCGATTTTTCTAATTTATGTTTTAGTGAAACAGCGGAAATTCCAAACTATTTATTATTTTCTTTTAAATGATTTCACACCATTCTCCTAGTAATTAACAAACTTTTGACGACTAATTGTTATTCAAATTCACTAATCTATTAATCTATCAGTTACAATAATTTAGATTAGGCACATAACATTTCGAATTTATTGGCAAGATGTTATTAAAGTGGAAACATCTTAGGCCAATCGGTAGACATTTAGGTATACATAATTAAACATATAACTTAAGAAGAATTTTTTAAAAGTGTAATTAATTGGAAAATTAATCAATTAATGAACTCGAATACATTTTCGGATTTTATTCTTGTTAAATTGTGCCTAATCGAAATTTGATACCAATGTCGACAGTGTAGTCTCTTTATTTAATATATGTTTTGGTTAATTTAATAATTAATTTAATTAATCCAATTAATAAGAAAGTAACAGGATC
Source organism: Sweltsa coloradensis (assembly GCA_024449915.1). Lineage (NCBI taxonomy): Eukaryota > Metazoa > Arthropoda > Insecta > Plecoptera > Chloroperlidae > Sweltsa > Sweltsa coloradensis. The sequence continues at coordinate 123,152 of JAMZAV010000543.1, forward strand.
GCAACTTGGGGCCATCGATTTTTTCTATCTAATTTGTATGCTTTCTTCACGTTTTGCGCGATTGTTAGGCTTAAAGCCGCCTCTATCCTTGGAACAACGGTTCCAATTGGCCAAACAATGGAACATTTTTGCGAGATAATCATACAATACTATCATAGTCAAATCACTTTAAAGTACAATATATAAATATTACAACATGACAGGTCATTTATTGCAAAACAAGTAAAGATGTGTCATCAAATATCAATTTGAAGATATTTTTCTATTATTTGTACACTTTTGAGTTCGTTTTTTGCTTTCCGGGACAAACGACTGCTACGAATTGGCTGAAATTTTCAGAGAACCTTTAAAATCTCTAATATTAGACTTTCAAAGAATTTAAGTGCAACCAAATAAATTAATCACGTGAAAATCGCACTTTTCCACTTTTTTCACTTTTGAAACTGAAAATCCTGTAAAATTGACTATTATGAAAAATATCTTCAAAAACATTGTTACTATCATTATATTTTACCATTTGCTTGTATTGTTAGTTGAAATTACTTTCAAATTATAATTGTATGCTAACAATGACGAAATGAAGTTGGATTAAAAACATAGTTAAATAGCGCTCAATCCACTGAAAATGCTCATCCTTCAACGCTTATCTTCTAAAACTCCAAAAAATCTATACTTTTTATTAGTTTAGTTCGTAAATTTATTTTTTTAAATCATAATCAAGTATAAAAACATCTTGCTAGCAACCAAAAAAATGTGTCGAATCTATCCTTGAATCACATTTTAGTGAAATTATTTACACTATGTTTGCCGTGTCTGCACTTTTTAACAATGAAATAATATGTTTATTAAAAATTTGATTGTATATATTAGGGAGAGCATATAGTTACCTACAAATAGGTGTTTTAAAAAATAAAATCGGTTAGCCGAGTCCCGAGTTATGTAAATTTATAGACAGTAGAGAGTAAGCGTTTCAATGATTGCACATTCAAAAACAAAATGGCCTCTAAAAAAAAAACGTATACCACAATTCGAAGTGACATACTACCTGGGGCTGTTTCATAAGGTGCATACTAACACGTGATCCAAGTCAGAGTTGAGATGTTAAGTGGGGTGAACGAAAAAAAAATCCACGGGTTCTGGCTCCTGGTCTATAAAAGAGATGCAGGGGCAGTGGTAAACGAAGAATGTCGAAAATTGTTTCTTGGCTGGACTGAAGAAATGAGGGAGGATGTGCATGGTAACAAGAAGATGCTGTATGGCATAATGAGAGAAAGAAGAAAAGAAAAGCTTGATAGCCACAACTTGGTTCAAGAAAATGGTGAAGTTGTGACGGATGATGAAATGAAGAAAAAAATGTGGAAGACCTACTATGAAACCCTTCTAAACCCTGATATCAACCAACAGCAGATAGGAACACCTGAGGTAGTACATAGAGAAGAGTCTGGAGATGTGGATGAAGAGGAAGATGGTAGCATCACATGGAGAGAAGTGGAACCGGCAATGAAGAAAATGAAAAATGGTAAAGCTGCGGGAGTAGATGAGCTGGCCGTGGAAATGATTAAAGCTGCAGGGCATGTGGGAATGCAAAGGCTATACAGAGTCTTCTCTGTTGTATGGAAAAACATGGAAGTTCCTTTAGACTGGAAAAAGGGTCTCATTGATCCTCTATTTAAAAAGGAAGACAAGCGAAACTGTGCCAACTATAGAGGGATAACTCTGACATGTCACTGTGCCAAGATCTATGAAAGAATAATAGATAGTAAAATTAGAAACTTGATAGAAGAAGATTTAAGAGAAGAACAACATATGTTTAGAAGAGGAAGATCGACGGTGGACCTGATTTTCTCACTCAAACAGCTAATGGAAAAGTGCTATGACCGAGAAAAGAACCTGTGTATGGCTTTTCTAGGTATCGAAAAGGTATACAATAGCCTCAAGAGAGAGAAGGTTTGGGATGCAATGCAAAATATAGGAGCTAACAAAGAAAATAACAAGAGTGAAAGAGATGTACTTGATATCTAGTAGTGCTGTAAAGACAAGAGGTGGAATTACAGAGTGGTTTGACATTAGGAACGGCTTAAAACAAGAAAGTGTACTGTCACCACTCACCACTATTGTTCATTATTGTCATGGATGAAATCACTAGGAAAGTTGTAGAGAGAATGGGAGAAGAAGAATGTGTGAAAATAATGTTATTTGCAGACGATCTTTGGTGTGGGGAGAGGATGAAGTGCAATTTCAAGTTATGTGTGGAGTGTGGTGGCAGGAGAATATGGTCTGGTGTTTGTAAGTGGCAAGAGTGAAACAATGCTGATGACACGAGATAAAACGAAGGTGGTTCTGTTGTATGTAACCTGTGAACACTTTTTTCAATCTAAGGTACTTGTTTTACGATTTTTAATGCTGTAGTGTGATACCGATACCAGTTGCACAGGCTTCATCAGAGGTCTCTAACACCACCCTTTTCTTCTCTGTGTTTAGGATAATAATAAGCTGCATAGTTTTGGCTTGACAGCCTCCAAGTCCGGTCCCTGGTACTATGATGAGCTACAAAGATCAAATGTAGAAATTGATGAGCCTGACGATGTCGAGCCACCTCGCGAGGATGAGTGCACTGTATTCCACAAGCTGAGAGGCCCTTTCAGTACTCTCCAGATGGACCTATGCAGGTATTGTTTTGGAATGTGCACTTTTTAAATAGTAATCTTAGAATCTATAGTATTTGGGTTACATTAATCTGAAAATTACACGGATCTATTTTTCGGATTGAGTTTCTTTCTAGACTATCCATTATGTTATTATCACATTATATTTGCCGTTCATGTTCTGGATTTATATTTAATTTTTGGATATTCCGTTTATTTTGTTATGCTTGTTTTCATAAATTTGAATCTGCGTGGGCTAATTTGCACTGAAGATATTAAAGGCGTGCCAATCGATTTGACTTTTGATAGTGGAATCTTGCAGCAGCAACAACGTTGGGTAGGCCTATCAAAACCAAGACGCAAAGATCTCAGATAAGAGACATACCAAGGCCTGCTACTTACGTTACGTTGTATTATCAAAGGTCTTTGGCTAGACGTGTCCCAGCCATTTTAGGTAGGCCTACTGAGGATAGTCTGTCAGCTGTGAATGAAGAAGATGGTAGCTAAATAATTGATTTTGCTTTATTTTCCTTTGAAGTTTGGATTACAAGATCTTGATACTGTGATAAACTAAATTGAAGATGAAGAAAAATCGAATTTGTTATTAAAATATTATGAGAAAGTTGTAAAATATTATTTTTGTACACAACGGGTGGGTCTAGGTCTACCCTAGGCCATGGACTTTTTTTTAACCAGGTCAGAATGATGTTTAAAATGGATTTCTGTATAAAATTAAAACATTGTATGCATTCTAGCCTTTAGGCACATTATGTAAAACAGCAAAAGGCATTTTTGGTTCATTCAATCAGTGCACAGGCAAAATTTTGTTGGTTATGATGACATTGTAACAACTAACAATTATAAATATTGTATTTTAAACATTATTTTTTGTACCTGACATTAAAGTATATTTTGATGTTTCCTAAAGGATATTTGGCAGCACTGCTTTATGCAATTGATTATCTTCCAAAATATACCTGCCATCTAAAATATTTCATGTCACATGTGGTAAATGGTTGGACTATTTATTTATCTCCACACTACAAAAATGGTTTCTGTTCACTGTAAAAGATCGAACGGTGTTTGCGTGTAGGCGAGGTAGGGCCTACCAGCGACCTAGTGTAGGGTGAGGGATGGCCACAAGACGACTAGGTATGCGATTGGGGGGGGGGGGGGGTTAGTGGAATGTATTTTGGAGAAATTGAGAATGACATGAAAGGCGGAGAAGCTAGGGAAATCGAGCTGCGAAATAGACTGAGACCAACTAGCTTATTTGGCTGGGCATGGTATCGGTGAACTCAGCTGGGTGTTGGCGGCGTTGAGCGCACCAAAGAATAATTGCCAGGTACACCGTAGACGTGTACACTGGCGAGGAGAGTGCATAGAACACACACGCATTCTCTATGAGTGAGAAACTTTGAGTTACTGGTCGACTGAGCGACTGAGAGAGCACTGAGTCGCGAATGCCAGCATATTGCTGACAGACGCATTTTGCGGGCAGTGACACAGAATACGTCGCAGCCGGCAGGAAAGGATAGAAATTGAAAGGAAAGCCGGAATCAAAATAGTGGCGTGAACAAGCGGAAAATGGTCAATAAATAGTGAATTCTACGGAAATGGGTTTCGGGTGTGGTAACTGACAGATAAATATTCAATGCTTCCTTGCATACTAAAATAGGTAATACGAACAGACAATTTTAATGTGTACTATGTACAATTTTTTAAATACCTTCAATGTTAACACCACAGGTGCCATATTGTCGGTTGTGTGCGGAAGGAAAAGGGGGAGGGTCTGAGCTCCATTCACTGTTGTTATGTTAAAATCATTGCCACAAATCGTCGCACCTTTCACTATTATCTGCAATTGCATTTAAGTTATAGGAGCTAAAAGTATTTTAATTTGTATGAGGTGTTGTATTCCAAAAGTCTCTATGCTTTAAATCAACTCATGGCAAGCACAATTTTGTACTTGGTAACATGTCTTTTACCTAAATGAAGTCAAATTGTATGGTTATGTGATAAAAACCTGATTCACTACACTTTAATATCTGTTTTTTGTCTTGGTACCTATACATAATATTATGGGCTTGGTTCAAAACGTGTTGAAACCACACTTTTAGCGTGCTGGCTTGGTCCAATTAAGCTGTTGAAAATGATATGCCTATAAGTCCAAAAGTTTAATCTTGAGCGTTGCCAGCACGATGAAGATGTCCGATGTTTTTGTTCTAGTCTACTCAAGTTACTATGGCGGTGTTTACAAAATGTTCAGGTAAACTCTTTAGATTCAACCTTAGAACACTAGGTTGAACAAGATTGTTTTGTCTTTCATTTAATATTTATGGTTCTTGATAAACTATTAAATCCGGTATTCATTGTTGAAGTAAGTGCGTGTTAGGCCATCTCCTGGTCCGAAAGCTAAGGCACCTGACAATGATTTGGAGTGCTGGAGAATGCTAGAACCAAAACCTTTTCAACAACTTTCGGACCGTGGCCTATATTACAAAATAGCCATAAATTAGTACAGAATTCATTATTTCACTTGATCTAGTAGGCCTACATGGCACAGATATGAACATCTCCAAAGAGAGAGAGTGAAATAATATTTATGATATAAACTATGCTAGAAAATTATGCATTATACTAAATAGGTATTGTAATTGCCAATTGGACCTGACCTGAGGCTAAGCTAACGTATTGGTTTCAGAATAAATTAAGATTGTGTCTCGTGAAGACATGGGTACTTAGCATAAACATGGATATTTACGTAACACAATTGTCTTCATTGTGTATATTACTCACCTAAAACGTAAAATTATATTTTATTCTGATATATTCTCCGAGCACAGTTGTCTCCAAAAATATGGAGTTAATTTATCTGGAAGGCTTTGGAAACATCTGAAACTTGATTATATTCCAGACAAAGTTTTGTATAGAAAACTTTCATTGAAATATGAATTTAAAAAACAATTCAAGGTTGTACCATAAATTAAATAATGTATTGTAATCTGCCTGAATCTATCTTGAAATTGTTGTATCACACTTAATTATTAGATACAGTAATTTCAAATTTATGTCTCGTGTCTCATGTAGCATTGATGTCATAAACACACATAAGCTAACACTTATTTAAAGAAATAATACCTGTTCTACTAGTTTCTTTTATATTATACACATAGGCCTACTTATATAGTTTTGTTTTACTTTTATTGATTGATTTCCCAATTTTCCAGAGGGGCCAATCTACCACCCCACCCCCTCGTCTGCCGCTTTGACGCCTCTGCATCTGTTGAGCACTCATGTGCCCACATAAATGCCTCCTCTGTAGTCTTTCAACTTTTCTTGCATCAATAGTACACCAACCGACATGTACACAGGTTCGGAATACACCGTATAGCCAACAACTCTTGCACATGTCATGATATTTTTGCTTTTTAGGTACTGATCCAATGTGGGAGTTACGTAAACTTTATTACTAACCATAGCCATATTCAAAAATAGGCTGTTCTATGAACAGGTGATGTGTAACAACCAGGTAACTGTCCTACCCTCGATATACATATGTTGGAAGAGTGTACAACTGTGATTGAAATATGTAAATGCAAAAAGAAAACATTTTGTTTTTAGTAGTATTCCTTGAGCTCCAGTTTGATTTGTCCTACAGCATGACTACATATGCCCCATATGTCAGAAGCCCATTCAAACATTTTCTCCTATTGATTGATATTGGATCAAATGTGTAAATGTCACTAAATGATGTGTTCTGCAGTCTGACAAACGATGGCAGAAAGCGAAGGATAGTTGCTCATGGAGATTCAGTCAACTCGGTACTCATAAACGCTCATCCAAGCGATCCGGCCAAGAGACTTGTAGTTGCTGCATCCATTGAACTAAGTGCTTCAAGCGAGAAGTTATCTCTTAGGCACACCACTCTGATGCCTAACATTCACGGCCTTACTGCACTTATCTGCCTGATATTTGCACCCACTATCGAGCTCAGGTATGATGCCATTACTCATTCATTAGTACTTACTACTTAACATATGGAGGATTGGAAATTGCTCAATTGATTATGGTTCTCTCAGTACAGTAAACCATGGGAGTGTCCAAATACACACAATTTCAGAACAAAGAATGTAACGGGTTTGTACTTTCCATAATGTGTCACTGTTATTATACTAATATTTCTACTGCTTAACAGTTACGGTTGCCAGGTGTCCCGTATTACCCAGGAAATCCCGTATTTAATGAGTGTTTCTCGCGTCCGGTATGCTGTAACCCACTGATCAGCACATATCACGTATTTAGAAAATAGTCGGTGCGCCTCTTTTTCAAAAAGGTGCACGGGCATATAGGGTCCAATCCCTTCCCCGCGGCCTATAAGTTGGTGCCTGACCAGTTTGCCGCTGCTGGTGGTGAGCATGGGTGAGTTGTTATTCGAGTGCATCATAAGCACCTGGTGAGTCATTGTAGCGAGAGTCTCACTAGCCGTAATGCGATATTCTCAACCTCGGGCGCGGCGTGTGTGTGATAACTCATAGGGGTGTTTTGTAACCAAACCACGGGCTACGATCGCAATCAAACTCGGTGAATACTTGCTTGCAGTCTTACTTAATTTCCAGTGTTGTAAACGCTACTTGATTAAAGTAGCATGCTATCGCTACTGCTACTCTCTCTTTAAAAGTAGCATGCTACCGCTACTGCTACTCTCTCTTTAAAAGTAGCGCGCTACTTTTGCGCTACTTTTCGTAAGTAGCGCGCTACTTTTTGCGCTACTTTCCGAAAAAACAACTTTGATCGCCCAAAGCCACATACAAAAATTACGAGCCTTCAAGACTCTGGGCTACACTCCAGGGACGACTTTTTTACGAGGCATGTATGGCCTACCCGATCACAATACACTCGGGTGACTCGGGTATTTAGACACAAAAAGAGATTTCTTATAACTGATTAAAAACGAGCTCGTAAATTATCGTAATAGTGTATACAATGTAGTCTGTCGTCCTAGCTATCAATAGTGATGTGTTAATGACCTTCACAATCATGTCGCGGTGTATAAGCAAGACCGAAGCAAGATATAGACAGACAGTTTATAGCCCAAAGTGGGCGGGTGGCCCATAAAGATAACGCTTGTGGAGGAACCAAGAGAATACGTCATCTGCTTCTTGTCACTTGAAATGTTCGTCGGGGGGGGGGGGGGGCATAGTCCTCATCACGGGAGTCCCTGGTGACTGGTGTTCTAATGGCTAATGAAGCAGATAAGATATTAAGAATGGCTTTTGTTAGCAAGATAAAAAAAACTGGACCGCCTCTGCGCTATCTCTATTCTCTAGGTTTTAATAAAACTGTCAACAAATAAGAATGGAATTTACTGATTTTTTGTTTGATTTGACTACGAGAACACTTGATGTTATGACCGGTCGATGTCTCGATGACCATATTGACGTCAAACAGGCCTACCTGTCGTGTTCCTTATTTGTCTGTCTGTAGGTCCTACCGAAAATGTATTGGCACGCAGCTTTGCTGCTGAATCGGTTATAATTATATTTCTTTACTTTTAACTATAAACATATTTTCATTTCGTATGTAGGCCACGGAAGCTCATTCATAGATTCTCACCGTTATTATAATTTTCTTCATCACACCAGTCTTGTGAACTTTTAAACTGTAAGTCAAAACAACGAATGGTCATAGCATGTTTGTCAACCACGTGATGAAATGCAAGGTAAACGTGGCCATTAGGCGATTTTGAGGGATGGGTTTGAAAAGTTTTTGTATGTGAAGCAAAGATTAGTCACCTAATCTTTGTGTGAAGTATGTTGCAGCAGGCGGGAGGGAAGGGATGTTTACTATACGACTGAGGCGATTGACCTTCGAAGATATTTACGACCTTGTCTGGTTGGGATGTGTGTTGTGTTCAATGGGTGGTAGTCGCGTCATGAAAAAAATGGGGACTGAAAAGAAGTAGCGCGGCATTTTCGCTACTGCTACTTTAAAAATGTAGCATGCTACTCGCTACGCTACCACGTTTTTAAAAGTAGCACGCTACCGTCGCGCTACTGAACGAAAGTAGCGCGCTACTTTACAACACTGTTAATTTCTCACCTATTGTTCTGAATCGGAGTGTACTGTCTAATATAAAAATGTTTCCTATTGTATTTAATTTTGAATGTGCAAGCTGCCCAACAATAAAGTGATCTATAACTTTTGTTTATATCTTAGTTAGGACTGTGCGGGTAGAGGTTTTTGAGTTCGGGTCGGGTTCGGGTAGTAAACTGCACCGGGTTTTCGGGTCGGGTCGGGTAGTGAAAATCGATAAGGTGTGACTGTAAGTCGGTCGCAATCCGCTCACAAATGGCCCTGAAACTAAACAAGTCCCGGCCAGCTAGGCCCTATCACCCTCATTGTTGCTAGGCTAAGGCTACTCATAGGCCTAGGCTCTGCTTGCTTAAATTTGTTTTTGACAGGGCCTAGGCTAAGATGCTAAGCTAGGCTAAATGTTTGGGTAAAAAATATGCTTTTATTATCAACATGCCTAGGCCTGAGCCCAATAGGATCCTAGACCTAGGGCAAGGTGAACTAAATTAATTCATATTTGCCGACACCATTGACGAGCAAACAATGACCAACTAAAGACCGGCATATTTAAGTAATGCCGATTAATCAAGCTAGACACGTTTCCACCCGCGGACAGCACTAGAATCAACAAGGCTGATTCGGAACAACCTTAAAATTACTGTGTGCTAGAGATGGGAATTTTGGCCCGAAAGCCCGGCCAGGCCCGACTTTCGGGCCGGGCCGCTTAACGTATTTATTTTCGGGCTTCAGGCCAGTAACAAGTAACAACGGTATATACTATGAACTAATAAAGATCAACATAATAGACAATCTGTTGTCTACAATGACGTCGGCAGAGCCTCTGTTGAGTCTAAAAATCTAACGATTTTTATAGTCTTTGTAAGAACCAGTCTTCTGAGCTGACTTTCGGGCCGGGCTTTAGGGCCGATTTTCGGGCCTTTCGGGCCGGGCCAAGATCATCACCTTTTGGGGCAGGTTCGGGCCGGGCCGCCATATTATTTGAACAGTCGGGTCGGGCTCGGGCTGGACCGGGCCGCCATTTTTGCCAAAATTCGCATCTCTACTATGTGCCTCGTTGCTAGGATGGCTCCAAAGTCACCGTTGACACATTTCTAAGCCAAGAACTGATGGACTGAAGTCCACATCTGAAGTTAAAAAACTTCTGCCTATAGCGGGAGTCGAACCCGGACCTTCTGCATTAGAATAACCGCAAGACCAACGAACCACACTATATTACTCATTTTTTCAATCTGCTAGAAGTCAAAAACTCAAAATGAAATAAATACAAATCTTATCAAAGTGATTAATTTAACCCTAGAAAATAGAGATAGTAGATAGTGCAGTCTGGCCTTTGTTTATCTTGCTAACAAGCTATTCTTAAACCCACGCATCATGACCTTGACAAGACGTGACAGATGCAATGATGGTAAATACCCCTAAAAAAAACAGCGAAAGAATGCGCAGAAGATGCTGCGAGTAGCAATTGTCGTGCATGACTGACTTCACTGCGCATTTGCCTTGCCCGCAAGCCTCCTGCGACTAAGCCACAGTTGACGTCACGGGAGATGTGGCGAAGACAGGGAATTCCAGTAAATATTTTTTTCCCAGCAGAATTGTTGGCCAATTCCTTTTTTTGTATATTAAAAATAGTGTAGAAAAACTAATTATCCATTATTATTAAGGTGAGATAGTCCCTTTAATGACATGTTGATAAATGTATTATAACTATTCATCTGGTGTTGGTATTACGGGACAGAAACTTTTCCAAATAGCCTGGTTCAAACATGTGGTTTAGCCTAAAGGGTGTTAAAAGCAAACTTAGAACGCGATATTACTAACTTTGGTGTGCTAAAACCGAAAATTCATGTTGCCCAGACGTCCAATGGCTCTCCCCCCCCCCCCCCCCCCCCCCCCAAAAAAAAAAAAATCAAAAGTTTGACACTTTTATTCATTTTCTCGTACTTAGAACGCGATCTTACTAACTTTGGTGTGCTAAAACGGAAAATCCATGTTGCCCAGACATCCGATGGCCCTAACCCCCCCACCCCCCATTACTCCCCCAAAATAAAAAAACTACACTTTCATTCATTCACACATTAAAACGTGATCTTACTATCTTTGATGTGCTTAAACCGAAAATAATTGTTGCCCAGACGTCCGATGACTCTAAACCCCCCCCCCCCCCCCCCCAGCAACCAAAGTTTGACATTAACATATATTTTTGTTCGTACTTGAACGTGTTTTGACTAACTTTGGTGTGCTGATACCAAAAACCCATGTTTTCGGACGTCTTTATATGTTGCTTATTTGAGTTCCAGCTGATTTCCTCATTTTCGCACCTAGTATCAAACAATGCCCAATAAATCTGTGATAATCGATTTAATCACAAAAAAATACTTTTGTGCGGTGTTCATTAAAACTTCCATTAGATTTTAAATATCAGGTATGCGAAATAAATTTTGCATTTAATCAGAATTTTAGTTTTTCCGTTGTTGGTATTTCCTCAGAAAATGCCATATTTGATTGTCCATTATTAAGCACTAAATTGCATTTGAGGAAAAATTATTTCTACGCAACTTGAAACGACTTAAATAACCATCTGATTACAACCAAAGTTTTAATTCAATATGGCTGCTAATTCTTTATATCCACAACATGAAAGTTGATAATGTAGCAAAAAGGGTGTAAAAACACCACACAAACAGCAATAATATTGTGAATATTAGGAATAAGTAGGCATATTGGATAAAAAAAATTGGTTTTAATCCGATCGTTATTTAAGTCATTTCAATGTGCCTAGAAAGAATTTTTCCTTAATTGCAATTTAGTGCTTAATAATGGATAGTCAAATGTGGCATTTTTGAGGAAATACCAACAACGGAAAAACTAAAATTTTGAGCAAATGCAAAATTTGATTTTGCAGAGCTGATTTTTTAAAATAATAATATATGCTTTCATGAACACCGCACAAAAGTCCTTTTGTGTTTAAATCGATTTCTCACAAGTTTATTGGGCATTGTTTGATACTGGGCGCGAAAATGAGGTAGTCGACTAATGAGGAACATATAAATCATGATTTTGTGACGAAACCGTTGTCTCTAGCGAAAATACGGTAGACACCACACTTTTGTGAAGACATTTTCCAAGATGGCGGCCAACGCTCCAGTCCGATTTTTGAGAACTTGTTTCCCTTTATTTAGGACACTTTCCGAAAGGCCTGTGCAAAAATTCAGCTTGCCCGGAATTTTTGTTTTAAATCGTCTCAAATGGTCCTTCGTTGCTTGGCTTATTGTGTTTAAACTTAATTTGAAACCAGTTTAACCAGTTTAGCTCAAATTTTGGACTAGCCATATTCTCAGGCATTTGATTTGTGATGAAACACAACTTTCGAATAAATTTTAGCTTCAAAATTACGTTCACCAACTAGGATCCCCTAAATATCTACAAATTCAACACATTTGCCCCAAGAAATGGAGTTTAGTGCGAAGTTTTTATGTCACCTTTGGCAACATTGGTTTTCGATTTCAGCGTAAAATTACACATAAGAAAAGTCATGTTGCCCGCTTGTAACACGAAAACGGCGCATTTTGAACAATTAACATTGAAGTCCCATACCGCGTGGAACTAGGCTAAAATGGCTGGATACTGGAGACTTGGATCACTAAATTGTATTGAGCTCACTATCAATGAAAATAGTTATTCCTCATTTTTTCTTGTAGTGGCATTAGATTGATGACGATTTATGTGCCAAAATAGATGTGTTTTCCCAATTAATATGATGTTTCTCGATTTGGTTAATCGGGAAACACTCCCGTGGGTGTAATTGTTTTTATTTACTACAATTCAGAAATTAAAAAAGTCCGCCCCAACCGGGAATCGAACCACGGATCTCCCACATTCCAGGTGGACGTCTTAACCACTAGACCATCAGGACGGTTACATCCACCTGGAATGTGGGAGATCCGTGGTTCGATTCCCGGTTGGGGCGGACTTTTTTAATTTCTTAATTGTAGTAAATAAAAATAATATGATGTTGTTTTACATTGTTTTTATGTTCTTTTATTCTTTGTAGGTATGCTGTGCAAGGTAGGTATACAAAGAACAGAGCTCCCAAGAGGTCTAAGTCCCTATTTTTAGGATGGTCCCAAAAAGTCCCTTTTTGTCATTTTCCTTGATTTGGTCCCTAAAAGTTGGCCCTTTTTTCTTCCCTTCTTTTTTTTCTCAATTTTCATTTTCAAATTTAAAAATCATTTTGACAAGAAATCACAAGCAAAATTCTATTTGTTTGATCTTTCCTTTGAAACATTTTTAAAAGTGAATAGCTTCTTTATCTACAATTTCTACTTTCAACAACTTTTAACTTTAGATGGCAGCAGAACCAAGGTGGTTGTGGACTAGCTCAGAAAGCTTTAAGGTTAGGATATCGCTAGCAGTAGGGCCCGCTAGAGGGGTAAGGGGGAATGGAACATAGTTTGCCGTGCATTGGATTAAAATTGCTGTATTTTCGGAAATAATAAAGCTATGAGTCTGATTTTTGGCTTTTTAGAAAGCATAAATGTTCACCTTTCATCTGTCATAACACTAATGATTAGAATTCATAATTAGACCATTATAATTCCCTTTTAATTAACATCTGCACAATCGACTACTTAGACGATAACAAGAGCAAATATCAATTCAGAAACGAAATTCAAACGTTTTTCAATAAAACGCATAAATTGTAAATAGGGACTGATGATATATTTTCAGTTTTCATACTTGATATCAATAAAAAAATTAATTAATGACGTTTGATTAAATTACCTATTGTTTGTGTGTCTGACAAAAAATAAATAAAAGGCCGACGATGCCAAATTGCATTTTGTTCTTTTAGTTGAATGCTTTTTAAATTTTTAAGATATCTTACACCGTTCTCAAACTATCACTATAGTTAGTTTATAAAATTTGTCAAAAAATTTCGTCCGTCAAGGAGCGCTCAGAGTGGCAGTTTTTGGAACTCGGTAGTAAATTGACCAGTCAACCGCGGGAATGACGAAATGCAACTTTGAAACAGATTGAAGCATGTCACCTGTGACATATCTAATTACACTATGTGGGCGTGCCACGTGGGTAGTTTGATACTGAAATGCGTGTTAGTGTGCGCGGCAACTCAACGATGTTCACCTGCACCTAGGCTTACAATTTCGAAATGCCACTTATGGTAATATAATCCAGAAATAATCTACGATACACTTTGAAGTTTGTAATGACTGTCAATTATTGAGACCATTTGAGACAGACTCTCAACGGTGTGTAACCTGTAGGCCTACTCAGAAGATAATAATATTAAATATGGGATAATTAGTGATTATGTGGTATGTTGGTTTCGTGTTCACTTGTAATTGTCATGTATGTCTATGTGTGTCTATACTTCTCCAGCTAGTTAATTATTAGTTTATTAATATTATGTAATTCATCGATTAATCAATACACACATTTGAATGAAACTAAAGCTAAAATCGCCCCTCAAAATCTCAAATAACCGGAAAATGCAGGCTAGACAGTGTGTGTGTGTGTGTGTAGTATAATTTTGACTCGACTAATCAATTAAGTGATAAGATAAGATTGAAATAATATTAGTTACATTATTGACCAGTGATAGAGTTTTGCACAAAACATTAATTTATACAGTATGCCAACCTTTTACAAATGACAACAACCCAACCCTTTTCCAAAGTATTTGTCTTGAAGAAAGGATGGAGAGATACATGACGAATACAATAGAGCGATTTTACGACCTCTGAAAGGAATGGCTTGAAAGGTGGGGCATTCTTGTATAAGTGATAGTTGAATCGTGTAATTTTTTCGTTTATTGATTATATAGATAGTTAATTCAATTCATCAAGTCAAAACAAGGCCTAAAAAGTTTTTCAATCAAAATTGTAGCTCAATACTAAGAGAAATTACAAAACAAACACTGACCTCTATATGCTCAGTGGGTGGCACTGACGCTTACCGGCGATGCGCCCGACGCACACTGACCACTGAACTCTATACGCTCAGTACACTGATGCACACTGCTCGAAAGTCGAGATATATCGCCGATCTATCTTCTTTGCACTCACTCGTAAGGCATGCCTACAAATGTATGCGAGTACATTTAAAAAAGTGCGGCGCGGCGTCTGTAATTATTTTTATGTTTTATTTACGTATTTAAAACTTTAATTTTTTTTTTTTTTTTTTTTTTGGCGGCTCGGTTAACACGGAACATCGGATAAGAGGAGATCGGATAAGAGAGATCTTACTGTACGTGTTTTTATTATTTACATACATAGGGGCCTACACTAATTATTTTGTTGTAAAGACAAAGTATATTAAAGTTAAAACATGCATAATATGACCTACAAATCAAATACCTTTTCAATTGTCTTCATTTTTATTGATTACGCCTTCTTCTAAATGATGCCCTCGTCAATCCATTACATATCCCTTGCATTAGGGTAAACTCTGTAGAGTGCTTGTATTTTATTTTGTCATATCATTTTTGAAATGCTGGAAATGATTTTATGGCCACAAAATAGGAAACTGTCCTTGGTTTCAAATATATCTTACACGTATTTAGTAATTTGTAATATTCAATTTAATAAACATCACAATTGAAATAAACTATAAAATCTGTGGATTCTATGCATGTTCAAAGTTCCTGGGTTTTGAATAGGGAAGCCTCACGTGACGTCACAGCTCGCCGGCAAGTGGCCGCGAATCGAACTGATGGACAAGCAGCCTCATTTCGCAAGTTGACGCCTGGTGAACGGCTCAACAAAGATCACGCTCTAACTTTTATCCTATTCATTATTTGGACAAAACTTAAGAGTAATAATATTTAGCAAACATATCATTTCATCTAATGACGATTATCTCGATTTTTTTAACAGAACCGTTAGCTTGTTATAACAAGTTACGCATTGTAAATGACAAATTTATCAACAACTTTAAGTCTTCTCAACTTCAATTGATAAAAAACTACTGATCGGATTTCAACAAGAATTGTCTCTAAATATGCATCCAACTAATAAGAAAAGAAATAAGTTAACTTTCTCGATAGAAAATGCACTGAACGAAATTTTACAGCATAGCGTGCAGTTTTTCACGGCTCATCCGCACGTCAAAAGCGCGTATTTTAGATGAAAACACATACCATGCATATTACCCTATGCTATAAATTTTCGTTCTGTGCACTTTCTATCTAGAAAGTTTATTTATTTCTTGTCTAAACAGTCCGATGAATTTTTTGAAAGAGGTCTTGTCAAAATCCGATCACTAGGTTTTTGTCAATTGAAGTTGTTTTATTTAATTTCATAAAAAACAAGTAACAGTTTTAAATGTTATTTTAATACGCACATCGATAGAACACGTTAACGTCTGCCTAAAAATTCAAAATGATCGCTATTAGAAGGAATGATATATTTGCTAAATATTATTCCTCTTAAGTTTTTTCCCAATAATGAATAGGGTAAAAGTTAGAGCGTGATAATTTGTGCGACGTTCAGCAGGCGTCCACTTGCGAAACGATGGTTGCTTGTCCATCAGTTGGGCTCTAAGCGGAGAATACCCCTAATTCCCCTCGATTTGTGACGTAGGTGCTAGTAGCCTATTCCCAGTCCCACACAAAGACTTAAGTACGCGCTCTTTTGGTTGTGACGCCATCGTGAGGTTCGCCGAGGCGGCGAGCTGACAGTTCTGCCACTGAAAGCTTCCCCTCCTCACTTGCAATGGCGCATGGCCGTTTTCCGGCGCAAAGCCCGGTTTAAATTTTTCCTCGCTCACAGTTAGCGCTAATAAAAGCCGGTCGCATAAAAACTTAACTGGTCGGTATTTGAGGTTATTAGTAGGGACATATTCAAATTTGGTAATGAAGGACAGTTCCCTATTGTACACACCCATAGGCCTAGATATCATTAATATTTTCATGTCGGAAAGCTGTTTTCTGGGCATTTTGACGCAAATATGTCTTGGAATGTGCCTCCGGCGGCTGGGGCAGTACAATACTTACATTTTAATTGTACCGGTTTATGACATTCAAAGTATGTTCACCTTAACCAAAATCAATATAGTTTAAATTGTTTCACCTTCCATATACGTATTTGATTGTTGTTATCATTATTTCTACTAAGAAGCGTTGCTATCCTTTTTTGCCGATACAGTTTTTCATTAAACCATAAACAAAGTTATTTCAAACCTAATATTGGTCTCTAAAATCCCTTTTTTAGTAGGCTCAACAAACTAAACACAACTTGTAAGTCATAAATTTAAATAAAATAAATTGTATATACAGTCTACCCACTCAGTTATATAAATTATTTTCAGTGGGGGACAGTAAATCAAAGCGACTAAGCCAACCCTGTAGGCCCCGACGCAATCAACGAGTGAGCGATAACTTTTTTTAGTTTTTTAGAACGATAAAATATGTTGCTCAGTATACCTACTCCCCACAGACTAAACCTTGGGCATAAAAGGATGCTTTTATTGCATGCCATGCCAATGTGGCCAAACCAAGAGGCCCATAGTGGTAATTAATAATTCATATAAAAACAATGTAAACAATAAAAAATACTCATTCTTCTAAAATTGGTGATCATGGCTACATAAACCAACATCACATTAATTAGGAAATTGCTTCTATCACATGAATGTAATGCTGCTACAGGAAAAATTAAGGAAGCTGGAAATGACTTATTCAGTAGAGATGGAGTGATACCGAAATTGAGAATCATCCAGTACTAGTGGTATTGGAAGTACTAGTGGTATAAGAAGATTTTACCGATTTCTCTTCCTATAGTGTCTCTTCAATTTCAGCTTCAGGCCTAGGCCCAACTTGTGTGTTGGTGCTACGACAGTGAATGGCCTAGGCCTATTCTGCATGATATTGGTAAATTTGACTTGAAATATAATTCAATACAATTTCGTACCTACGCCCTACATTTTTTTCCCAACCGATGCTTCTTTCTTAATTATGTACCTTTAAAAGTTATTTTGAGAAATAATCACTGTTACCCACCCATAGGCCTACTCAGGAATGTGAGGTGAAATGTAAATTCACGGTGACAATAATAATTAATATCCTTTGCGTCTATATTACTAATATTTCCGACCGCCAATTCTGACAAAATAATGCTGGATAGAATATTCTATCAAAGAAATTTAACTTTTAAATTTGTAGTTTCATATATCTAATGTTTTGATAGCATTTGCAAATTATTTGGTCCTCCATCTTTGGTCATTACGTCGTTTTAGCTTCCGAGCGTCATGATTGGTCGGGAATTGATATGCACAGGTTGCGGGCTTTATGGTTAGGGCATTATTCAAATGTGCTGAAAGGGGTACCAGTAGACCTCAAATATAATAATTAATAAGAGTGCACATTTGTAAGTGTTTTTCTGATCAAAATATTGTAGTTTTATTTAATTTCAAGCTAATTACATTCATTGAGCAGACCTATCAGCCTTATATTTTTACTTAATTTGGAAGTATCGGTAGGTATGTAAATGGATGGGTCATATTAAAAGTGGTATCGATCATCTCTAATTTTAATTTATTGTGTGCCCATTACGATTGGTGTTTTAACTTCTTAAGTGTTAGCGATGAAAATAAAGCTATTGTGCCATCATTTTAACAACACCAATGTCCACCATTTTGGAAACCTCTGCCAGTTTGGCTTGTTTGTTTGGTATGTGGGGTATGCTGCATTTCCTTTACCTGTCCCTTCTACCAAACGGTTAAGTTTATGTTTCACGCAGGGAGTGGTGTGCGATGCATTCGTAGGTGGAAGAAATAAAAGATAAAATTAAAGGAAGCGCAAATACATACATGCAACCTGATATTGTGTGTATACTTCACTTTATCACACTGATAAATATCCCTTTTTCAGACCAAATTTTGAGAGAACAAAGTATGTCGGAGCTTTATGTGGTCTTGGCTTGGACATGAAAACAAGAAGGCCTATTTTTCCCAACCATGATATGGAGATCACTTTTCCTGTTGAAATAAAAGGCCAAACTCTCTATGACATAAATGAATTGCGATTGGCAATGAATGAATGTCTGGTGCCGCCTGTCAATCAAGGGGATCGCTTTTGTGAAGCAACTGTCCGACAAGGACAAATAGATTCCTACCAAAGGCTTCGTCGGTAAGTTTCATCACAATCTATCTCATTGTTCTTTCTGCTTTCTTCTATTTATTGCTTAATTTAAGTATACCACACTGTTATGTGTATGCTGCCTTTACACAATAGGGAACCAAAGTGGGCGTTGACTGGTTCTCAACCGTCGGTGCTGAATGTTTTGTGAGTGAGAGCACGTGAACCCAACCTTGGACCGGATTTGTTTGATCTTTCCTCTTTGTGTAGATATAGCACTTGGCTATATCTAATTGTTAATAGCTGTGTCATATTATTCACTTGCTGATCTACCCGGAAAACATTGTGAAACATGACTTTATACGTTGAATTAAATTTTGTGTAGTTTAAAGTTGGTGAACACGTAACTCAATTAGTTAAAAAAACAACAATAAAATTATTTCAAATTTAAAGCTTAGACGGCTCGGAATTTTATAAATACAATTAGTTAACTGGTGGGGTCATTTCTCCGCGTCAAAAAAATATTTTAATGTTTTGACGTTTCAGCCCAACTATGTGGGCTATCTTAAGAAACAAGTAATTGAAACTAAAAAACTTTTACAAAAATGTAAAGGAAGACAAGGCACTAGGTAGAAAAACAAAGAAACAACAAAAACTGACAGTTACAATGAGTACCGGTATGCCTCAGTCTTCTATTAAAAAATTGCATCACACTCTTGTCAAGAGGTCCTCTCACATCCACAATGTCACAATTGAGAATTTGTGTCACGTACACGACTACTCCGTCGAACTCCACCTTCTCCTCGTCCTCCATTCGAAACCGGGAGTGTGATCTCGAGGATAATGCGTTCCTGTGCGTGTGTGTGTGAACTCCACCTTCTCCTCATCCTCCATTCGAAACCGGGAGTGTGATCTCGAGGATAATGCGTTCCTGTGCGTGTGTGTGTGAACTCCACCTTCTCCTCGTCCTCCATTCGAAACCGGGAGTGTGATCTCGAGGATAATGCGTTCCTGTGCGATACGGCCAGCGTTGGAATAGGATAATGCGTTCTTGTGCGATACGGCCAGCGTTGGAATTGTCTTCTATCTTTTTTAATATGGGCATCCACAACCCGCTCAGCTAAAACCCAACATCACCATTAAACAAATTGTTTGGTGTTTTAGCAATTTCAATGGACTTTCTTAGTTTTACTAATCTTGGTAGTAAGCACAGCGTTTAGCATATTATACTGGTAGGCTACTATTGAAAAGAATTTCATGCCTTGGATTATGCTCATTTTCACTAGCATGTTTTGCAACCGCTGACTGTTCTTCTCGAGCATGCCTGCAATGAGCTTTGTGTTCTATTAATTATTAATAAACAAATGTATATTGTCACATACACAAACTTACTATTATTTTCAAGAAGACCCCCAAAAAATTAGAATTCCGTTATGTTTGGCATCCGTGGATGATTCCCACTCCCTCTACAATGGGCTGTTTTGACGCGAGCCCGGGGGCATGTAACGTTTGTGGTGGTCAATGGATTGAGCATTGAGGCGAGGCTCACTGCTCTAGCACGTGGCACCTGCAGTTACGGGTGGACAATGTGTCTGCTAATTTGCTGACTATAATAATATTAATGGTTACATTCATTATTGTAGTATTGATAATGCAAATGACTACAAGCTACAAACTATGTAAGGGTGTGGCGATTGATACTTTTCCTAAGCAGGAGTATGTAAATATTGTTGTAAATAGGCTATAGTGTCAGTGTAGCACAATAAAATAAGCATGGTATATGCTTAAGGTGACCATATTTTGAAAAATACAAACCGGGACAACTAAAGTGAAAGAATATGTACTTTTACTCCATGGACCATTTTGGGGTCTGGGGTAGAGCCTCAGCCGCTGGAGGCAAATTTGATTTCGATACATATTTTGTCAAATGCCCAGA
This sequence comes from Sweltsa coloradensis, assembly GCA_024449915.1. Classification (NCBI taxonomy): domain Eukaryota; kingdom Metazoa; phylum Arthropoda; class Insecta; order Plecoptera; family Chloroperlidae; genus Sweltsa; species Sweltsa coloradensis. The sequence continues at coordinate 143,922 of JAMZAV010000543.1, forward strand.
AAACAGCATTCTGATGAAAATGTGAAATACAAATGGTTTTAATGTGTACATTTTTGTAGTCATAAAATCTTTATCTTGTGGTTTAAAAATGATAGTACAAAATTAAATACAAGCACTGCAGAAAATAATTGGTGTATTGTATTGCAGTATTAATGGGGGCATCATACTAATGAATGAATGAAAAACTCAATAACAATAAAGATAATTGAATTTGTATAATATGCATGTTTTAACTTTTAATACATTTTGTCTTTACAACAAAATAATTAGTGTAGGTGTGTAATTAATCAAAAATGTAGATCAGTTGCATCTTGCATCATTATAACATTTTGATTTTTCATGATATTCAAACAAAATCAAAGCAAATAATGACTGAGAAAATTAAGGGGGTGCAAGTCTTGATTTTCTTATTCGAGGCAACTCGAGTCGAGTACTTCGTCTTTTTTTAAATTTCACTATTACTCTTTGACCATTTTTTTTTACAATTATGTTCAATATTAATTTTATTTGTTGATATGTCTAGGCCTATATGTTGGTTCCAAAAGTGAAAGAGTAACATCTAATTGATTTAAAATGTAATCTCTCTCGAGATCATTTTAATGATCAAGCACAAATGTTATTAGGGCTTGGCTATGACATAATTCACTAGTAATTGGTATTACATGAGAATGTTGATACATACATTATACAGTGACATATCTTTTTATTATTTGTGCCAAAAAAAGTTCAGAACTTCCAAAAAGAACATGAATTTGTATTAAAAGACTGAGGTTAGTATTATGGATATTCCGGGTTGTTTAAAGCAACGCCAAGGTGGCAAGAATAGATAACGATATTTACGTTTTCACACTCGAGCGCGAACCGGCACCTCCACTAAAATCATTGAATAATACTTGTACACCCCTAAAGAAAATAAATTATCTTCTTGGAAGTGGAAGAACAATTTCAATGTTATTACTATTAGTATTTTATCAGAGTGTATTTTTTCACGTAAAACATTATCCTTCCACACGGAACAGTTGACTGAATACCGGGACATTTCCCCTCCAAAATTGCAAACCGGTACAAATACGTCATTTTAACTAGTCTCTCGGGACACCGGTACAAGTGTTCTGAAAACGGTACTGTACCGGTCAAACCGGTACGTCTGGTCACCTTATATATGCTGTGTTTACAGATGCAGGAAAAAAATTGCAAGTATAGATGATATAAGTATAAGCATATTATAATTAAATATACCTTAACTAAATTGCTGCACATCGTGATTGTTCAGAGCTATGATATTTATATTATTAATATCATAATATATAATTGCTTTATTTTGTGATTGTTGGATAGCTAAGCTCTTGATTTATATATTATAATATAAATATCATAGCTCTCAACATTCACAATAGGCAGCAATTTAGCAAAAGTTTGTCTTAGCCTAGTTGGTAGAGCATCAGTACATAAAGCCGGAGCTTCTGGATTCAATCCCCAGTCCAGGCAAACTTTTACTAGAATTGATATCATTCAATAATAATGTCCTCAAAGTGGGCTTATGCTTAAAAACCTTGTACATTAATGAAATACATAATTCATTATAAAAATCAAACTATGTAACAGGTATTAACGTTAAAAATATAAATCATTGTACTAATCACTGTTAAACAAATATTTTCATTAAAATAAAAAGTAATATTTAAACTACCTCATTGGAGTCTTTCTCAAACACTATAACAATTTTTAAAAATATGGCCGTGTTCAGTAACAAATTATTAATAAAACGGTTTTTGGCGAATACAAATAAAAATACCAAAAAACAGAACTTGACATGCTGGTATATGGAATAAAACTGTTGATCCAGTGATGATATTTATGGACAGAAACTCTTCCAAATGGCTGGATAATGAACAATGGACACACTGATTATATTGGCCACACAAGAAAGCAAACCAGCTTCCTTGATTTTCCATGTAGTGGCGTTAGGCTCATGCGCCATATTGAAGTGTTTTTCCAATTAATATGATGTTTGTTTTCGTAAACATGTTCAGCAATTTTGAATTTTTTTTTTTGAAGTTGTATCATATTGTTTGTGTAATATTTAAAACTATTTGGGAAAGGTTTTTGTCTTGTCGGTTGTAGTTTCTTGTTATATTGTTTGAGAAAGACTCCTGTATAGTAGTTAAAATATCACTTTTTATTTCAATAAAAATATTTTGTTTAACAGTGAATAGTCCAATGTTATGTATTTCTAACATCATTCTCTTCTTGTCAACTGTTTACAGGGCTTTGGACATCATATTCTATATTCTAGGTCATGTGGGTACGTATGTAATAAAAAGAGTTTGGGATTGCAGGACTGAGTGCTAGCACAGTATGGGACTAGGACAATAGTCGTTTAAGTGTTAATCTATCAATGTTTTTCCCAATCTGGATTACCTTCCAGTCATTGCTATATGGTGCACTTGGTATAAATGTAAGTGGTCTTGTTAAAAGAGGGAGTCTATAGGTAGTGGGAATTGTTCTAGGTTAATCGAAATTGACTATCAGTCATGCGAGCTGTGTTTCAACCCAAGAGCATTTCAATGGGGTTTGGCGGATCCCAGGCTCTTGATTCCGCACTCTAATGGTCGAACTATGATCATAGACCCGCTGAACGCAGTCTTCCCGTTACACAAGGTTGTCCATTTGAAAGCGTCTGAAGAAGAGAGGCCAATGTATATTGAGATGCAAGATAAGGTTACACACTTGCGTGAGCTTGCTGCTGGGTATGCTTTAATTTTTATTTTCTTGATTTAATCTATAAAATAAAATTGATAGTCTTAAACATTTTGGTACTTGTTCATTAACAGCCCCCCCCCCCCCCCCCAAAAAAAAATGTAAAAATTCAGTAAAAACATTTCATTAGACAATCATAACTACTACATCTACCCCATCTGAGTTTCGGGAGGCCAGGAAAACACAATTATTTCGAACAAAGCCTCGAAAACATCCTTTCCGGCTACAAACTTTGCGCCAGGAGTGACACGGCCTATGCCAACATACTCCACCTACAAAACCTTAACGTCGCGATTTTAATATAAAGGACTTTCAATGGAAAAGTACTTTCGTTTAAAATAGCCACCTTAAAGGTTTTGAAGGTTCATTTGGTGTCCGTGAACGTCATTGTCAGCTGCACGGCGACGACTGCTCTCATGTAGGCCTACGCGTTCCAATTACTGTACTCGCCTCAATCACGTTGAACAAGTGAGTCAAGTTCACTGTCTGAGTCATATTCAACTCCTCGCAAGTTGTAATTATTTATTGTAAACAGAAAGAGGTAAAAAAACGACGACGGGGGGGATCAATAACCAAAAAATTGAGGGGGGTCCCATTAATGAACAAGTACCAACATTTTACATAAACAGTTTAGTCAATGAAAGTAAACACCTGGCCTAAGTAAGTGTGTAAAGAATGAAGTAAGTACAGAACTCCAGTTGAAGATTACGAGCATATCTTGCGTATAGGGGTGACATCAATTGATACCCGTCACCTGCCTTATGTGTGCGGGTATGGTTCCGCCTATTAAGTACACATTCATTCATTCATTCATTCACAAATCATTACAATAGCTTAATTGTTGACACAAAAACAGTAACTGTATAAAACTTTCCGGAGATGATTTAAGGAGTCATTGTGTGAGAAATTGTCAACATAATGGCGGGCAAGAGCATGCACACACACGCACACGCTTACTTGAATGAACTTAGGTTTGAAAATTTTGTAGATAGTGTAAATCTCCTCAATAATTTCTAACAATTCATTGCGTCCGGGCGGAATTCACTAAATCGTTAAAATGTCCGGAAATCGTAATAATTCAAGAAGTGTGGTAAAACACATTTGAGGTTGATATTGTGACGCGGCGTCTCTACCATTTGTGACGCGTGATTTCTTGTGAGGTGTTTCTTCTCGGTAGGTGGTGTCGATACCTCCTATGCAAGTGGGCTGGGGGCGCCCGCTTGGCTGCTAACACCTCTGCATCCCGGGACCTTGAACTCTTACGAGTTCACCTAATCTTGCACCAAATAGGATGGGAGGCCGACTCACCACTTCTATTAACGTAGTCGACAAACTATCATTCAGTAGGTTTATTAAGCAACAATAAAGAGAAGAATCAAACAGAAAATATGATCAGGGGCTATCCATAAAGTGGCCTACAAATGCGACTGAGGTAGGCCTACCGAGGCGTGAATTCAGGTGTGGTTTTCCCAATCTGACAACCAGAGTCAACCAATGACTATGAGTGTAACTATAGCTTGGCTTACGAGTTTCTTCATTGTGGATAGCAGGGTGGCTGGATGCCTTGAAGATGGTTCACGTTCCCTGGGCTGGGGTGTACTCTCTACTCCGTCTCGCAATGTACTGTCTTGAGGTGTGCCCTGCACCCCGTCTCGCAACGTACTGTCTTGAGGTGTGCCCTGCACCCCGTCTCGCAACGTACTGTCTTGAGGTGTGCCCTGCACCCCTATTCTCGAGTTTTCTCACTGGCTTTTCACGGCGTGAAATGGGCGTGTGATGTGAGTTCACACACTGACGGCGGGTTGCTATTCTCGACTCTCGATTTCGCAGGTTTTGTGAGTGAAATCACTCACTCACTCGAAGACACTGTCACGTTTCAAAACCCTTGTGACATCTCTCACAAAGTAATTGGGCGTAATATTTATCATAAAATAGCACGCGTACACTTCTTTAATATTGTTTAGAATGTAATTTTAAGTGAAATGTACCATCAATCACGGCATAGACATAATAAAATGTCGAACTACTTTGAACTATTTTCCTACGCGCAAATCAAGCCTACCATCTAGGCTTCCTACAGTCGGGATGTAAACAAACCCCTAACCACAAAATGCATCACGTAATATTTTGTTATGTACTTGATATTAAAACATACCCCATAACCGTAGAGTCAACACAGTATTTTAATTTAATATGTTGCATTACTTTACACGTCGTTGTCCTTACGCAAGCCTACCCTCTAGGCTCCTACAGTCGGCATGTGAACAAGCCACTAACCATAAAATGCATCACGTAATATTTTGTTATGTACTTGATATTAAAACATACCCCATAACAGCTGTAGACAACACAGTATTTTAATTAAATATTTTTGCATGCAGGGTGTACACAACTTAGTATTTACTTCACTTTATTCATGTTATTTCGCCAGCTTCAAGACATAATGCGTTTGGGTAGCCTACGAAGGCGCAACTCAACTCAACTCCTAGCAAGCAAGTGCTTCACATCACTGCTACCCCCACCGCTCTGCGTGTCCCGTTAGACGAGCCAAGGGAGGGTTGCTATTGGCCGGGTTAAAGAGCTGTTTTAAACCTATTTGAATCCTATTGGTTAGTGGTTCGCGGGGTGAAATTGGCTAGCCTCGTTGCAGGGTCCCAGTGAGAGCCTTGTGAGTGGGAGAATTCGTTCTCAATTTTATCTCGAGAATAGCATTTGGTGCGTTTTGTGACTCACACATCGCAATGTGTGTTGAGTTCACTCACATGAGTGGGAATTTCACAAATTTCGAGAATAAGGGTCCTGCACCCCGTCTCGCAACGTACTGTCTGTGCTCCAGTCAGACACCACGCAACAGCCGATCGCGCATCATAATCCAGTTCAACGGCCTCCTATATGACGCATCTCTCTTCGATGCGAAAGGCAATCACCAACACAGCCGCGATCGCCGCAACACGTAACCGTGCTACTCGGCCATGACATGCCATGTGTCACAATATTGCGTCTCTGCAGCATTGAACTGAGTGTTATTTGAATAAACGTGGATGTAGGTCTTGAAAATGAGTAATGTAAATTTGGAGACGACTTGCAAGCAAGGTACAAATCATTTCAACTAGGATGGCTTGTAAAAGAATAATATCATTAAACATCATTTTCAAAAGAAGCCACAAGTGGCTGCTTTGTTCAAACAATAATTACTCTGAAATGCATTCTACGCCCTTTCACAAACAATTTAAGGTTAAAAACATTTTGCCTCCGGCAGCTGGGGCTTCGCCTGGTAGGGATACCGTATATATATGGAAATGGAATGTAGGACAAAGAAGCAAGATGACTTGGTGTATGGATGGGGTTTGGGGCAAAGCCCCAGCTTTTTTTCAACTCACCAAATCAAATATACATATCTTGACCCCATCTCCAACATTAAATCGGGTTGGGGGGAGCAGTAGCGCACTACTCCGTTTCTTGGGCTAACATCTTCGTTGCCGGCTAGCCAGGCCTGACACAACCACGTCCTCAGCTTTGAAGACCTAACAGTAGAGGATGTGACACTAAAGTCAGATACAGGTCCAAGATCAGACTCAAGGACCAGGCCTACGAAAAAGACATCAAGGATAGTTTTAGAACAGCAAGACAAGATATCAAAATCAATAATGCAACCATAAAGTTGAAAAGGGGGATTCTTAAGAAACCAAGGAAAAAGAGATGGAGATATGGTAATACAAGAAAGAGGAACAGAAGGCTGCAATCAGAAATTAATAAACGCGTAGTTGATGCCTTTTTTCATATTGGGGGACAAGTTAATAATGTAAGGAATATAGAAAATCTTAATAAGGAAATAAGTGGATTGCGGAAAGTAATTGAAGAACAAGAGGCAAGGTCAAGGGTGCTTGAGAAGTTGATCTTGGTGGAAACGAGATGCAATAAATCTGTAGCACTATGCCCACATCTAGCAAGAGATAGAATATACCCAACTAAATGTAAAGTTAATATCTCAAGTCATAAACGAAAACAGAGAAGGATTAAATAAAACAGATAACACGACTGAAAAGGAGATGCTTAGCTCTATGAAGGCAGATAAGGAAAAGCCTGATCCTCAAATGGACACGGAAATAGGGTTGCCAACCGGCCGGTTTTTTCCCCACTTGGCCGGTTGCCGGTCAGTCCCTTCGACCGGCAATAGTGTTGCCGTTTTTTTTACGTAAATAACCCATTATACTAAAAATATTACTAAATATACACAAGAAACTAAAATAAATATTTAATAACCATCCTAATCATCGTTTCCCAAATCCCAAATCCCACTTAATTAGTAAACATTGCTCTTCTCCACTTCCCCTTGACCTAACCCGCCAACCCCCTCACCAGACAGCGAACAAGGCAGTAGTCTGGCCAAAGACTGCCACACTGCACTGCAGTCCACTGTCAATGCCGTTCATACGGGAAGTTTGTGCACGAATCCAACGATGAAATTGACTCTCCGCGAAAAAATAAAGTCCAACAAGACTCTCCTACAAGCAGCAAGATCAACTGCTAAATACTCATTCACGATTAAGAAGTAAACTTGTTAATTGATCATAATTCCTTTAAATCTGTTAATGCTGTTTACGTAATATTAATTTACTGCTTTGAGAATCGTGATGATGACAAATTGAAATTAAGACAAAAAAAATTATTTGTTTAATTTAATTTATTATCCTTAGGCCGAAATTACTTATGAATAAAAATATGCCCATTGCCTACTCGAATTATGAATACTCGGCATATCAGCGGATGTAATATTATTATCTAGGACTATTACCTCAGTGACTTTTTTATTTTTGGTGGTTTTCCAGTTTTGACTGCACAAAAACTACATTGTTTTGGTACATCATCCAGCCAACCACTTTATTCTAAAACGCACCAAATGCAATCTAAAAAGCTGAATTTCAAATTTTTCGCCTGCAGCGCTATAGTTGGGGGGCTCCGCCCCCCAAACCCCCTGTGCTTGGTCCCTTTCCCACGAATTTACATGGAAGGCCGGTTTTTCCCGTGATCAGAGTTGGCAACCCTACACGGAAACAAGAAAGGATGCGGAAAGCTGGAAGTCTGGAATTGTGCGTGTCAAGCCCAAAGTCAATACAGAATGTGAATTGTAATGTTATAAAAAGAAGAGAACATCACGTTGGAATGCATGAGGGGATGAGTAGGCAGGTCTTGCATATGAGGAACTCTGTAGGGAAAAAGGTAATTGGCCTATTAATAGGAGATGTTCCAGGTGTAACAGCGAGACACTTTTGCATTGGTGAGGAGTATAGAGCCATGTCATTCCCAGGTATCTGGATAGAAGAGTTAACGAATAAGGTCAGAGCATATCAACCTGATGGTGAGCTGGAAGGAGTGACTGTATGGGTTGGGAATAGAGAGACGTGGGCCGGGGAGACGAAAGTCGTTAAGCTCAAACATTTGAAAACATTGATCGTTAAGGTAAAACGCAAATTCACCAGGGCAGAGGTAAGCATGTGTGGGTTGATTAATAGAAGAGGTATTTATGTCAATAAAGACATAAAGGAGTTATGTGATAAGGAACATGTTAAATACATAGACATGGCAGGTGTGAAACAAATTGAAGATATAATTGGAACATGGCAGAAGAAGTTGGAACACAAGTGAGAAATTTCATCGAAAGTGTAGAAATGAAGAATGTAGAAACAAGAAATGATCATCAAACATTTCAGCAGCAGGATTTTTTCACACATTGGGTGTGGAGAAAAATACAGTAGATCTAGGACAAAGGAGGGGTCGTAGAAATATTGGAAATTGGAAATTTCTAGATAAGAGAGGGAAAGTGATAAATGTTGGCACGATAAATATAGTGTCACTTAATGGTAAAATTGAAGAAATCATCAACGTTATGAAAGAAAAGAAGTTGAGCTTGCTGGGCCTTAGTGAGACAAAGTGGAAAGGATGTGGAAATAAAAATCTATGAGCAAGATACAAATTGTTGTGGTCCGGAGGAACAGAGGGTAGAAACAGTGTTGCATTTGTTGTAAACCCAGAATTAAAAGACAATATCGTTAATATTACAAACCACAGTGAAAGAATTATACAAGTCTACATTCGGTTCAGTGACAGTATGACAATTGAAGTCATATAGGTATATGCACCTCAGACAGGAAGATCAGTTGTAGTGGGATAAAGATGTCTTTCAATTTGCCAAATTAGTGCAAAATGTGAAACAAGCGCGAAAATTTGCATACTGACTAATTCGAGTGTGCTGAATCCAAAAATTTATGGCCCCAAGATGAACCACTAATAGTTCTATGAGTAATTAATGTAATTACATTAATCAATTAAATTAAGATAATCAGGATTTATTCAACTCAAAGTGGTCAAGTGAGGTATTAAATGAAAGCAAATAATGCATACAACATTTGTGATTTGTTTAAAGTGAAATTTAATTAATGATAATTAATAAAATCAATCAATTAATAAAAAAATCAAATATGTAAATTAAACACTACAATAAGATGAAAAGTTTGTTTAATTTGCATTTTCATAGTTACTTAGGTCTCAAACCAACTGGAAGTATTTTCGATATAAGTCACAACATTTAATCTTAGTTTAATTACTTAATTATTTAATCAATCAATTATGTTTTTTTGTTCTAAAACATATCATGTGACATATCAAATTATAGAATTTTTCTTCAGTAAAATGTTTTCATGTATGTTATATTTTTTCAAAAATAAATGTTCAATTCAGTTAATATTAATGAACAACAATTAAAGAAATAATTTAAAACATCGATTTACAGCTATCCTAAAGCGTAACATAGTTGTCAAAGTTAATTATTTTTTGTTTGCAGCATGATTAAATATGGGGCCTACATTAAAATTTAATAATGCTATTGGATGCAAATGGTACATTATTATTCACACCAAATTTATCAATTCACAATGCCATTAACAATGTGACAACCTTGGCTTGATTCGTTTAGGAACCATATTTTGTTTCTTAATTTTGTAAGTTCACTCTTTGCACTATATTATTACCAGTATCGCATGATTCATGATGGTGACACCACATTGCACATTGTCATCACACAATTACACATCACTTCTTGATCACTCTCTGTCGCAGATACACAAATGAGAGCATAGTAAAAGACATTTTCACGCAACAGCATTTAGGTCCGCAATTAATCTTGCAGCTACATCTTACTAATTAACGGCATTGCAATGACACCTGCAAGTAGAAAACACAGAGTGTGATTACGAAAATTATATATGTTAACAATAACGCAGTCATCATTATTTGAACCAGTACCAATATTTACCTCTGGAAGAAAAGTCCACAACGGCTCGTAGCCTGATTCCGTAGTGCGCAGCCCCAGTCAGTTGGTTCTGGAAGTATGGCAGCTTGAACCAAGCATTGTCCCCAAACGTGTCCTGCTTGGTAAGCAGCTTGCTTTCCATGTTCTTTGAGGGCTGCTTGAGTTGGAGGGATATTTTCCAAGCTTCTATTCTTTTTAGTGCCTTACTGCTTTCGGCAATCATTCACTGATTGTGCAGATGAACTGCGATCGTACATTACGACAACGAAGCGTTCTAGAATTGACAGTTGCGCATCAGATACGATCTGTGGAGCATTTGACAGTGAAGTAAACATATGAGTGACTTCCTCGAAATGAGACCATGTATCCATCACGGTTTTCTTGTCTTTCCCGGAGAATGACGACACTGCGTCACACCCCCTGAACGCGTGCCAGAATGGCAAGGCTGAACATTTAGCTTCTCCCAAACTTTGCGCATTCTCATTTATGCTTACCAACACCAAATTCATTCCAAAGTTCATCCACATTTAATTTATGATAAGTGTGCAGTGCTATAATGAGTACGTCCGAATCTACAGTGTTTATCATTATTATTCGGTAATTAAACAAACTTGCAACTGCATGTTTTGCAAACAACAGAAGCCGGGCATCAGCTTCTTCGTGAGAGATCAATTTCGGCTGATCAGTGGAGTTGTTGGTTGAAATCACATGTATTCCGACAGTGCACACAAGAGTGGTCTGTTCACGAGATGCAACTTCCACTAGTCGACGTGATAAGAAATTTAAAAAGTTGGACCAATTTTGTGGAATTGGAGTTTTCGCAAGAACTTTAATGCGGTCTCCCGTCCCACGCTGCAATTTGGTTGATTTTTTGAAGATATCAATTCTTTATATAATGTCTCATACATATCTGTGCGTATACTTTCAAAGAAGAACTTTTTAATTTCGTATCACGTCGACTGGTGGAAACTGCATCTCGTGAACAGACTATTCTTGTGTGCACTGTCGGAATACACCTGATTTCAAACAATGACTCCATTGATACATCCTAAAATTGATACATGCATTCACGAAGAAGCTTATGGCCGGCATTTGTTGCATGCAAAACATTCAAGTTTGTTTAATTATTACCGACATATAATGTTAAGCACTGTAGATTCGGACGTGCTCATTATAGCACTGCACGCTTATCATAATTTAAATGTGGATGAACTTTGGAATGAATTTGGTGTTGGTAAGCATAAATGCTGCCATGAATATGCGCAAATTTTGGGAAAAGCTAAATGTTCAACCTTGCCATTCTGACACGCGTTCAGTGGGTGTGACACAGTGTCGTCATTCTCCGGGAAAGACAAGAAAACCGTGATGGATACATGGTCTCATTGCGAGGAAGTCACTCCCGTGTTTACTTTACTGTCAAATGCTCCAAAAGTCGTATCTGATGCGCAACTGTCAAGTCTCGAACTCTCCGTTGTTTTAATGTACGATCGCAGTTCATCTGCACAATCAGTGAATGATTGCCGAAAGCAGTAAGTCACTAAAAAGAATAGAAGCTTGGAAAATATCCCTCCAACTCAAGCAGCCCTCAAAGAACATGGAAAGCGAGCTGCTTACCAAGCAGGACACGTTTGGGGACAATGCTTGGTTCAAGCTGCCATACTTCCAGAACCAACTGACTGGGACTGCGCACTACGGAATCAGGCTACGAGCCGTTGTGGACTTTTCTTCCAGAGGTAAATATTGGTACTGGTACAAATAATGATGACTGCGTTATTGTTAACATATATAATTTTCGTAATCACACTCTGTGTTTTCTACTTGCAGGTGTCATTGCAACGCCGTTAATTAGTAAGATGTAGCTGCAAGATTAATTGCGGACCTAAATGCTGTTGCGTGAAAAAGTTTTTACTATGCTCTCATTTGTGTATCAGCGACAGAGAGTGCTCAAGAAGTGATGTGTAATTGTGTGATGACAATGTGCAATGTGGTGTAACCATCATGTGTCATGCAATACCGGTAATAATATAGTGCAAAGGGTGAACTTACAAATTATGTTACAAAATATGGTTCCTAAAGGAATCAAGCCAAGGTTGTCACATTGTTAATGGCATTGTGAATTGATAAATTTGGTGTGAATAATAATGTACCATTTGCATCCAATAGCATTATTAAATTTTAATGTAGGCCCCATATTTAATCATTCTGCAAACAAAAAATAATTAACTTTGACAACTATGTTACGCTTTAGGATAGCTGTAAATCGATGTTTTAAATTATTTCTTTAATTGTTGTTCATTAATATTAACTGAATTGAACATTTATTTTTGAAAAAATATAACGTACATGAAACATTTTACTGAAGAAAAATTCTATAATTTGATATGTCACATGATATGTTTTAGAACAAAAAACATAATTGATTGATTAAATAATTAAGTAATTAAACTAAGATTAAATGTTGTGACTTATATCGAAAATACTTCCAGTTTGTTGAGACCTAAGTAACTATGAAAATGCAAATTAAACAAACTTTTCATCTTATTGTAGTGTTTAATTTACATATTTGATTTTTTTATTAATTGATTGATTTTATTAATTATCATTAATTAAATTTCACTTAAAACAAATCACAAATGTTGTGTGCATTATTTACTTTCATTTAATACCTCATTGACCACATTGAGTTGAATAAATCCTGATTATCTTAATTTAATTGATTAATGTAATTACATTAATTACTCATAGAAATATTAGTGGTTCATCTTGGGGCCATAAATTTTTGGATTCAGCACACTCAAATTAGTCAGTATGCAAATTTTCGCGCTTGTTTCACATTTTGCACTAATTTTAGACATCTTTACCCACTATTGCTGAGAAAGATGAGTTTGTTACACAACTGGAAGCAATTATTTCATTCAATACAATTATTGTAATGGTTTAGATTGAAGAAGGGTTGATAGGTTGGGAAAGCATAGAGAACGTAAAGCCCAGCCTGAAGGGCTGGGGGCAACAAAACTTTTCACAACTTTAAATTAGCTGCAGTTGACATCAGCAGATGAAAAGTTTTGTCACCCCCAGCCCTTCAGGCTGGGCTTTACATTCTCTATGCTTTCCCAACCTGTCAACCCTTCTCCAATCTAAACTAAACTAGCCAGTTGGTATTTTCCAAATTTTTGTAATAATTATTGTAATGGGTGATTTTAATGCCAGAATAGGAGAAGATAGGCCTACAACTGGATTTTAAGAAGTTATGGGCAAACACGGGCTGGGTATTAGGAACAGATAAGCAGAGAAGTTTTTGGAAATGTGTGGTCGGAACGCTCTACAAATAGGGAACAGTTGGTTCCAAAAACCAAGAAGTCAACAAATAACTCAATATGGATATGGTGAATGCATGTCAGAGTCAATGATTGATTATATCTGCATAGGAAGGGAAGTAAAGTAGTGCCTTGAAGCTGTAAGGGTAGTACCATCATTATCATTGGATAGAGATCATAGATTATTGATAGGGAAATTTAGATTCTTTGACCAAGAGCAAAAAATGCTGTTGAAAAGACACAATCGGCTTAAAGTTTGGAAACTTCAATGTCCAGAATTAAAAAAGGAGTTTATGACAAGAATAAGTAATCAGATGCCCGACCAAGAATTGAAAGATGTAGAAGAAGAATGGCCAGAGTTTAAGGTGTTTGTGTCAAGTGCAGAGGAGCTGTGTGGAAGAGCCAGTGGGAGAGAAGGAAGGAGAAAGAAACTCGATGATGTAACGAGAGAGTACAGACTGCAGTGAGGGAGAGAAAGCGTGCATGGAAGAAGAAAAAAGATGATAAGTCTGAAGAACATAAATATGAGTGCTGTAGGTGCAAGGCAGCTGTGAAACAAATTAGGATAGAGGAAAAAGATAGAACCATGGAAGAATTTGCTAGTAACTTAGAAATGGATTTTCAGGGGAACAAGAAAATGATTTATGGACTGGTAAAGTCAAAAAGACAGCAAACAGAGGATCAAAAGCTTATGGTAAATAATAATAGAGAAATCGCCAATAATCCACAGGAAATACAAGACATGTGGAGAGAGTATTTCCAAGAAATGTCAAATGTAACTGAAGAAATAGAAGTAGAAAAGTGAAGAAGATGAGGAGATCGATGTAACTGAACAAGAGGTGGGACGTGCCCTAGGAGCAATGAAGAATGGTAGAGCTCTAGGAAAGGATGGAATTACTGTGGAAATGATTAAATCATCAGGCGCTGAAGGAAGATTATGGCTATTCCGAATAATTAGTACAGCCTGGAAGCAAATGAAAGTACCAGAAGATTGGAAGAAAGGAATTATTGTACCCTTGTTTAAAAAAGGTGATAGGAAGAAGTGTGAAAACTATAGGGGAGTAGCCCTCGTGTGTCAGTGTGCAAAAGTTTTTGAAAAGATAATAGAACATAGATTGAAGGAGGTAGTCTACCCAAAAAGAAAAGTAGGAAGACCGAGAGAAAGATGGGGAAGATTGATCGAAGGAGACGTAGAGCGAGGTGAATCGTGGAACCAGGTGATGGAATTGAAGCGTGGAGAAGCAGATGCAGGATAAAGATGACGATGAAGATGTTGATGATGAAGAAATGCTGAGCCCCGCAATCTCGGCAAAAAATAGTTATGCGCCCTAGATATCGGTGTGAAGAACACCACTCAACCTGACTTTGTTGGAAATGAGTTTTGATTATTATTATTATTATTATTATTATTATTATTATTATTATTATTATTATTATTATTATTATTAGCGGGTGTATCTGAGCTTGAAAAAATCAGGAGTAAAGAAATTAGGAAGAGAGTTGGTGTTGACAAACTTCTGTTCAAAATAGGAAGAGAAAGATTGAGATGGTATAGACATATGAGAAGAATGGAAATAAAGAGAATACCAAGAGCAGAATTTGAAAGTGGAAATATGAACAGAAGAAGACCTGGTAGACCAAGTGAGTAGTAGGAGGAACAAATAAGTGAAATAACGTTGAATAGAGAAATGCGTGTTGGGAAGAAGTAGAAGCAGAACGACTATGGGAGGACAGAAAGAAATGGCGTGAGCTAGTGCGAAGAGGATGATATTGACGGAAAAAATGAAATGGAAGACGAAGAAATTGAAGGAGAAGAAGACATGACAGGCCTGGCAAGCCGGTGTTAATAAACTCTGTGTGCCCTTGAAAATCTGGTTGTTAGCCACCCCTAGCCCGACTTATGTTGGAAGCAGGTGTAAGAAATATGTATACGTATAGGTCTATATTATTATTATTATTATTATTATTATTTTTATTATTATTATTATTATTATTATTATTATTATTATGTTTTAAAAAAGTTAGTAAAATATTTCTGGCCACGAAAGCATTCGCCAACATATATTATTAATTAAGAGCAAGATGTCCGACCGGGGATCGAACCCAGGTCCTCCGCATTTACGTGGCAATATGTTTTCCTAAAAAGCCATCGGGCCACTGGGTATATCTCATTTCTCATATACGTCATATTTATGTCTGTATAACATCATAACTCCAGTTTTGACCAAGTTTGTATAATGTGCATCCAAATGATAGTTTTATGTAAATAAAAACTCTTCGTGGAGATATTTTGCCATTTATTGCTGGTTCTAGTACGGTCTTGGACAGCAGAGTCTCGTGGAAATACCTATACAACGAGGTACGATGTTCAACTGTGTGACCTTGTGATAATTGGGTAAACATGGGTAGGTCTATGACTGGGGAGCAAATTGTTGTTTTTGTTGTGACGCTTTGACGGATGTGACATTACGCAACTCACAGAATGAACTTTCACATGAAATCTCTCAAATTAAAATATTTGCTCACAAAAGAACATTTTTAAAGTTTCAGTTCATTGGTATTTTGCTTTTTTTAAGTGTAAGTTCTTTGAAATGTTCACAAAGAATGAATACATTTATTTAAAGAGTTTTATCTGCATAGTGTCATTAATTGATTTTTCATTCTTTGTTTTTACAGATCATTGGAGAATGTACGCTCTCGGTGTACAATGTGCAATGTGGAATTGGTTGGGAGAGACAACATTCGTGCCCATCTTTCTCACCGTGATCATCTTGATTATGAGAACTTTGTGAAAAGTCAATTGTAATCAGATTTATTATATCACCTCCTAGTGTGGGCCTATCTAGTCACCTACCGCATGAAAATGCCCTTTCACCTATTCTCAAGTTGATTCAAGTCATGATCATACGAAACAACATTTATTTGTGTATTTCCTGACTTGCAACAATTGGTGTCTTTTGATTTGTGTTGAGTGAATGGCCGCCGTCTGATTCACATTCCCAGGTTACCTAGGTCTTTCAACTCAGCTTGCAAATAAAGCGTACTTGGTGGCTACTCTATTCTAATTCGAAGCTAGCAGATGAATGGTCCACATACAGGCAAAGAATTCAAATCGCCCATATTGCATTGAAATGAAAAACTGCTGACAATTAAATTTGACGATTTAAATTGTCTTATTTCTTAGGAACAACTAGTATTATTTACCATAAGTTCTGACTGCAGCCTCTCTTGAAAATGTATATACTACCAAATATTGTAAAACAAAGAATTGAGAGTGATGATGATTCTTTCTTATCATTATTTCTTGAATAAGAAATCACAACTTTGATATGATACAAATTTGTTTACATTCTATAGTATCTTCACAAACTGTATCATTTAACAGATAAAGAGTAGGATGGTTCTAGTGCATCCAATTGTAAGTTCTACTCTTATACATCACCTAAATATTGAAAATGCAAGTTGTTTTATATTGAATTTCAAGAAAAAATCAAGTCTGACAATTTTTATATACTTATAGTGTAAGTTAAGAGCCAATAATAAATTTTACATGTATCTGTAAAATAGTAAATTTCAATAATAAAATTCAGCAAATACAGTAATTGATGTTTTGTTTCATCTTATTCTTAATCTAATTTAACATATGAAATAGAAACTAATATTACCACTTACTGGTATACCCATAAGGGTTCGTTGTCATAAGCAGGTTATTTTAAGAGATTCTTTGGAAAGACAACGAGTCCATTCACAATGGAGGGGCTTGCTTTCAACTAAAATAACCA
This sequence comes from Sweltsa coloradensis, assembly GCA_024449915.1. Classification (NCBI taxonomy): domain Eukaryota; kingdom Metazoa; phylum Arthropoda; class Insecta; order Plecoptera; family Chloroperlidae; genus Sweltsa; species Sweltsa coloradensis. Next base: position 161,090 of record JAMZAV010000543.1, read on the forward strand.
GTGTTTGGAAGGAATGCGTTCCTTTTTCAGGAACTTTAATGGGAAGTGGGAACGCGTTCCTTTTTTGCATCAGAAACTTGTAACGTGAAAAGAAACTAGTTTGTGGAAACTTGGAACAAATTTAACGTTCCTTTATGTTTAAGTTCCTTTCGGCGTTGTAATCCTGTCAAATTTAAGTACCCGATATCATAAACTTCAGTTTAAACAGTTTAAAATATCTTGGGATTTCCCGTACTCGTGTTATCAAAAATCGCTTGTCAGATTGCGAGTGGTGGAAGCGGACGGATTCCTTGGGAAAAGTTTTGTCAGTTTTTACTTTTTAGAGTGCGGCAACTGCCCTTATAAGTTTTTTATTTATCACTTAAATTAAAGAAATGATAAATTAACTCCTCGTCACATTCATTATTATCAATCAGTGAGTTCCTTTTGAGGAACGTCTCGGTTCCTTATTTCTTGAAAAAGAATAGAAACTTGGATCAGTTCCTTTTTTGTCGGAATGTGCCCAAGACTGAAAATAACCTATGGTGTATGTCAACAGTTTTAAGCTCCGGTGCCACTTTTCGTTAGTATTTAATAAACAACAAACGAGTGATCATTGCAGACAATAAATTCACTTTCTCATCCATGTGTTTGGTATTCCCGACTAAATTTTAGCACAGATGGTGACTCAAGGTGAGCTGAGATGGGCTCCAGGGTCCGCACTATAACATTTTAGGAAACACAAATTTAATAACAAATCGAGTTTGATCATTTATTCGCGAGGAACCCGCAAAAAATTACTTCCGTTGGGCGGGGGCGGGGGGAGAATAAATAATTTGTGATATAATATTATATTACATATCATATAGGCCTAAGTAAAGGCCAATAATCATAATAAATTCGCGGTATTGCCATCAAGTTAAAATTACTGAAAATACACTCTCCAAATTACGAGATAAAATTCCTTATTTTGCTAGTTATTTTGCAGCTGAGGGTTACAAAATATAGTGATTGTCCTACCCCATCGTACCCAACTACTGGAAAGTGGAAATACTTCTAGAACTGCCGCTTACAATGAAAAATTATGCTTTAAAGCATGAAAAACACACTTGCTCCCTATGCAGCCCGTGTTTTTATCTGCCTTCGGACGGCCATGTTGGCATACGACCGTGCTGCTATCTGGTTAGGTTTTAACCGCGGGGTACCATTGTCAACCATTTCAACAACTTCTTGACTACTTCCTAAATCCCAGTCCAGCAAGTAAGTCTTCACCTACCCCTCTCAACCCTCCTACTCCTCAGATGAACCCCAACACTAACAACCATGATCACCCCATCTTGCTATACCCGACCACTGAACCGGAAGTGGTTCAAGTAGCCAAGAAACTAGGTCCTAAACACTCAAGTGGCCTAGACGAAGTTCCCGGCTTCTTTCTTGCACAAATGTATACTGATAGCAACCTCCTTAACATTATTAATAAACGAGTCTTCTTCTGGCATCTTTCCTTCAGAACTAAAGAATGCCAGAGTCATTCACATTTACAAACAGAAAGGTAAGAAACCGGATGCGAATATTAGATTACAGGCATATCTCCCTCCTCTAATCGTTTTCCAAGAATACATCATGCACGATCGACTACTATCCTTTTTTAAACTACCTCTCCCTTTTATCTCCCTGCCAGCACGGCTTCCTTAAAAACAAATCCACCACCACTGCAATATTTAGCTTTCTCTCTACCCTTTACTCTGCTCTGGACAAAGGAGAGCATGCAGTGCGGGTATGTTCTATGATCCAAGTAAGGTTTTCGATGCTATTGATCACAACATTCTCCTCACTAAGCTGGAGACCTTTTGGTATAAGATGATTAGCTCATAAATGGATGGCCTCATACTTGTCCGGATGGACACAGGCTGTGGAAATCCAGGCGTAAATTAAAAGTTCAACCGAAAACTTATGTCTAAAGCAAGGACTCTGATCACAGGAGTACCCCAGGGCTCAATCTTGGGTCCACTAGCCTTCATATTATACGTTAACAATCTTCCCACTTTCCTAAATGTAGGTACCTTAACTCAGTACGCTGATGACTCAAAGTTACCTCTTAATTCTCCCCAAAGACTGTGCCTTTGCCCTCCCAGCGCTGGCCAACAAGCAAGCCTCCCTAATGTCCTCTTACTGCCATAGTAACCTACTACCTCTTTCTCTCTCCGAATCTGCATACCTCTACTTTCACAACCCTCAAAACAATCTATCATCCAGTCCCTTAGCGCGGCTCGATACAAAAAGTATTGCCCGCACTTGATCCGCCAAGTTGTTCGGCCTGATGTCACTGCGCACTAAAATTAGATTGGTTGGTCCACCCATATTGACCAAGTCACTTCCAAAATCAATGATGGCTGCTTCACGCTCAGGATGCTGAAACAGATAGTTTACAGTACCCTATATTTTGCCCACATTCATTCGCACCTGTTATATGGCATCACCGCGTGCAATCAGACTGTTCACCCTCCAGAAAAAGGCTATCCGCATAATTACCGGTGTATCCAGAAGACACTCTTCTCTTGTAGATAGCTCGATACTTGTTCATTAACGGGACACCCCAAAAAGTGGAAAGTAGGTTGGGGGGGCGAAACGCCGTGGGACGTGGTGCCCCCCCCCCAACCTACTTTCCTTTTCGGGGGCGTCCTTACAATACAAAATATACAATGATCAAGTACCAGTCCATCTACTCTTGAGGCGAGAAGAAGTCGTCGCAGAAGACTGCACGGCGAGGACATGAAGGGACATCACCGGTGATGGAAGTGTCACTTCTCTGTCACCATCAGTCTTCAGAGACGACTTCTTCTCGCCTCAAGAGTAGATGGACTACTGAAGAAGAGCGCTTGGTACACCTGTGTTCTGGAGTGCGCATGCGTGCGGTCAGCTGGATGTCCCCGCGCTCTTCTGATGTTCCCTCAATCAGCCATGTTGCTTTCAACCTCACACCATCAATCGGAGTTCTCTTACGAGATGGCTATCAGCGTCATCGAGGTACAAAAGACAGCTGGAGTCGACAGGTGTTCAGGTTACTTTGCGCGGAATCCATAACTGACTAACCGGACGCAGGCGCATTGGAAGTCTATTTTTCCAGGGGGGGAGAACTTTCCTGGGAAAAATACATGCTTCCATACATAGTTACATCACATGCACCTAATGTCCTTGAGTCAGTGGCGTACGGGTGAAATATATTTCAGGGGGGGGGGGGGCTTGGACGAACGATTCAATGGGAGACCCCCACAATAGCGCCGCAGTCACTTTTTTGAAAAATACGTATTTTTGAAGTGGTTTTTACGTGTTTTAGAAGAAGTAAAGGGACTTTGCTGAGCGAAAAAAATAAACAAAGTAAAATAAAGTAATTTTTTGGGTAAACCTAGATGACTCGAAGAATGTAATTTCCCACACATAACAAAAACTTTTCAAAAAAACAGCCAAACCTTACATAATTAAAAGCAATGAGATCTAACAGAAATGGCAAGCTTATGTACCCTCCTACATTTTCTCAGTCCAATTTGCCCTGTGACTGCATGCATCCTTGCAAAACGTGGCAATTTTTTTTTTGCAACTATTGTTTTAAATGTAAGTTTGTGCAAATTTATTTTGCCAAGCTTTGCAAGGATGCAGTCGCAGGGCAAAGTGGATAGCGAAAATGTAGGAGTGTACATAAGCTTGGCATTTCTTTTAGATCTCATTGCTTTTGATTGTGTAAGGTTTGGCTGTTATTTTACAAGTTTTTTGTGATGTGTGAGATCTCATTACTTTTTCAAGTTCCATTACAAAATTATTTGTTAAAATACAATAATTTTATAAAAGACGATTTAATTGCTATGGTATTACCAAATAACAATAGAATGTAAAATATCTTGTGGTCCAAAGACTTGTTTTTTGTAAACAATGTAGGATGAACAAATTGTCAAGTAACTAGGAAAACGCTGAAGTCCCGTCGCGTTGTTGAGCGAGCACCGGTACGTGCAACACGACCCGAGTACGACATTCCCATAATGTTACATACCAATAAGTCTTTAAGGTCTTGACCGATTTAGCTGAAAATTTGTAAAATAGGAGAGAATGTTGTACTTATTGACCCTGCAAAATTTCATAACGATCGGAACATTTTTATTTTTTTATTTATTATTTTTTATAACCAACGATTAGATTTTGTTCAAAAACTATACAGTACATGTACATGTGTGCAAAATTTCAGGTCGATCAGAGAAACGGTGCGACCTGTACCGAAGCAGTAACAGAAAAAAAAACAGACATTCGAGCCATAAGAGTCAAGTGGAGACGCTCGCTACGCTCGCTCAATTACGTGGTGTAGTGTAACATGGGCTTCCTAAGCAGGTTGGTAGTGTAACATGGGCTTCCTAAGCAGGTTGGTGGGCCATCGGAGAGTGGGGTATCGGAGAGCGCCCCATTAAAAAATAAACCTTTCTCGACTAGGAAAACGCTCAGTTGGACGCGTTGTTGAGCGAGCACCGGTACGTGCAACATGACCCGAGTACGACATTCCCATAAGGCCCACCACACAGTGTAGGCCTAACTGGATATTGACATTGTTCACTATACTATTCCAACATCTTTGCATTATACTAATTCACGTCATGCCTTCTAAAGTGTATCTTTGTATCTTCACTGCCTCCTTCATTTTTTAACATCATTTTTCGAATTATGATTACCAATAAGTCTTTAAGGTCTTGACCGATTTAGCTGAAAATTTGGAAAATAGGAGAGAATGTTGTACTTATTGACCCTGCAAAATTTCATAACGATCGGTACATTTTTATTTTATTTTTTATTTTTTATAACCAACGATCGGATTTTGTTCAAAAACTATACAGCAACCCGCTTAGGTGGTATGTACATGTGTGCAAAATTTCAGGTCGATCAGAGAAACGGTGCGACCTGTACCGAAGCAGTAACAGAAAGAAAAAAAAAACAGACATTCGAGCCATAAGAGTCAAGTGGAGACGCTCGCTCAATAAAAAAGCAAAACTGGATATCGAAGGGTATAAAAATCTGGAGTTTAAATAAGAGAAGTCTTCTGTATATAAAAACCCATTTCCAAAACGTGACGCTCCTTCAAACTAACGTTCAATCATATTTAAAATATTATAAACAAGTTTTAAAGACAGCAGAAAGATATCAAATGAAGGACAGTACATCACAAGCCGACAATAAGTAAAAATGTATCTGGAAAATTACATATTCAGAGACAAACAGGTCTCAATAGTAACAATACCTAAAATACCTAAAATGGTAAAAAATCATTAAAAGCTATTTTGCTAGTGAAGCCTCTAACTTGGTAAATCTGGGACATAATCTAAATCTTACTTTCCTTGATTACTTGCATAAGACATAACAAGAGTCCAGTAAATTCTATATATTTTTATGAGACTGACATTAATGAAATACGAAACATTGTGGGAAAGTTAAAATCATCCCACTCTGCAGGAATCGATGGCATATCCGTTATTGTTTTAAATAAATGTATCAATATGTTAGCTGCACCTCTATGTGACATTTTCAATACCTATTGGGTCTTTCCACAAGCATTAAGAATATCCAAAATTGTTCCCACACATAAAAAAGAAACTCCTTGCAAGTAATTATTAGCCAATATCTATTCTACCTACTGATTAAAAAATATTGGAACAAATTCAGGTTGATAAGCTTGTTAGAAAAGCACAACATTCTAACAGAAAGACAAAATGGGTTCAAACTCAAAAGAAAATCTACTATAGTGAAGTGATACAATTAGAAGATTTCTATTAAACGTAACTAGTGAAATTGATTCAAATATTAATACTCTGGGTATATTCTGTGATCTCACAAAAGCTTTTGACTGTGTTGATCATATTATACTCCTCACTTAATTAGAATATAATGGAGTACGTGGTGATGGGCTAAAATTATTAAAATCATACTTAACAGACAGAATACAATGTGTAGAAATAACTAGCACCGAAAGTAAGATTTCACATACAATTTCGGACTGAGAAAAGCATATGTGGTGTATCACAGGGTCAATTCTTGGCCCTTTATTTTTCATTGCCTTTATTAATGATCTAACTGAAAGTATAGATGACGCTGAACTTTTTGCTGACGGATTTTTCCACAGTCATGGCTGATGACAGCAAATCTCTTCAGGATAAATCAGAAGAGAGACTAAATGATTAAATGGGTGGTTTACAGCTAACATACTTATTTTAAACTCCAAAATACAAACTAAATCCGATTCCACTCAATTCAGAAGAATAAATCTTTAAATAAAATACCACACCATATACCTAACTAATTTTTCAGATTATTCCAATGTAACACAAGTTTCATCAATAAATGTATTTCTAGGCTTAACAATGGACCAACATCTAACATGGCACGGTCATATCAATACATTAACACCAAAACTTAATTCGTCCTGCTATGCTATAAAGACCATCAGGCAGATAGGTAACATCCCCACAGCCAAAATATGCTATACTATTCATTATTTGAGTCATTATAAGCTATGGAATTGAATTTTGGGGTATATCGGCCCACATTAACAAAGTTTGTACAATATACATAAAAAGGCAGTAAGAGCTATTTGTACTCTTAATCCCACAGAACACTGTAAACCTTTTTTATACGCCACAAATTCCTTACAATTTCATGTTTATACATTCTCAAATCCATATTAGTAATAAAAAAATATGCATACCTCAGTAAATGCAAATGTCCATGATCATGACAGACGTAAAAAAAATCAGCTACAGCTAAACTCATTTCACACAAAACTTTGACAAGTAAACTCAGAGTTCTTATATAAATCTATTTATAACCATCTTCCGGACTGCATTAAAAACAGTTCAAGCTATGACCGTTTCAATACATAAACAAAAACAAACTTAAATACACAAATTCATACTATTGTCATATTAATTACCTTAATGATACACTTACAGAAATTCCTGTTATTACTCGATATTATTGATTGACTGTATAATGAAATAAACCTTATTAGTTATTACTTTTCAATAATTATTATTTAAAATTCATTACAAATTATTATGTGTTTCTAAATGATGACAATTTCTCATTATCTTAGTTTAAGTAAACCTGATTTTATATAAGCTAAAGGACACATACACTAAAAATTGTGTTGTAATATGAAATGTACAATTTGTCTTAATAAAATTGAAATATATTTATAAATATATCTTGTTTTCTTTATTAAACGAGGGAGCGGAGCGACCGAGTGTCTCCATTCAACTCGAACGGCTCTCATTCTGTGATTCTGTCTGTCTATCTGTCTGTCTGTCTACTGTACGTCGAAAATCAGCCGAACCGCTGAACAGATTGGTCTGAAATTTTAAACAGACATCCGGTACGAGTTTACTGAGAATTGCTAACAAAATCAGCTAGATCCATTGCGATTTAATCCTACAATAAATAAAAATGTGATTTTAAAAATATCGATAGAATTTGTTTAGTAGCAGCTAGCGGGTCGATACCTACGTGGCTTGCATGGCCTATTGGTAAGCATTTAGACCACCGCACGGAGGGTTGGGGTTCGATACCCGTTAGCTCGAACTTTTTTATATTTTTACACCCACATATTATTTTTGAGGGGTGTTAAATGGGAAATAAAACTTAGGTGATTTTGTTTTATCTTGGAAATTTGTTAATGTTTCAAGCTAATACGTTTTGAACATGATTCGCATTTTAAATGTTCAATTTAAATAACTAGGGAAACGCAAAAGTCGTTTTTAAACGAATGAGTGAGCCATGTGTTGAGTACCCGGTATCATTCCCCATACTGGGCTTGATCCAGCCTTAGGTATAGGGGAGGAAAGGGGATGTTCCCGGATACTCAACACTTGGCTCTCTCACTCGTTTAACAACGACTTTGGCGTTTCCCTAGTAATATGCCATTTCAGTATCGGATTGCTGTCCAAAGTGCTGCCTGTACGACGGTAAAAGGGTATCGGTTATATTAGACAAGTGGCAGTATAAAACTATGTGGGCAAAATACGTAAGATAAATGTTAGTGCGCCGGATCAGAAACAATCTGGTGCCGGTTATTAACACAAGAATATTATGCAACATAAGGGGAAAACGCATATAACGGAACGGTGACGAGACGGCAATCATGAAAACACAGGAACCGGCACACGACAGTAAACTGGCATTAGTAGTAACAAACCGGCACCGATTAGTTACAAAAGTGCGTTTACTGGGTATGCACCCATGTGGGGTTTCAGCTCTTTAGATTTCTTACCTTAGATAATATTATTTTAACTGATGTACACAAACATTTTAATTGAATAGTACTGTATAGTTCACTAAATAATATACCCGGAAATGAAGCGAAATTTATTTTATACTTAGATTTAAATTTGCTTAGCTAAAAATCAGAAAACACAACACTCCAATTAATAAAAACATACATTTTCTTAAACAACTAAACACTTATTAGAGCAACCTCTTCCTGTAACCAGGCTCCAATACAGCTACTCATTTGTTTTATTTAACTTACTGGCCTAATGATTAGGATCTCTAGGAGAAACAACTACAATTAACCAGAGTTTAATCAGTTTCCATTAATGGTATATTGAACAGATGAAAAACAAAACAACAGTTTCTCTACCTACTTTTCGGAATCCAGATTAAATTATAAAATTTCCCACTTATCATTAGTTCCTTCTACCACAGAGCTTTTATACTCATGAGTCCTCCAAATTATGAAAATTAGGCTTTTTGCGTTATGTATTTGTTGCTGGAGAAGTAATCCGTATTGTGAGCTTTTGCTGATTAGATGATGATGTTGTGATGCTGATAATTGAAGTAATCCTTGGTGATACGAAGAATGGATTTTAATGACAGACGACGGCTGATCGATGACACTTACTCCCACACGTGGTTTCGACAGGCTGCTGCTATCTCAAAAGCACATGATTTCTGACGTTTTGAAGATTAATCACCTTGACTTTGACACTTCCTTAAACACGTGCGCGGATGACATTACAAACACAGATGATCAATGATGAACGATGTGACGTTCGGTTTGTTACTTTGACAGTTCCTTAAACACGTGCGCGGATGACATTATAAACACAGATGATCAATGATGAACGATGTGACGTTCGGTTTGTCACTTGACAGTTCGTTAAACACGTGCGCGGATGACATTATAAACACAGATGATCAATGATGAACGATGTGACGTTCGGTTTGTCACTTTGACAGTTCCTTAAACACGTGCGCGGATGACATTATAAACACAGATGATCAATGACAATGATGAACGATGTGACGTTCGGTTTGTCACTTTGACAGTTCCTTAAACACGTGCGCGGATGACATTACAAACACAGATGATCAATGATGAACGATGTGACGTTCGGTTTATCACTTTGACAGTTCCTTAAACACGTGCGCGGATGACATTATAAACACAGATGATCAATGATGAACGATGTGACGTTCGGTTTGTCACTTTGACAGTTCCTTAAACACGTGCGCGGATGACATTATAAACACAGATGATCAATGATGAACGATGTGACGTTTGGTTTGTCACTTTGACAGTTTCTTAAACACGTGCGCGGATGACATTATAAACACAGATGATCAATGATGAACGATGTGACGTTCGGTTTGTCACTTAGACAGTTCCTTAAACACGTGCGCGGATGACATTATAAACACAGATGATCAATGATGAACGATGTGACGTTCGGTTTGTCACTTTGACAGTTCCTTAAACACGTGCGCGGATGACATTATAAACACAGATGATCAATGATGAACGATGTGACGTTGGTTTGTCACTTTGACAGTGCCTTAAACACGTGCGCGGATGACATTATAAACACAGATGATCAATGATGAACGATGTGACGTTCGGTTTTGTCACTTTGACAGTTCCTTAAACACGTGCGCGGATGACAATATAAACACAGAGGATCAATGATGAACGATGTGACGTTCGGTTTGTCACTTTGACAGTTCCTTAAACACGTGCGCGGATGACATTATAAACACAGATGATCAATGATGAACGATGTGACGTTCGGTTTGTCACTTTGACAGTTCCTTAAACACGTGCGCGGATGACATTATAAACACAGATGATCAATGATGAACGATGTGACGTTTGGTTTGTCACTTTGACAGTTCCTTAAACACGTGCGCGGATGACATTATAACACAATGATCAATGATGAACGATGTGACGTTCGGTTTGTCACTTTGACAGTTCCTTAAACACGTGCGCGGATGACATTATAAACACAGATGATCAATGATGAACGATGTGACGTTCGGTTTGTCACTTTGACAGTTCCTTAAACACGTGCGCGGATGACATTATAAACACAGATGATCAATGATGAACGATGTGACGTTCGGTTTGTCACTTTGACAGTTCCTTAAACAAACGCGCAGATGACATTATAAACACAGATGATCAATGATGAACGATGTGACGTTCGGTTTGTCACTTTGACAGTTCCTTAAACACGTGCGCGGATGACATTATAAACACAGATGATCAATGATGAACGATGTGACGTTCGGTTTGTCACTTGACAGTTTGTCTAATCACGCGAATCACGAATTAACACCTTTTCATAATTAATACACTTTTTTCCGTTTAGAATTAACTTTATATCAATGCTCTTTCAATTAATAGTGGAGCAACGGATATCACGTTGTACTCAAATCGAGGCTAACTTTGTTAACGTTATCGTGAAGAGCGACCGAGGTTTCACCTCTGCTAAAAATCCAACTGTATGTCTCCATTCCCTCCCTTTCCTTATATATGGGTGTTTTTTTTTATGGCTAGGGTGCTTCCACTCAAAAGGTGAATATAGCGTATGTTACCCCTCTCATGCCATCAGCCTTAGGTTTAGCTGCACCGAAAGCATCTCTGAGAAAAATATTCTCCTGTTCTCGAAAGTTCCACGATTAATATTGTCAAATACTCGTAGAATCTCGTGGAAGGTTTCGAAGCCAGCTAGCTATACTCTTTCAAGACTGGATGCATTCACGCATCTAATTAAAATGATATGTTGTCCCCATGCTATTCAACATGTAATATTTTCTGCTTCAAACCCCATTAATTCCTTATTAGTTAATAAAATCAAATTAAATAACAACCAGGTGTATTTGTTATTACCTGATGAAATACTTTTGTACGTGAAAACATCTAATTACCTTAATTAACCTAATTAGAGGTTTATATAGTTTTATCACCTTCCATCATCAAATTATCATAACTCTTTAGCAGGCGCGTCGGAACGTTTTGAAAGTTGGGGGGGGGTGGGGCAAATCCATTAGTATATTTTGTAGGGTACAGCTTGAGTCAGGGGCGAAGCCCCAGCCGCCGGAGGCCCTCTCGCCGAAGGCGAAAATTTTTTTCGCTAACTACAGTTATTTCGTCATGTTTTAACTGCACTCGGACTCTGTAAACGGTGATTTACATCAACAATCTGCGATCTAAAAACTCAAAAAAATTAACGTGAAGTGGCCCATTTTAATAAATTACAACCTAATTTTTTATGTTATGACGAAGGTTACAGGCATGGCAAACATATTTGTTTAACCCTCTTCTTTAAAAAAAAAAACAAACATACTGAAGGCTGTTTAGTACGTTTTATATTTAAAATTACGATATCAATTTAATCTTTGAAACCAACACACAATACAAGACGGCTGGCGATGGTTATAAAGATAGCCGGATAGACGGTTCAGTGCATGGGGTACGTCCACTGATCATAGGGTACGTCAGCCAACCTAACATTCCTGCTTTTGTTGGGTTGTTTCTTCCTGGAAATGAATTGTTGACAGGATCATCCGACGTTGCTTTCCCAAAAAGTAGAGTAGAAATCTTGATTTTTCGGGCACGCAGCCAAGGACCACATACATATAATATCTGTTTTCAACTCTAAAATCTGCCCCCCTATGCCCCAAGGCATGAAAGTTAGGGGGGGCAATGCCGCCCTTGCGGGGGGCAATGTCGCCCGCAAGGGGCTGTCTATAGTTATCATAGCTGGTGACATATTAATACATTTCTGATAGTTATGTATATAAATTCATTAGTTTTTAACATAATCAAATAAATTACATATATTTGCATAATTCATGCATGATGATGGTTTGAAACAAGTCAAGATGGACTTTGAGGCAGTCGACTGTGACAGTACCTACGTTAATGTACAAAAAAGACTGAATGCAACTTTATCTTATCTTATCTATCTTGGTGTGATATTGTATAGGCCTACGCTATGAGAAAGTAGTAGTAGGCCTACGAATCGTGTTCACAGTTTCAAGACGACTGTCAAACCGGAAGCTGATCCCCGGCCTTTGCTTGAAAGAAAATACAATTGAAGATTTGCACAATCTGATAAGAAGACCTTCAACAGCTGTTGAAACAAGTACGCCATTGCGGCATTGCTTAATCCTTCCTATAGGAAGGTCGTGACGATATTACCAACAGATTTCAATGGTGACCTCAATATAGCCTGCACGCCAAAACACCAAGTCACAACCATCACTTGACCATCATTCATTCACATCATGAAGGAAATGTTTATTTTTAAACATTTCTCATACTAAACCAGCCAAGGACCATTCATGTGGAGGTGTGCGCAGAGATACAATGGGGAGCCACAGGATCGCCATACCGATGGGGGAAGGACGGAGTACGGACGTAGCCCCAGCCGCCAAAGGCGATTTTATTTGGGTTAACTTTTATGTTGAAGGGGTTAAAACGTATTTGAGAGTAAGAATGGCTATTATTTACACTTGAAAGACCTTAAAGGGGTATTCACCCACTAAACTTAAAAAAATATATTTTATTCAGGATAACTAGTAAAGAATTTAGAAATTAACAGAAAAATGATTGGGTCCTGCAGAAACCGAAAAAAAATTGTAAAACTTGGTATTTTTCGAGCAAGGTCCCATCAGCAAAATCTCCCATAAGAAATAACATGGGGACGATCTCTATGCCCCGTGACCTTGGAGGATTTTGATCCAATAAAATATTGGCCCATCCTTTTCTGTTAATACTCTATATTTTGTTTGTAATTTAGGCAAATGGTTCGGTCAAAATAAGCTGGTTACCAAAAACGGTTGTGATTTTGGAATGTTTATTTTAGTATAAAAAATGAAACTATATAACAGGTAGTAACGTTATAAATATAAATCATTGGACTTTTTCACTGTTAGTTAACAAAATATTTATTTAAATGTGATATTTCGATTTCTTTACAGAAATCTTTATCAAACAAAATTAACAATTTTTAGTGTGATTGAGAGTGTATTTGAGTTGAGCCCAGTTTCAAGACACGATGTTGTAAAGGACCATTTTAGATTGGTACGATGCTATAATATCTACGTGGAACAAAAAAGAAGCAGGTTAAATCCGATTTAAGAAATTTCCAAAAGCGCCAATTTTCGCAAATTACTGGATTGAAATTTTTTTTAAATTGGTGAAAAATCACAGTTACAGGATAATTTTTTTAAACGGTCATTTTAGTGTATTATTATGCTATAGATTATGTGGCAAAAAATATTGGGGTATTCAAAAGTATGAGAGAAAAGGGTATAGCAATCTGAAAACTAAGTAGATATTTGAAATCAATTATTTTTAGTGAATTTCCATTGTATTTATAAAATGTGAAACGTAATTAGTTATTTTGATAACATTAAAAACAGAGGCGTTGTTCATTGATGCCTTGAGAAGGCTTGCTCGTGTCGCACGGATTCGAACATTCAGATTGCAGCTGAACGATTCGATATTATCATTGCCAAATTTTGCATGAATGTTAAAAGAGTTCATTTAAATTGGTATCTACAGTTGGTTGCCAAGAATTAGCATTAAAAAATAAATACGATAGGCAAGTCCAAAACGTGAAAAAATCGAAAATCAAACCGTTTATCTTTGACTAGGAAGCTTCGCAAACGCTTTTTTATCTTTGACTAGGAAGCTTCGCAAACGCTTTTTTTAGTCGCGTTGATGGATGAGCTTTTTTTAAGTTTTTAGTTTGCGTGGGATATCTTTACTTTTGCAAGTGCTTTGCTTTGCTGCCTACGCATTGTAGGTGATTGTTGTCAAGTTTCTATTGTTACTTGTCAATTGTTATTATTTACCGTAAAAAACTTATATTAAAAGCTTTATTTCTATGGATTCTGGCTAACTTTTTCAACTTTTTCTTTCAAAAGGTACTACATCACCATAACCTTAATGTCCATGTATAATATGAACGTTGTAGCCCCACCCGTTTGGTCAGAATTGGCCCAAATGGCACGAAAATATCGCACAAAAAATCGAAAAAAATCGTAAAAGTACGATATTCATGAGAAATATTTCTTCGATTGTACCTAAAAACAATACACCTCAAAGTTCAGAGATTTCGAGGGTCCCCTCTAATTTTCATCAAGATCGGATATGCTGTTTGCCCGGTAGAGAGCGATCAAACAGAAAGAAAAAAAAGTGAGCTAAATTTTTTGGGGGTCAGTGAAATTGAAGTCTTCGCTTCGCTCATCCAATAAAACCAAATAACCCTACGCGTTAACATTGATTTAAACGTTGATATCCACATTGATTAAAGAAATGATATCCAGTAAGAAAATTTGTGTTAAAAAATCTGTACCGGTACATTTGGAATAAATTCCCGGTCATCAAAATTGAGTAAAAATGATGGTGATTTCACGATTTTTTCATTCAAAACCGATTGATTAATCTAAAATACGCGTACAAAATCTCAAAGGTTGATCCTTTATAAACGTTATTGTGAAATATGACACCGATGCTGTTAACCGTTTACCCGAAAACCCAGAAAGCTGAGCGTCTAAACTCGTCTCCGCGCCAGCCTCCCCTCTTGCTAGGGTCAGTGCTAGGATTGTTGTGGACGGAAGACGAGATAGTCGATTCTACAAATTATTGTGAATTTTATTAATCACACGGTGAACATTAGAAAATCGAGCTTTTAATACTTAGTTCGTCTTGAATTTAAAATTTTCCATCATACACATTGAACTAAAAATACTCCTCTAAAACAAGAACGCTAGGCTTAATGCCCCCCCCCCCCCCCCCCCCCCACTCCTGCGCACGCGTATGATCCGGACCCCTCTTCACGTGACTGTTTAGTTAGTTGTGAATGGAATTGTTGAGAGAGAGGACTCAACCACTGACTGAAGTAAGCATTGGGAAAAAGGACTGCGGGTGGCGGGAGGTGGCTATAAATCCGTCACCGTGTATCGGGTAGTGTAGCTAGTATGCCTCATTACCAACACCCACATAATTCTATATTATTACGGCAATTTTGTCACAGGCTATTAACAAATTTCGTAACAAGCGTGTAGTATGCCCAACGCGTATGGAAACCTCCCTCGTCATCCTGTATTATTCCACGACAGGATGTGCCGTATTTACAGTGAGCACCCTCCAGGCTCCAGAGCCCCTCCCATCCATGTACATGAGAACCATCTCACACTCGTGTGCATACGTATGTGAAATAACGGTTGGGTCCTGGTCCACTTGATGACCGTTCCGCTGCATATCCCACGAAATACCTTCCGTAAAGAACCGCTGTGCTGTTGGCCATCAAGGACACCCGCAATGGCCCAGTTCTGCCACAGGGATAGCTGTTCCACGTGTAAGCCTAGCCAGTATTCATTAAAAATAAAATAATCTAGAAAGTAAAACAAGTAATTAGCTATATCTGTAGAAATTAGCGCCACTATAATCACCAATGATTAATTTAACTGCGGGCACGTTTTAAGATAATTACACCAACAATTACGTGAATAAACACATTCATTTAGTCATCGCATTCGCATCAAGCAGCCATCATCGCGATAATCAAATGTTTTGTAATGGCCGTGGCCTGTGAAAATATATGCCAAGGAAACTGGTGCCCAATGAATCGGTAGCTGTAGGTAGGCCTACTGGGTCTACTGGGACGTACCTCTCAGCTTCTCGGGCTCGGCAAGAAGAATAATGATAGGCACAGATAGTTCTAAATAATTCACTTTATCACAAATTTAGAGGGATGACCTCCATAAATAACTCAATTATCGAAAAGAAGTTTGTCCGTAAATTCCAACCGACTAGAATATGTGCAGCACATTTTCGGACATAATCGCAGCCTACATTTAAATCTACTTGAGCACAGATTAATTTTCAGAATTTCAAGTCGATAATTTTAAAATGATATTAATTGCGACTTTAAAACTGTTGGTTTGATTTTATAGAGATCAATAAATTAGTAAATTTTCTCGACGTTATTGGGTGATGCCTCGCCCTCGCGATATTGTTTGGTGCATATATCATTATCAATCGGGTTTTCTTCTGCTCTAAAGCTCCTGCGAACTATGCCAATAATCATTCACCACCAGCAAACATTAGTCTACAAACCAGAGCGTGCTAGGCCTACTTTTCCCGCGCTTGCTTCGACGTAATCCGTGTAGTTCACCCATCATATGTTTATACACCTACTGTGCATGTGATGTACACTTCGCTTACATTGGAAAATACTACTTGTTTTTCCTGTGATTGATTGCTTGTATTTATGGTTACTTGGCTTACCAAAATACCTCTAATAATCACGATGTGTGTGTCTTATTAACAGTTAACACACGGAAAACGATGAAAAAAAACGATGCGTGAAATAGGTTTCATTCAAGCTAATTGAGGTTATTGTTAACATGCAATGCTGACAACTGGAGATAGGCGGAGCTTAACGCTCGATGGGTCACGTGATGAGAGCTGGGATAGATTCTCATTTCTCAATTTTACGTATGTTGAACGGCGCAACACTTATCACGCTCTAACTTTTATTCTATTCATTATTTGTACAAATATTGAGGGAAATAATATTTAGCAAACATATCATTCCTTCTTATAGCGATTATTTAAAAAATTTTGACTCAGCCGTAAGCTTGTTATAACAATGTACGCAATATACATGAAAAAATAATTATAACGACTATAGTTTTCTCAACTTCAATTGACAAAAATTTACTAATCGGATTTCGACAAGACCTCTTTCAAAAAATGCATCCGACTGTTTAGACAAGAAATAAATTAACTTTCTAGTCAGAAAGTGCACTGAACGAAAATTTCCAGCATGTAGTAATATGCAGCGTGCAGTTTTTCACGTCTCATGCGCACGTCAAAAGTGCGTATTTTAGACGAAAACACATACCATGCACATTAGCGTGTGCTTTAAATTTTCGTTCAGTGCCCTTTCTATCTAGAAAGTTAATTTATTTCTTGTCTAAACAGCCAGATGCATTTTTTTAAAGAAGTCTTTTCGAAATACGATCAGTAGTGTTTTTGTCAATAATTGAAGTTGAGAAAACATACTCTAATATTTGTTTCATGTTTAATGCGTACATCGATATAACAAGATAATGGCTGGTCTCAAAATTTGAAATAATCGCTATTAGAAGAAATGATATGTTTGCTAAATATTATTCCTCCTCAGTTTTGTCCAAATAATGACTAGAATAAATGTTAGAGCGTGATTAGTGTTGCGCCGTTCAACGGACGCCAACTTGCGAAATGAGGATCTATCCCAACACAATGTTGCATCGTGACGTCAGGAGGCGGGTAAAATTCTAGTCGTCAATTCTGACTCCACAGATGTTTTAGTTGTCACGGACGCGGAAATATAGTGCTCTAGTCTCTCCAGTAACACTTTAAAAAAATTACTTTAAAAAAATTATAATGAATATAGGTTTGGATTTGGTTAAAAACTCTAATTTTGACCATCTTCGTGGATTGATGCTGACCGATTAAAAAATATATTGATAATCTACATGTATGCTTTATTCACAACTAGGGCATATTTAAAGTTTCATATACGTCGGATTCTTGCCGGCCAATCTATTTGCCAATCTATTTGCCAACTGCCAACATGTGTCTTAGATATTGATACACAAACCGTCAAAGCATTGTAGATATGTAATGTGTGCTAAAAAGTGGCGACAACAGAGGGTTTGTGGTTGGACAATACACTGACAAACTATACCTCTGCTGGAATGCATACTTTGCACTAGCATTTAGCACATGATTGTTGATTACACAGCTCTTAAAACGAATTTTCCACTTTTCTCCCGGGGTTACAATGTAGTAACTATATAAAGCTAAGGTTGGAAAGTTCCTGACATTTTCCCTCTTTTTCTTTTCTGCAACAGGATGCTGTACGCTCAAGAGGGAGAGCCGACTCCAAATATGAGCAAATGTTTGCTGTTATTTAAAAACACTATTTTCGAGGCAGACTGCAGATCCGCATATTAAATTTGGTGAACAGCTAATTATTGGACTTCAACAGGAATCAGTTTTAATATTTGGTACGTACATACAGTTGAAAGGTCTATATACAAAAATATAATTCAACAGAGAAAAAAATAAAGAGAAAGAAAAATAACCACGTGTGGTAACATGCATATCAAATCAACTCTTGACGTGCAAGTTTTATTATGCATGTGCTCTGCTGTTGATTCTCTCGGCGGTACTAGTCCACTAGAAATAAGAAAGCAAATTGTCACGTTTCGATGAGTGACAAATGTTGCCATAACTTGCAAAGACTAGTCAAGTCTGCAACTGTCAGCCGATCTCACCTTGCTGTCAATAATTGTATTTTCTGGATTCATTCGATTTGGTTGAATAGGCCTGAATGCGATTCGTTTCCTGCACTCGAGTTCCATCCTGTTACAATATGGGTGGAGTTCCGCCAGACAATAGCCAATTTGCTGCAGCAAACAATTCCACGTTTTGTATAGAAATTGGTTTTCGCCTTGTATTATTCAATTTGTCGATAATACACAATTATTTGTGAAGGTGTGTTTTATACGTATGGACCAACATAGTTCATAGTATAACCTTCTTGGTGTTACCAATGATGTTACCTTGTTGTGGTCCCTGAAAATCTGGTATCGGTGGAAGTTCAGCAACTTCAGGCAGAGGCTACCGCAATTAACATTTCTGGTGCCTTTTAAATTATCCTTATACTTTTATTTGTATATTTGCTTGTTTGTTAATACTTTAACCAACGTAACTAAGTTAAAGGGAAATGTGACAATCACACTAATACTCCATGGTAAAGGTTGCATAATATAAATTAACTACATTCTCTAAATCTGCTCTAGTTGGTTTTATTCTAATTTCATATCACATAAAACGCACATATTTCTCCTACACGATGCAATTCACTCTATAGAGAATGTGGATCACAAAATTAATATTATTATTATTATTATTATTATTATTATTATTATTATTATTATCAGTATTATTATTATTTAGCTAAAGAGTATTTTATTTCAAATTGGCACACTATCATCTATTTTTGAACAGGGTGCTTATCAGACGCATTTTATTTCACTCTCACCCATTTTAAATGAAAAGGAACCATTTATATGACTGAGCTTAGACATAAGTCATGTATACACTTGTCCTTGACAATTTTACACTAGACACAATATTATTTAGTGTAAATAACAACATATATTATATATAGATTTACACGATTGGTGACCAATTAGTGATACTGGACGTAAAAGAGATTGTGTTGATCACTAAAACTTCCACTTGAATATTATTAACCAAACATTGGCATTATATTGTTCACATAAATAAATAAACAGCTGCTATGGCAAACATGTATGAAAATATAAAACTAGGATGGAAGAAACCCGTGCTTTCCGTTGTATCACTTCGTGTTGAAGAAGCCCAGCTGTGTCAAGGTTTCTGTAGCCTTGCGAATCAATGGCTCTTTAAACCTCCATATTTTCGTGTCAATTAAACTATTCTGCCTATACTCGACACAGGTTTTCTTAAGAGTTCTCACACAGTCCGCCCGGTAGTGTTGCAGCTGGGCGTCAGTGGTGTTGATTGAGAAAGAAGTGCACCCCGACCCTAAACAAGCCAAGGGAAAGTGGTTATGTAATGTTAAAGCTCGTTCGGGATTATGAAAGCATTTCACATATTGATTGGGCTTAGTAAAGTTCTTGCTGCGGTACACGTGTTGCAGCATGTGCATATACTTTGGTATGTCTTTGAACCAGCCATGTTCGTGAATTAAATCGTCTAAAAAGTACACATTTCTGACATTGTAGGACGCACGAGTGTCATTCTTGATGGCCAAAGCCTTCGGAAGGACTGAGTCCATGAGTCCTCGCCAGGTCATTGTCTCGACCGGCATGATCACTTCATCGATATCTAGTAGAGCAATGTATTCATAAGTGTAAAGATTCTTGTACAGACAATCGTTGTATGGAATTAATTCGTTCTGACGTTTGTGATTCACTTTTTTGGTGAGGTACATGTGCTGGAAGCCAGGCACATTGGGTTGACCCCCCGGCAAGGTTAACGGTGTGACTTCTACGCGACCCAGTTGTTCGTAATGACGCAACACTTTGGATATATTAGGATGCACTTGTAGTTCGTAAAAGAATACTTTATCAACACCCAAGATCCCTAAAAGTTCAATCCATTCCACTAATCGTACTGACAGATCCTCGTGGAGGAAGTCCAGCCCCTTGACGCAAACTGCAAAACCCTTTTTCTTTTCCGGCTTATTATACACAACCCGCAAATTATTCGTTGCAATATCACATGCTTTCTCCACAATTGACACAGACGCTGGTACAAGTTTATGGAATCGTTGTGGAATTTGACAAGCGATGAGGTAAGGCTGATAAATGCCTTGTTTGTAATTACCCCATTTTCGATACCATATATATTTATATTCCATCGTCCTGACAATAGCTGGTTCTTTTTGAGTTTCGAACCAAAATTGACAATATGTTTTTACAGTAGGCTCTATTCGATTAATCATGCCAAGAATACGAACGGCTGGACCAATCTTGCTGTACTTACGAATATCGTAGTAAGCGCCGTACAACTGAAATGACCCGTTTGAAGTAAGAAGGTTTTGCCAATAAATGTTATTAAATTCCAACTCATAAATACTGGGAAATTTCGCACAACTTTCGTTTTTATAAAACATTGCTTGGTTTTTATGCTTATTCCAGTAGGCTATCGGTAAACTAGGTAGTTGTTTCTGGACTTGTTCCACTATCATGGCTTCGGAATGACTCGGTGACTTGTCGATGTTTGGATCGAGGTTCATGAAATGTGCGGCTGATGAAGTGCTTGAGGCTTCAGTCAGAGGCGTCCGTGCATCTCGCAGGTTCTGAAGAAGAAGTCTTCCACTGATTGACTTCACGGCTAATGGGTCTCCTACACCATCGACGTCACGACTTCTCCAGTGCAAGACTCCCAAGATAATCAGACCCCAAACTATCACCAGCCCCGTCATCCGACGTACAGACACTCCAAACCTCGTTTTCATTTTGTCTGAAACAGAAACATAATATTGGCTTCATTAGAGGCGTTTTCTAGTTTGATCTGCATACTTTTTTATTATTAGTTGCTGATGTGTCAAGATCTTGGAAACGGTGACAACATTCAAACTTTTATTTAGTAAAAAAAATCAGGATGTGAAACAATTATAATTTTTTTCGATCGATGACGAGTACGTCGTTACTAATCGAAGGCAAATTTTTGATAAACAAGATCGATAACAAATTAATCGACATGTTTAACTTTCGTAAGAAAATTACTCAGAAGAACGGAAAAATAAATTATTATCGAATTGTTGACTGCTTTTCTATATAAAAGTCGACCTGAAAAAATAATCAATGTATAATTATTAAATACTCAACTTCTTTCTTATCCCCTATAATACTAACGAGGAAGCAAGCCATTAAGTGGCAAACCTGCCCCCCTCCCCATCCCCCCCACACACACATAATAATTTTCACTATCCGAGGAAAGAACACTACGGCGCTCTAGCGCGAGAGTGAGGAACTAGAGAAGCGGAGAAGCGGGGATAGGTACGCCCACCTGTATAGGAAAATGCTTGGTGAATCGCGTCGGTCTACGAAAATATTATGATTGTATATTTAATTCACCAAAATTGTAATTTAGGAAGGAAGCGGAGCTTCCTAAAATTTACGCACTTTTGGAAAGTGTTTGTATTTCTGACTGTGGTTATTGTTCGTGTGTTTGTGTTTTTTATTGATATCTTCCCGGTCTAATAGTCTTGGTTTTAATAAATAAAATATAGTTACCAAATAGACTTCCATCCACTTGAACCATGTACTCATACAAAACTACCTGAAAGGCATTTTCTAAACTTGACTTTTAGACCAGTGCATTTACGCGATTTCAGGTGAAAACCTGGACATTTAAAGTTACTAAGCGAAACTTGTTGGGATATGATCAGACAACCTCATTAAAAAACTCATTCAGTGGAATTGTCCACTGTAATGGACACCAACTTCCACAATTTATATCCGGGTAAAAGATAGTTTTTTTTCAATTTGACCCCAATTTTTTTTCCGTGCATTAAAAATAAATACTTTTTTTCCTATCCCGATTGGACAAAAAGTGCCTTTTTTCGAGAAAACTGAAAATACACATCTGCAAAAAACAGCTAAAAACGAGAAAATTTATGTTTGTCCCGGAAATTTGATATATCTCTAGTATTGCAGGTATCTGAGGTACACAAAATCCAAAATATGCAAAAAAAAATACAGAAAAAATCTAGTTTTAAAAATACACTTATAATTAACATCTTTACCTAAAATGAAGCTTTAACTCCAAATCCCAAAATTTCCCAAAATTCCTTAAAAACACGAAAAAAAATATTTGAAAAAGACTAAAATAATCTTTGAAAAAAATTAGCATTTTGAATTTATTGCTTAAAATAACTTAATTTTGGCCAATTTAATTCTCCACTGAATGGGTTAAACATTTCCTGAAAGTTCCCAAGTGTTCTCACTTGGGATACTCCTGGAAACCTGGAATTGCTGCGCCATGTTGAAAAACACACTTTGATCGTGTTTGCTCCGTTGTCAGACGTGTCAGGTACTCTATTAGCTGTAAGTGCCACTCGGGTTTTGTCCGCAGAGGTAAGGAACACAATCTCCGGCATGTTCATACAATGTTGGTGCCTCGGGATCGATATAACGTCACCGCCCGCACCTCCGTATTAGAAAATGCTTTGTTTTTGTAAGACGAATCTTGTCGCGTTTTTTACAGTCAAGTGTTGCAATGAGCATGGTCGGAAGTGCAATTCATTCGTTTTGGTCCGTATGAGCGTCGTTTGTTTGTGCCTGGTGAGATCAACATAAATATCTCGCCCGCACTTACTGATGAGGAAGTGGATAAATGCTAATGTATGTAATGTAAAATGTGGATGTTGTGCGAGTACCTGAGATATACGAGTCGTCCGTAGTTGACTATAAGAGCCTTTGACACAATTCGCCATGAAAATAAAATAAGGGAAGATAACGTTGATGAATTATTAGAAGATCAAACTTCAGTTGAGCTCCATAACGAGTGTAGAAAGACATAATTCGGGCCAAAGCGCTCCTCCAAATCCCATGATCACATAATTATAATGATTAGAATTCTTTCTTTTTACTTCAAAAGACAGAGTTTCCTGAGGGATAGAATGGTTTTCTAATCCCGACCGTGATTCAATCTGCACAATCTAAGCCCTGGAACAAGTGAACAACCAGTGAGCAGTCTCTTGGAAACGACGAGACATGTGGGTTGAGATGTCCAAGTAAATCCAACACAAAAGCACACCATAGAGCAGGATTTAGTAGCAGCCTGAAGCAGATGGTCTCACTCTCACCGTGGCTCCATTATGCCTGGCACAACGATTGTACATGGCTCCAGGAGAACCCAGCTCTAGTTACAGGCTTTGATGTGCTTAGAGCTGGTGCGAGTCTGAAGATTGCCAATGCACTCTCGACGAACTGGTAACAATTCAAGCGATTCTCGATTTTAACGTTGAGTGTTACATTGAAAAACTACTGAAGAGAACATTCTTCTTTTTCTGAGATAGCGCAAACAATTTTACACGAAAAGTGATATAACGACAGGAATTATGACCTAACAAGTGAAGATTGTCGGATTGTAGAAGTGCAGCGCAAATTGTTAGTAATGAAAATTACAACCAAACATATAATATGAATATACCGGGACAGTTGAGGATTATACTAAAATATACTTTTTATGACTCATTGTAACCACAATCCCGGATAACACAAAATTGAGGGTGACAAACAGACCTGTGAATACAACTCATTGCACTCACAGACACAAACATTGGGATGTGAAAATATTGGTGCCTTGGATGGAGTAGAGAAAACCCGAAGTGGTTGTATAGTAGGAAATCTTCAAAGTCGACACTGGAGAACGCCACATATACTATTCGTCCATGTCACATGTTTTTTACACAACTTGCTGTTACCATTGAGATTGTCTTTCAGATGATATTAAGTTTAAGGGCGTGTGAACTATGAAGTTATTTACGCCTTGTAGTTGTCGCCACAGAATAGCAATTATTACAGCTCTTCAGTTGCAAGTGGATGCCAGAAATTATTTCCAAAGCAGAATGACGGCTTAGAATTTACCTCAAAAGCAAAACAATTGCTTGGCAACAATTTTACGGGAAACTTTTATCTTGGGACTCTTCCTCCCACATCAGCAGGGTCGGTAACATCTAAGTGCATCACGCACACATTGAGATTAGAAACTAGAGGCGAGCTCTGGCATTTGTAGTCGGGGAACCCTTGCCTATGACTTGACGACCTCCGCGACGTCGAAGACCGATTGACGACACGAATCACGACGTGAGTCCCCCTAGCCGTAGCTGGTTCTGACCAGCATGGGCCCCTTCTCCCCACATCCCCTTGGCTAGAGTAGCACATTATGACCTAACGGTTGACGCGCCCTTAATCACAATAAACCAAATATACCAAAAAAGTTGGATGAAAATGGTCAACTCGTTCCAGTTACTAGCGCCACAACACTTTCTGAAACTCAGCAGAGGTAACAAGAACGGACCTGAGGGTACAAACAAATATTGTGTGGAAGTTGTGCGAACCATTTCTGCAGCAATCGCAGCAACGCCATAGACGAGGAGGACGATGATTATGATCCCGATCCTGATTGAGATGAAGTCATACCTGAAGAAGAAGAGCTTGAATCCGAAGCAGACCTGGACCCCCGAGCTATCTATGAACGTCGTCTTCAGCAATTGAGGGTTGTTACAATTTTAAATAAAATAACTAACATTCCAATCATAACTTTAGTTTGGACTACGCATTTCATTTAAGTTAAGAGTCTTCACGAGACAAACATGTTATCGGCCCGCTCGTAACCACTCAGATTAAGATGTACAACGCTCTGGAGAAAAATCGAAACTACGTACGTGAATTCTAAAAAACACACGACACATATATTTTTATGTAGAACAACATGCAAGAAACAGAATTGCATGTAATAAACCCTGCTATTTACCATTATTAAGCGTAAAGTCAATGCGATGGGAGGGGAGCAACCTCTTCTTGTTCCCGTTGCGTCGACTTTATGAGTAACCATGGTGTATATAGTAGGGTTTATTACATACATAAATTCTGTTTTTTGTATGTTGTTCTGCATGATGCGTGAGTCCTCTTCAGCAGACCTTGGTCATTCCCTTTAAAAATCTATGGTCCAATTTAAAAAAAAAATTATCTAGTTAGACACCCGAAGAGGGGCATGCATTGCACCATGGACAGGCTTAAGAAATTGAATTTAAATTTCCAAATTCAATACCATTCTGACATAACGAGAATGTTAATAAATTAGCCGCATATACGACAATCCGTTTGCATATGGCCAAAGTTACAGTGAAATTCAGATTTTTATTTTTCCAGGAACCGCAACAGTCTCATCTATGTCTGACAAAGACGATGACGACCAAATTTAGGCCTACCATTATTTCCTCTCCCTTCGCGTGACTGATTCTAACCAGCATATAAGATTCCTCCATGTGTACCGTATGCTAGAGTGGGGCATTATGACCTAACGGTTGACGCGCCCTTAATCCAAATAAACTTTTAACAACTATATTCAAGTTGACATCGGAACTATTATAGTATTTTTGGATGAGCGTAGCGAGCGAAGCGAAGATTCCATTCTACTACACTGGAGAAAAAAATCCGGAATGTTTTTTTTTTGTATTTTTGGCTGTTTGTTAACACGATTCCGGCTAAACCGATAATCCAATTGCGATGAAATTTTCTGAAGGCCTTTGGAATCTCTGAACTTAGAACTGCCACGTTTTTGAGCGCAATCTAAATATTATTTCTCAGGAAATTCGCAATTTTACGATATTTTGTTCGTTTTTCTTGCCTTTTCTGTTTGTATTTTTGTGTGTTTGTTACCACGATTCCGGCTAAACCGATACTCCAATTGCGATGAAATTTTCTGGAGGCCTTCGTAATATCTGAACTTAGAACTGCCACGTTTTTGAGCGCAGTCTAAAAATTATTTCTCAGGAAAATCGCAATTTTACGATTTCTTCTACTTATAACACCTATATGTTTTATTCGATTGTAATTATTTTTCACAGAACCTTAATTTTATGAATTAATATATTCATGTGAAATTTTAGCGCAATCGAAAAATTATTTCTCAAAAAAAAAAAATCGCAATTTTACGCTTTTTTTGTTTAAAAAAAATTTCTTCGACTTCTAACACCTACATGCTTTATCTGATTTGAAATAATTTTTTAACAGAACCTTAATTTTATGAATTAATATATTCGTGTGAAATTTGAGCGCAATCGAAAAATTATTTCTCGTGAAAATCGCAATTTTACGCTTTTTTTCGTTTAAAAAATTAATTTCTTCGACATATAACACCTACCCCTACATGCTTTACCCGATTGTAATGATTTTTTCACAGAACAACAGAAAAACTGTAGAACACATGACAGCTCAATGCACCAATTACGCTCATCCAACAACGCGACTGAAAAAGTGTTTGCGAAGCTTCCTAGCATAAAACATTGCCCCCCCCCCCCCAAGTCATTCTCCTTTACATTCAATGAAAAGTCCAGACTAATTGCCGTAATTCCAGGTATGATGCAGTTTTTCCTGGATTCCAGGAGTATCCCATGCGCGGTTGGGAACTTTCAGAAAATGTTAAGGAGGTAGTCTGAACCTACCCCCAAAGTTTCGCTTTCGCTTAGTAACTTTAAATGTCTGGGTCTAACCTTATTTGCACTGGTCTATTTTGGGTCTCGACAGTGAATGTTGAAAGGTTCTTGAATGAAGCATTTATTTGGAACATTATTTAATCTAGCCGGTTACACCACCGATTAATGTCTGTGTTTGTTTGTTAGCAGATATCACCAGGTGTTTGAAAAATTATCAACCTCATCGCCCTTCGTTACGTAGGGCCTACGGCGGCCCTACAGTAAGTCTGTCCAGAATAGTAGTATTTTAGCCAGAGTTTTGCATATCAGCTAGCAGGCGACTTGGTTACCGAGATAAACTTTTCTGCATGCCTTGGGTAAATTTTCAATGGAATTTTGACTCCTTTTCACAATTTTACTATTAAGAAAAGTACGTTCGATGCCCACTCGTTTTATCCCAAATTATGTCAAAAATTCGAATTAGGACGAAAATAATATTTCTCACGACTTGGGTACATTTTCACTCAATGGTCTTTGACCCCATTTTCACGTTTACTCAATATTAACGAAAGTGTATCGTATGACCACTCGTTTTGGCCCAAATCATGCCAATAATACGAACTAGAACGAAAATAAGTTTTTTAACGCCTTGGGTACTTTTAACACATGGACTTGGACCCATTTTCTAAGAATAAGCGTCACATAGCTTATTACGAGTAAAATAACAAATCGGTGGTTGTATAGTCGAGTGTCAACACACCTATTGGATCAAATAATACATTCATGATGTTTGAATCATGAACTGTGAATACTGGTCGCTATACATCGCCTGCGCTTGGGGTAGAATTTGGCCCAGCGTATTCCTCTGCTGATCATTAAACGAGGGAGCGGAGCGACCGAGTGTCTCCATTCAACTCGAACGGTTCTCATTCTGTGATTCTGTCTGTCTATCTGTCTGTCTGTCTGTACGTCGAAAATCAGCCGAACCGCTGAACAGATTAGGCTGAAATTTTAAACAGACATCCGGTACGAAATTATTGAGAACTGCTAACAAAATCAACTAGATCCATTGCGATTTAATCCTACAATAAATAAAAATGTGATTTTTAAAATATCGATAGCATTTGTTTAGTAGCAGCTATCGGGACCACATCTACGTGGCTTGCATGGCCTATTGGTAAGCATTTAGCCTACCACACGGAGGGTTGAGGTTCGATACCCGTTAGCTCGATTTTTTTTTATATTTTTACACCCACATATTATTTTTGAGGGGTGTTAAATGGGAAATAAAACTTAGGTGATTTTGTTTTATCTTGGAAATTTGTTAATGTTTCACGCTAATACGTTTTGAACACGATTCGCATTTCAAATGTTCAATTTAAATATCTAGGGAAACGCCAAAGTCGTTGTTAAACGAGTGAGTGAGCCATGTGTTGAGTACCCGGTATCATTCCTCATACTGGCTAGATCCTTAGGTATAGGGGAGGAAAGGGGATGTTCCCGGGTACTCAACACTTGGCTCACTCATTCACTCGTTTAACAACGACTTTGGCGTTTCCCTAGTACAAGACGACAAAGAAGGCAGGGTCCTTCTCGCTAACATTGGCTGGTTTGTGGGGGTCGTCGTCGGGGACTTCTTCCCTTGACTGCGGCTTGACATGTCCTATCGTCGCCCTACATTTGACTGTATTCGCAGTGCAAATACGATTGTGCTTGTGTGTGAGAGGGTGGTGGTGAGGGTAGACGAGGTCATTTGAAAAGATTAAATGATGTTGGGCATTTTGGTTGATATTTAAACTGTTATAAGGTACTTATTTTCGGTTACGGAATTACGACCCCTGGCAACGGAACTACCCCAGCTAATGATTTATTTAAATAATGCTTGCATATGGTTAAATCTAACTCTTAATGATGGTCTAATGATACATAAGGGTGGTTACTAAGCGAGGGAGTCTACTTTATTAACATTTAACACTGTTTCGAAGCAATAATGTTACGTAATTCCGTTACCAATGAAATGTGGAGTATATTATACATATTTTTAAAAATATTTTTGATTAAACTCTCGTTATTTTCAAAGTACTGAATATGTACCCAAGGCGTGAAGAATACTTTTTTCCTAATTTGTATTATTTGGATAATTTGGGACAAAACGAGTGGTCACTAGATACACTTTCGTTAATTTTTAGTAAATTTGTGAAAAGGCGTCAAAATCCGAGTGAAATTTTACCCAAGGCGTAAAGAAAACTTTTTTAGTCCCAATTCCTATTATTGGCATAATTTGGGACAAAACGAGCGGTCACACGAACACACGATATACTTTTGTTAATATTGAGTAAAATTTGTGAAGGTCAAAATCCCATTGAAAATTTACCCGAGGCGTGAAGAAAAATTATTTCCGTCCTAATTTGTAGTATTGGCTTAATTTGGGCCAAAACGAGTGGTCACTCGATACACTTTCGTTAATATTGAGTAAATTTGCGAAAATGGGGTCAAAGTCCACGAGAGAAAAATGTACACAAGGGATGACAAAATCTTCTTTTCGTCCTAATTCTTATTATTGGCATAATTTGGAACAAAACGTGTAGTCACACGATACTTTTTTGTTAATATTGAGTAAATTTATGAAAAGAGGTCAATGGGCGCATAATCTGATCATAATCTGATCACATATATGGTAAAATTGTAACGTTTAATTAAATTTTCGGTCTTAACTATACAATATATATTAATTTGGCGTTCTAAATATTATATTTGAATACGGATTTATTTATTTTAGTTTAGTACCCCCCTCTTCCTCCTAAGCAAGCAAATGTTTTGAGGGCACCCCGTGACATTTTTTTAAGAACATTCTTCTGAATGTTTTAGCCAAAATTCACAGCCCTATCACAAAACCCATGACTGGTAGGCCAGTCCTCCCAGCACAGTGAGTGAATTTGTGAATAAATTTCAAAGGGTGCATAATCTGGTCAGATATACATCGTATTTACTCGATTATAGGCCGCCATCGAGTAATGGCCGCACCCTTATTTTGTCCACTCAAATTTTAAATATAAATACAAAAATACTTTTGAAAAATGGCTTCACATAATGGCCGCACCCCACATTTTGAACTTGATAATTTTAAATATACCTGAGGTCTATACTCGCATAAATACAGTAATATGGTAATATATAATTTTTTATTGAATTTTGGACTTTTTATCTACAATACGTATTCCGGACGGATTTTGTCATGGCACCTCAAGCTCGAGGCAATTTTCTTAAAATATTGTTCTAAGTATACAATTCAAAATTCACGCTCTACCTCAAAACCCCTAATTGTTAGGCTAATCCGCCTAGCTATAAAGAAGGCAATGATTAAATTAAAAAAAACTATTGGCAAGTAGTAAACAAGGTTTTGAGGGGGAGAGGACGCGAGGGAATATCCCGCCGCTAGAGCTGCTGCTACAGCTGGCGAGACCAATGCTTACAACGACGATATAATTAATAACGATCATGGAATGCAGTGGGTGAATCAAACCATGCACGTCTGAAATAACTGAAGCTGATCTTGTTGAAGTGATTAGAAACATGAATTGATAGATTAGATAATTGTATTATAAAATACAACAAAGATTTTTGTACCGGTTTTTAAATATTTATTCAATATTTCTTTTAATTGATATTTTTATGCCTGATATTTAAAAACGGCTCTTATAATCCCAGTGATGATAGAATCATGGTTAACAATTATCGACCCATCTCATTGTTGCCATCAAAATCAACATATTAGAGGTTTGCGTAAAAAATCAGGTTCTAGGTGCCCGTTAGGGCGCCGCAGCCAAGCCGCGGTGCGCTACACACTCTGGCACCTTATACAGCAAGCAGAGTTGGGGTGATTTCAAGGTGTCACCCAGCCGTCATGAAACGTGATGTGAACTTGAAAACTATCAAAATCGAGGGGATTTAGGTACCTGACAACACATGCCAAATTTGGTTGGTGTACGAACATTCCTTCTTAGTGAAAAAATGACTTGAAACATGCTCAAAATCACTTTAAGGATGTTAGTTACTACTGTCTAATTCGTCAGTTTCAATCGGCCCGCGATTCTGACCAAACGGGTGGGGCTACAACGTTCATATTTTACATTAAGGTAATAGTGCCTTTTGAAAGAAAAAGTTGAAAAAGTTTGCTGGAAGGCTTCCAAATAAAGGTTTCAATATAAGCCTTATACAAGAATATAATCAACAAGTAACTATAGTTACTTGACAATAATCGACTACATTGTTTACAAAAAGCAAATCTTTGGACCACTAAATATTTTACATCCTATTGTTAATTGGTAATACCATAGAAATTAAATCATCTTTGATAAAATTATAATATTTTAACAAATAATTTTGCAATGGAATTTGAAAAGGAAAGGAAACAAAAAACATAAAAAAAACTTGTAGAAATACAGCCAAACCTTACACACTCAAAAGAAATGAGATCTAAAAAAGGGCCAAGTCATCTAGCCTTCCACATTTGCGCATTATTATTCATAAACGTACAGTGTCCCGTACAGCATCCTGTGAAATGCTTGGCAAATAGAATTTGCTGATATTACGTTTAATTTAATAAGAAAAAAAGAACTTGGATGAAATTACGTTTAAATTAATAATTGCAAATTCTATTTTGCCAAGCTTTTCAAGATGCTGTTACGGGACACTGTACGTTTATGAACTAGGAAAACGCTAAAGTCCCGTAGCGTTGTTTGAGCGAGCACCGGTAACGTGCAACACGACCCAGAGTAACGACATTCCATAATGTTACATACCAATAAGTCTTGAAGGTCTTGACCGATTTAGCTGAAAATTTGTAAAATAGGAGAGAATGGATAAAATCCACCGCCATCTAGAGGACCTTGACATCATTTCTTTGGGAAAACTATTTTAACTCTTGATTACTTCTAGGTGGCAGTGCATAGTGACCAGAATTCTCGTGCGACTTTTCGTTGCCATGGTAACGTTACTTTTGTTAAAATGTATTTCTATCTACACTACTTATCGGATCAAAATAAAATTAACATATTCGTGACCGGACGGACATTCTAAATAATTTGGCTACCTCATATTTTGTCACCGTTCAGTTTTTTTTAAAAACTTTAGATTAACTTTAATGTAACTTTATAACTTTTTGAACGATTTTGCCACAAAACTAATGGCATTCAATCTGGAACGAAGCTTGCGGATGGTCAAAATTTCAACTCGATCCGAGCCTCCGTTCGACCGCTATCATGAGCCAAAAAAGCTGCGCGACTTTCCGTTGCCATGGTAACGGTACTTTGTTATAATGTAATTTCCATCTACACTACTTATCGGATCAAAATAAAATTAACATATTCGTGACCGGACGGACATTCTAAATGATTTGGCCACCTCAGATTTTGTCGCCGTTTAGTTTGAAAAAAAAACTTTCGATTAATTTTAATGTAACTTTTTAACTTTTTGAACGATTTTGCCACAAAACTATACAGCAACCCGCATAGTTGGTATGTACATGTGTGCAAAATTTCAGGTCGATCAGAGAAACGGTGCGACCTGTATCGAAGCAGTAACAGAAAAAAAAGAAAAAGAAAAACAGACATTCGAGCCATAAGAGTCAAGTGGAGACGCTCGCTACGCTCGCTCAATTAAGAATGCGCAAATGTGGAAGGGTAGATGAGCTTGGCCCTTTTTTTAGATCTATTTCTTTTGATTGTGTAAGGTTTGGCTGTATTTCTACAAGTTTTTGTTATGTGTGTGATTTTAACTTTCTGCGGTCAAATCAATTCATTTTTTAGAAACATTTTGGTTTCTTGCCGAAGAAGAATGTTGACATGGCAATCAAGTAAAGCAATGGAAAATAATCCCAAGTTTATGGCACTGTATTTGGCCCTCAGTAAGGCGTTTGATATGATTTCTCATAAATTATTGGTTGATAAACAAAACAGGTGTGGTCTGATAGGTAATTTACATTTTCAAATAGCGATTTTAACAAAATGTATTTTTCCAGACTACATTTACAAATTTTGATATGATAGTTGACTAGAGAACCATCTCTTACGAAACATATTAGATTTGTTTAGATTTTTATCTCTAAAACTAGACTTTCTAGAACGATAAGCGTTTGTGTTTTGCGGTCTAGTCTACACCTTGCCAATGCAGTAGCGTGGCGAGTGTCAAGGCTCGGCGGGACGCGCAGTGGGGGAACCTACGGCGAAACCGCGTTCCCCGGCGCCGTAAAGTTACATGCTTTACCCATGGGGTGGTACAAGACCTTGAGCCCCCCCTCCACCCTACCACCCGGGCGGAAGGTCTGAGGGTGGTTTTAGGTACTTTTATATATTGACTTTCGATTGATATTAGTTTGGTGGGTGTAGACACCGGAGTGACCAAAGCACCCGCACTGTTAAAATGAAAAATAATCAATTTTGATCGTAAAGGGGCCTTCGTAAACGTACCCCCCCCCCCCCCCCCCACGTGGGGTGGAAGGTCTAAGGATGGTTTAGGTACTTTAAAACAATGAATTTTAGTTTCTACTTGTACGACATCTTGGTTTTGGTGGGTGTACCTACTAGGGATGACCAAAGTTCCCACCGTAAAAATAAAGAGTTGTTCATTTAAATCGTAAAAAGACCTCCTAACGGGGCGTTATAGGTACTCTTAGAAATTGAGATTATATTTTCACTTGTAAACTCCCATAACTTTGGTGGGTATACCCTCCAGAGACAATTTAAGTTAACTCTGTAAAAAATAATAAATTATTGATTTCGATTGTAAATGAAAAAATACGTTGTACTCTTATCGACAATTGTTGTCGTATATCAAATTAATTATTTTAAGTTTTAGGGTTGTTGGATGAGCGCAGCGAAGCCTTCAATTTCACTTACCCCGAGATAAATAACTCGGAAGTTTTTTGTTTGTTTGTTTGTTATTTGTCTGTTAGTTCGCTCTCTACCGGACAAACGGCATTTGCAATCTTGATTAAATTTTCAGGGGATCTTTGAAATCTCTGAACTTAGATTTGCCATGTTTTTGGGTCCAATCGTTGAATATATCTCATGAATATCGTACTTTTTTTTACGATTTTTTCTATATTTTTAATGCGATATTTTCGTGACATATGGCCCACGACCGGGCAAACCAGTGGCGGATCTAGGACAGGGGCGATTCACGCGTACATGTACATTTGTGGTAGTTTGTGTGTGTCAATTTGTTTTGTCGTCATGTCGAGCTTGCAAGCTCTGTTGTACGGCTCAATTTTGCACTAACGACACAGACACCAAAGGCGGTAGAGGGGGGTAGCGTACGTAAGTGATATCCCCACAAATACAAAAATTTGTAAAAAAAAAAAAAAAAAAAACGGCAGCCAAGCTCTCCTTCAAAAGTCTTCGGCTGTGAATGCTGTGAGACATAGAAGTTGAGCCAAGCTTTTCATTCTTTCTCCCTAGTTTCGCTTTGAAAAGAAGTAAGATCATTTCGCCTGTTGACGAGTGCCAAGCTTACGATTTTTGTGGTAAAAAAGTAAAAAATTTAAACTCAAAATCATAAAAAATGGCTTGGCCATGGCCAAGTAATTTTTTTTATGATTTTTGATTTATGATTGTATTAAGTATTAACAATTCCACCTACGGGAGTGTTTCCCGACAATCCAAATCGAGAAATATACCCTCGCTCATACCTGCGTAAGGTAATGATATTATAAACAATGTTTGTTTGGTCAATTCAACAGCAACAGTTTTTCGATGCTTAATTGTTCCATCCATTCAAGTTCTATAATGTAACGACAATACATAAGTTAAATAGTTACCGTCTCGGTAGTCTAGTTGGCTAAGGCGTCCACCCGGAAAGTGGGAGACTTGGGTTCGTACCCCGATCGGGATGGATTTTTAAATTTCTGGATTGTATTAAATATTAACAATTCCACCTACAGGAGTGTTTCCCGACCATCCAAATCGAGAAATGACTATTTTAATTGTTAAAATCGCATCTACTGAATTGTATGGCAACTGCAGTTCTTACTTTAGAGACCGTTGTAAAAGCTTGTAATGAATGATGATTTAATTTTTTAAATGTGCAGACAGACAAAACGCATAGCTATCCAGTATGGTCTCAACTACACAATTATTAAAAGTAGCAATTCAACAATAATTTCGCAAAATGAACCGACACATTCGTTGTCCTAGCTTGATTAGATTTGATTGAAATTGATTTTGAAATGTTACGAATTTGAAAAACAGCTGAAAAACAACCGTTTTCGAGTTTTCTGTTATCATCGATCTGAAGCAGGATTATCGACGTCATGAAAGCAATAATAACATAATATAATAAATGCAATAAGAAGAACATTCTTGCATGGGCGCCGGCAGATATTTCTCTAGGGGGGTGGGGGGGCAAGACTTAATTACACAGTCCATCGATGTTTAAGGGTGATCTGGGGCGGCAGCCACCCAGCAGGGCGTTTTTTTGTTTTGTTTTATTTTTCAACACTTTTTTTAGCGATAGTAGATATTAAAATGGGTTATGAGTTGAAAATGAAACACGTTTTCAAAATAAAGGCTGTATTTTAATTGCATAAAATTATAATGAACGTGACTGTTTTGATCACATTTTATTTCCTTACACAAACTGCAACTTCAATAACTTCTTTCCAGTTGCAATGCATTGCGGAATAAAAATACAATACATAAACACTTTCTTAGAGGTCTACGTCGACTAAAAATATACTAGCCAACAAATCATAGAAACGATATCTTGTTACATAACATGATATAAATGGAAAACGAACGTGATTGACTAGACCCAAAAAGGAAAATGTGAAATTGTAATGCAACATAAACAAACATTCCTATTTAAATAAAGAATAAATTATTGTAGGCCTACCGTGTTCTGGGGGTCTATTTACTTAATTCTAAACGACTTGCTAAGTTTTATCTAATTATCACTTGTACCTTCATTTCTTTCTTTGAACAAAAATTTCAAACGCCTTGTGTCCAAAGTAGTTATTAATGACTTTATTGATTATTACATCTTGTGACGTTAATTCTTTCTCGTTAACGCTTTTTTAAATTTGCATGCGAAAGATTATTAAAAAGGGCTTATTGAAATAGGAAAACACGTATAAAAAAATAGAGCGGGCGTATTTACTTGGTCAAATTTAATGTGTTGTTTTTTGAAATTATGTTCCACAAATATTGCAACTTAATTTTGAGTGCAATCTTGGACTGATTAATAAATACTATACTACACTTCAGAGTCTAGACAATAATAATTCTGAAATACAATTCGATAACATTTTTTTCAACGGTACAAATATGATTTTTTTTGATTTACGGAGTGATGTGGCAAAAAAACGTAAAACCAAATATTAATGAACTATATCCTTAATAATTGTATTGTAAAGTAAAGAAACTATATTGTAGAAACCGTTTCACAGATCTATTTACTATCTCTGCTGGCTACCTATTGTCATAAATCACTGTACCTATTTTTCTTACAATAGTGATTAAGCCTTGGACCAAAGAAAGTTTTTAATGAGCTTTTGTTATTAGTTACTCTTTGATTCAGCTCATTTCATGGACTTCTAAGGTTTAGCACAATCCACCTGTAAAGCGTTCGTGGGCCATTGTTGCCCGTAGCCACGTTCCACCAAGTCTAATACTAATGCCAATTGATAGAGAGAAAAAACTAGGACACTCCGCTCCCGATCAGATCATTA
The DNA here is from genome assembly GCA_024449915.1 of Sweltsa coloradensis. Classification (NCBI taxonomy): domain Eukaryota; kingdom Metazoa; phylum Arthropoda; class Insecta; order Plecoptera; family Chloroperlidae; genus Sweltsa; species Sweltsa coloradensis. The sequence goes on from JAMZAV010000543.1 coordinate 197,870, forward strand.
AATATATTACCATTATTAATATTAATTTTTAATTGAATTTCGGTTTCACAAATACATTAATATATGTATATGCATATGCGTAATAAATATCTGTTTGACACTGAATTCCAAGGGGGGGGCAAGCGCCCCCCCCCCTTGCGGCGCCCATGCATTCTTGGCTCTATTTCAATTGTTATTTCCAGTACCATTTCTAGACAATATTATATAGCATTGATTTCAATGAGATCGAGACAGCAAGTTATATTTTCTCTTCAAATATCGAATTCGTATCCAGTAACTGAACAGTAACAAGAATTTGAATGGTTTGGGTTTGTTAACAAAGTGTTTCTCCAAAACGCAAATATTACTAAAAAATTACATTGATAATATAATAACGAAATTGATTTTAAAGAATTTGAATTATAAAGTCTAAGGTTTATTCACACAGTACTGCTCCAAAACGCACACACTTCTATCAAACGACCTTGAATATACCGTGTTTTCAAAGTGGCAGGCCCCCGGATCCCCGCATGTATAGGTACTATATTACAATGTGTATTGTGTATTGCACTTTTAATCCTGGCTATGCCACTATACGAGGAGGCGAAAAAGAATAAGTAACTGTTGGCTTTATTAATTTGTCAACAAAGAAAACATAATACTTTCAATCATTACATTTTAAATTTCATTACATAACAATGGGTCTATCAACATCTAATAAATCAGGTAAATTGCTGGTAAAACGCACCAAATCCATTCTAAGACCACCAAAATAAATAACAAAATCCCTGCGAGGCTAAACTGGGGGCACGCCCCCAGCCAGACCCCTTGTTCCCCATGAAAGTTGGGGGGGGGGGGGTATAGTTAAATATTGTAAGCACCGATCACTCTTAGTAGCTCGCCACGCCACTGGGCACATAGATCATGCATATCATTTAAAGACTATCCGTTTACTATGATGGAAAGTTTAAGAAACAATAATACCAGCATTCATTAAGTAATGTCAACTTTCGTTTGTCAGTGAACTCAACGGTGACCCTAATAGATAGATGCTCAATACGACTTTCACCCAGTGGTGTCATACCTCGACTGCAGGCGAATTATATTGTCATTGTTCAACATACATTTGGTACAAATCATGTAACAATTAAAATATTAACCCAAGACTTAGCTATACATGTTTTGCTAGACATTTGACTGAATTGCTATAGTTAGATTGTGGGTAGGCAATCAAGGTAAATGGGTAGTAGTGACTTTAAAAAATCGTATTGCAGTGAACAAACGTGATAAAACCTGCATTAAAAAATTAATTATACAAACATAATGTGCAACTATGGGTCAATGTTGGCAGAATGAGGTCGCAGTTGTTAGATGTTAAATAATATGTACGTCAATCAGCTGCCTTTGAACATCCTGCATCTTTACTCCCTCCCAACCCTCCCCCCCCCCCACCCACCCGCAAAAAACGACTATAAGCTCCAAAAACCTATTAGTTACAAACATTTAAAATAATAAAGAGATGAAAATTTTTGAGTAATTAATAATATACTTAATGGGATACCACTCAAGAGAAACTTTTCATATTTTGTCCTTCGTTTAATGACAGCAAAAAACTAACAATAATGTTTAAAAAATGGCCATTGTTGTTGACAACAATGGCTATAAAATAGTGTTTATTTCATTGTTTAATAATTAATTCAAATGCTAAGGCTTTTACAAACAACCTTCACCATAATCACCAAGCTAACCAAACCTAGTCCAACCTTACCACAGGTTCTATAACCCTCGTTTCCTTAACCTAAAATATCCTAACGCAATGACCTTAACTACCCGGTGTGGCGGCATATCTGTATTCCCATCTTCCCATCCCATCTTTTCCCAAGAGTATAGATATTTTAGCACAGGTTTAGTAAAACTGAGCAAAAGCAACTTTACTAGTAGGTAAAACGGATCTAGAACATTATTACGCAAGAAAGTATACCTTTACCTATACACACAGGAAAGGGTAGTACTATGCTAGAATATATTTACGATATGAATTGGTCCGGTAAGTCTAAACTTGTATATTTACAAAATAATGTTCGAAAATAAAGCCAGATTTATCATAGGCAACGGTTAAGATCAGTGGGTATATTAATACTATTATATGTAACTTCGTTGTTATGATGGAGACTATAATAAAACTTTTAAGTAAGGTTATTAAACAAGTGATTTGTAATGAATAATTTATCACAGGCAAAGGCAAAGATCAGCCGGTATATTAATATTGGCTGCACGATCTGGTCTAAATGGTGATAAAGCAAGTGGGTGTGATGTCATTAGATATGAGCAAGCCTTTTGTACGAGTCCTACATACTCGTTTATTCAGGAAACTTGAGAACTATAGGATTCAAGGGTTTCTTACTGGTAGGTGTCAACGAGTGGTCTACGACGAATGTTCATCGACAGATGCCAATGTCAACTCTGGGGTGCCTCAGGGGTCCGTACTAGGCCCACTGTTTTTCATTGTGTACATGATGGACCTTCCCGCATGTGTAAAGTCTATAACAGGCTCTGTGTGCACTTTTCCTCACTCAATTTTTCCCCCACTCTACTGTGAATGCAAGAAAGTGCTATGAGGCAGCTGCTAAGTGTGTTGTGTGTTGTTGAGTGTATCGTCAAATAGACCATCTTCGAAGCTAGGTGGCCGAGGGTTTTCTACCAACTGTATTCTCTTCCTGTTCTATTGTTCGATTTATGTATTGATATTTTTTGTTTAATTGTTGGATGAGCGTAGCGAGCGTGGCGAGCGAATCGAAGATTCCATTTCACTACACTGGAGAAAAAAATCCGGAATGTTTTTTTTCTTTCCGTTTGTATTATTGTGTGTCTGTTAACACGATTCCGGCTAAACCAATACTCCAATTGAGATGAAATTTTCTGGAGGCCTTCGAAATCTCTGAACTTCGAACTGCCACGTTTTTGAACCCAATCAAAAAATTATTTCTCATAAAAGTCGCAATTTTTCGATTTTTCGATTTAAAAAAAAATTCAACGACTTATAACACTTACATGCTTTATCCTATTTTAATGATTTTTGCACAGAACCTTTATTTTATGAATTTATATATTCGTGTGAAATTCGAGCGCAATAAAAAAATTATTTCTCATGAAAATTGCAATTTTACGATTTTTTTTATTTTTTTAAACTTTCTTCGACTTATAACACCTACATGCTTTATCCGATTGTAATGATTTTTTCACAGAACCTTAATTTTATGAATTAATATATTCGTGTGAAATTTGAGCGCAATCAAAAAATATATTTTTCATGATAGTAATCGCAATTTTACGTTTTTTTTATTTTTTTAATTTTACATTTCTTTGACTTATACACCTACATGCTTTATCCGATTATAACGATTTTTATCACGAAACCTTTATTTTATAAATTAATATATTGGTGTGAAATTTGAGCGCAATCGAAAAAAATTTCTCATGAAAATCGCAATTTTACGCTTTTTTTCGTTTAAAAAAAAATATGCTCATCCAACAACGCGCCTGAAAAAGCGTTTGCGAAGCTTCCTAGTAAATATCTTTTAACATTGTTAAAATATTAAGCGTGTGCCTTGAATTTAATATTTCGGCCGAAATTCTTTGATAAAAACTGACTGAGGTACAGATAATGATTTTATAATATATTATAATAATATTATATAATAACATAATAATATTTGTATATTTCAGTCAGTTTTGACCGTAGTCACTAGGGGAAAAAAATGCATTTCATAACTCGAGCTACACATTTGAACCACGTTATTGGATGAGCGTAGCGAAGATTCCATTTCACCACACTGGAGAAAAAAATCCAGAATGATTTTTTTCTTCTATTTTTGGATTTTTGTGTGTCTTTTAACACGATTCCGGCTAAACTAATACCCCAATTGCGATTAAATTTTCTGGAGGCCTTCGAAATCTTTGAACTTAGTACTGCCACGTTTTTGAGCGCAATCGAAAAATTATTTCTCATAAAAAAACGCAATTTTACGATTTTTTTCGATTTAAAAAAAAATTCTTCGACTTATAACACCACATGCTTTATTCGATTGTTAATGATTTTTTCACAGAACCTTAATTTTATGAATTAAGATATTCGTGTTAAATTTGAGCGCAATCGAATAATTATTTCTTATGAAAATTGCAATTTTACGATTTTTTTCTTTTTTTAAAAATTACGATTAAATAAAAAAATTAAGTTAATTTTTTATTTAATTTAATTCAATTAAAAAAAATCTTCGACTAAGTAATGAGTTTTTCACAGAACAACAGATAATACGCCTAACACATGGCAACTCAATGCACCAATTACGCTCATCCAACAACGCGGCGGGATTAGGCGTTTTCCTAGTTAAAATATTTGCAATTATTACATTTAAAAAAAAAACGCTGAACATCACAATAGATAACGCGACCCTTCGTAACCGATGCCTTCCTCGTTCCCGTTTCGCGATTTAAAAAATGTGGAAAGGGAAATGTGCACACAGAGCCTGTTATGATCTTTACTCTCAAAGAGAGCCATGTACACTGATGACGGCACTATCTACAAAGCTATATCCGAACACGACGATTCCACAGTTCTATGCGACCTAGACGCAATACCCACCTGGTGCTCAAACAATGGTATGTGTCTGAATCCCAATAAATCTATTTTCATTCGTATAACCCGCTCATCAGACCTACTAATATTACATTACCGGTAACGGATCGAAACTACTAACAAGGAATAGCATAAAACTCCTTGGAATCAACATAACTAAAGACCTGTCCTGGAATCTGCATAAACATAGTAGATCACAATGCTCGAAGCTTGTTTGTAGGGTTTGTATTTAGAAATCTGAGAGACTGTTATCCAAATGCTCTACGATAAGTTTACCTTTAGTACTAATTATATCTAAATTGGCATACGGATCTCCAGCTTGGCACCCAACAACCAAAGAGAACAATCATAAACTGCAAGTTGTTCAGAACCGTGCAATAAAGGCTATATACAGATACAAATCTACCCTTCATACTGTTTCTCAGAAAAAACTAAACAATTCAAGTGTGGTCAACTACTTCAGGAGATATGACGCAATTTTCCTCAAGGGATGCCTCAGTGGTTGCATCGATCTCGACCCGCTAAAGCTGGCCCCTTACACGCAAACATCTCGTACAAGTTGCTTGCAAACAGCCGTTTGACAAACATGTCGAGTCCCCACACATAAACCGATGTGCATGGACATAGCAGGGGTTAACATTTGGCCAAACCCTAGGTAAAGGGGGCCCCACACACGCAAACATTTCGTACAAGTTGCTTGCAAACATCGTGTTTGGCAGCATGTTTACGTGTGTGGGGGGGGGAGGGCGTGTCAGCGTGTTTGCAAGCAAGTCACAGTTTTCAAATTGTCTTGATATTTTGACCGCGCTTGGCAGCATGCTTGCGTGTGTGGGGAGGTACGCAAACATCTCGTACGAGAAGAGGTCATTAGTCATGTCTTCAGGGAGAAGGTTTGTGCCACCAACAATAGCACACGCAAGTTTATGCTTGGATAATGAAGGAGACATTTTGTTTTGCATGCTTCCGAACTAAAGGAATGGCCTCTAATGAAGGTGTCCTATGGGTTGGCCAGATGTAACCCCCCCGCTGTGTCCATGCACATCGGTTTCATGTGTGGGGAGTAGCATGCTTGCAAACACGATGTTTGCAAGCAACTTGTACGAAATGTTTGCGTGTCTGGGGGCAGCTTAAGCTATTGTTGGTGGCACAAACCTTCTCCCTGAAGACATGACTAATGATCTCTTCTCGTACGAGATGTTTGCGTAGCTCCCCACACACGCAAACATGCTGCCAAGCGCGGTCAAAATATCAAAACGATTTGAAAACTGCAACTTGCTTGCAAACACGCTGACACGCCTCCCCCCCCCCCCCCACACACGCAAACATGCTGCCAAACACGATGTTTGCAAGCAACTTGTACGAGATGTTTGCGCGTGTGGGGGCCGTTTTACCCCAGTGCAGCGCACAGTCACGTAGGGACGCGGAAACCAGAAAGGACTTATGTCCCCCAGTACTTCAGATGTGCATCTGTTTGGAATTCGTTAAGTTGTAAAGTGAGGTCTCTGCCTTGCAAGCAGTTAATAACAAAATTAATAGCAAATTCCGATAACATCAAGTCCTAGTGATTCCATGCCCTTTTACGACGACCCTACTTGAAATGGACTTGATTATGGATTATTATCTGTCCTTCGCCTTGTATTTAAGTCGTCATAACAAATTGTAACACTGCCATATATCACCATATTTTCTTCTCTTCTTTTTATCGAATCTTCATGCTCTTAACATCGTTTGTATCAAAGTCCATATAAGCCCAGTTAGTGATATGAATCTTCTATTTTAGCTACAGTCATTTGTGTTATTATTGGTTGCAGAACGCACAACAGTGTGAATGAGCCTATGGTTCGCTCTCTACAACCTTTTTATACTTAGAATGGAAATGTATATTTTGATTTTGATTATGAATAAAGAAGAAATAATAATAATAATGATAACTATTAGTCAATGATAGCAGTTGTAATAAAAGTATGCCCCAACTGGGGATCGAACCCAGAACCTCTGGCTTAACGCGCCATAGTTCTGCTAATTGAGCTACTGAGACATTAGACATACCTTCATCAAACTGCTATTTGTTGTGACTGTTGACATCCATGATAATTATATAATTATATATTCATAATTTTATTACAACTGCCATCATTGACTAATATTGTCCTCAAAGCGGGCTTATGCTTAAAAACCTTATAATATTTATACTACCCAACTCATGGGAGATGAGAAGTGATTGGATTTTTCCATGTGTTCTTTCAGTAATGACAGCTACATTGCAGTCTTCTGTTCGATTATTATCATGGATGTCAACAGTCACAACAAATAGCAGTTTAATGAAGGTATGTCTTATGTCTCGGTAGCTCAATTGGCAGAGCTATGGCGCGTTAAGCCAGATGTTCTGGGCTCGATCCCCAGTCGGGGCATACTTTTATTACAACTGCTATCATTGACTAATAATGTCCTACAAAGCGGGCTTATGCTTAAAAACCTTATATTCATATTTCATACTACCCATTACCCAACTCATGGGAGATGAGAAGTGATTGGATTATTGGAACTGAATATTATTGTAGGTCTATTAAAGAAGTACTAGATTGATGTGATTACTAAAAATACGAGAATTTAAAATATCGTGACGCCCACCCAACAGCTGTTGGTTTTCAAACACATTATAAAAAGTAAAAACTGTGTATAGGTATAGTTAAGTTTCTGTAGTTACATTTGTATTTATTAACTATACTAAGCCGAGAAAAAATATTAACAGTTAAAACCTTGATTTAAGTGCATCCCAGTTATTTTTATTTAGAAGTTTTTCTGTCAAAGAGAACTCACTATATCACTTTAACCTTATGCCCACGTAAAATTTGAACGTTGTAGACCCACCCGGTTGGTCAGAACTGACGAATTAGGCAGTATGTGAGTATGAGTAGTATCCGGAAAGTGATTTTGAGCATGTTTCAACCCATTTTTTCCACCATGAAATGTTCTTACCCAATTAAAATCCCCCCCCCCCCCTCCTCCTCCCAAATCCCAATTATGACAGTTTTCAAGTTAATTTTTAAAGTTTCATGAATGATGGGTGAGTGTGACACCCTGAAAACGCCCGAACTTTGCTTGTTCCATGATTTTGAGCGTGTTTCAACACATGTTTTCACCCAATGTAATGTTCTTACGTATCCCACACCATCATGGCAATTGTGCTGACGACAGCCTACCTAAATCCTCCCGATTATGTGAGTTTTCACGTTCATTTTACGCTGCGGCAAGCGCACCAAGTCTATAGGAGCGTTTATTATTTAATCAATATTTTGTATGTTGTACTATTCATATTTCCATTCACTAATAATTTATTACACCACTAGAGCAGCTGGTGGGAATACATTCACAACATATTTTGAGATAATGTTACGAAATATACACTCTACTTTCAATTTAATTTGATTCTTACGTCATTATTTACTACTAGGAAACGCTCAGTTGGACGCGTTGGCGAGCGCGTGCTATAGCTAGCTAGACCACATTGCACATTTTTTTTTAATTTTAAAATTTGCGACGTTCGCTGTCCACGGGGCCATATTTCCAATATTCTTCATAATTGCCAAGGTATTTGGGTAAACCCGTGGGTAAACCTTTACTTTGTGGATAATATCCACCGCCATCTACATTTACATCTACTGTCAAGGTCTTGTAGAAGAACTTGACATCATTTCCTTGGGAAAACTATTTTAACTCTTTGGTAACAATTAATAATACACTGATTCCTCGATAGTATTTTGATTACTTCTAGGTGGCAGTGCATAGTGGCCAGAAACCTCGTGCGACTTTTCGTTGCCATGGCAACGTTACTTTTGTCAAAATGTAATTTCCATCTACAATACTTATCGGATCAAAATAAAATTAACATATTCGTGACCGGACGGACATTCTAAATGATTTGGCCACCTCAGATTTTGTCGCCGTTTAGTTTGAAAAAAAACTTTCGATTAACTTTAATGTAACTTTGTAACTTTTTGAACGATTTTGCCACAAAACTAATGGCATTAAATCCAGATCGAAGCTTGCGGATGGTCCAAATTTCAACTCGATCCGAACCTCCGTTCGAACGTTATGGCGAGACATAAAAAAATAAAAAAAGTGACTATTTTTTCCGGCAGAGTCAAATGGAAACGCTCGCTTCGCTCGCTCAACTACTTTTGGTCGTCACTTCGGGTTGTATTTGGACTTATTTTGAAGGAAATGTTAATATCAGGATAATAAAGGAGGGCAATACATGTTTTGTGTCTATGAAGGGAGAGTCAATATTTTAACACTTATCTGTAAAAGTGTAGATTCAGACGCTCATTTTGTAAAAATGGCGTATTTCCTTCCCCCATGTCCGATTTTCGCCGACTTTGTCTAAGTTATTTGTGACTTATTTCTTTACACAATGCAATTTGTTTAATCTTTGTACTATTTTTTCCGGTTTGTGCATTTTTCACCGTATATAAATGTGCCTACTAGCTCGATAATTACAAAGTTTGACAATTTTTTTCGGGTCATGTTGGACCCAATATTTTGTCTTATACTTTCTTAATTCATAACTATATAGTTAGTATGAATGAAATAGATTTTTTGAGTTTAGCGGGTGAATTCCACTTTAAGGCTTTGTGTTTGTGTAAAATGTTAATTTCTCATGATTATCGTTCTTATTTTTGATTTCGCTATTCTTATTGGTTGTTCATTATTGCTTTGGTTATGCCTTGTTATAAAAGTTGAATAATAGTTATGATATCAAGGTATTTTCAGCGATATTTTTCTGCCTAGATTGTCTGGTTGCCGTCCACTGGCTGAGCCTGCATCTTGAGTTAGGTGTCCTATTATTGCTGTGATCAGTTTTCGACTTATATAATTTTAAATAATTGTCTGATTCAAGGTCTTTTGTACCGGTACTAAATTGTTAACAAGATTTGAACACAAGAATGTAGATTCGCTTTCGGTGGTTTCCTCCGTGAAAGTTTGATTACTCCTTGTTTTGCTGTTCCTGATTTTTGGCAAACCTCATATTCGTTTGAGTGGGGTCGTCTAATAAATCAGTTTTTTCGTTTCGTTTTTCTTCTTTATGTTTTTTCCTTAATTTTTTCCCCTTGATTTTTTCTTTTTTTCTTTCTTTTTCCACCCTTTTTTAATTTGGTTCATTAATAAATTTCATATAATAATTTTGAATATATTATACATTGTTGTTGTAATATAATTATTACAAACTTTACTGACTAAAGTTCATTATCGTGTCTGCATATACGTAACGACACGTTGGGTGAGTAGGCTTGAAGAAAATAAAGGGTACAAGCAAAAAAAGAGTTCGGGTTTTAGTTAATTGCACTTGGCTTTCTATTTGTCGAATTTAATTCATCTGTATCTCATTTAACCCATTCATATTTCGCAGAAAGAAAACTAGGAAATTGTGGCGAGTTTTGTAATTCGGTCCCTGTATGGTTCCGTTTGCAAAATATATTTTGTGACGTTTGTCCATTACAGCTGCTTGTAAAATATTTCCACTGGCAACACGCACAGCCTGGCTTATCATTTTGAGTCTGACTGTACGTACAACATTCGTACATCTAAAAATAGCTACAGCCTGCAAGTGGGTGTCATCTGTTTCTAACTCAATATTATATGAATGGAGAAGTTTATTTTATCGGAATAGTTTTTAATAGGGTTGCCCTTTGATGCTTCGTTTGATGATCGATCGCTAACCGATTACTCGAAATACAAAATGCGTGAAATTATGCACGTATCGTTAGTTTCCTATCTCCGTCAGATAATTCAGTAAGTTATTAGAATTAGATTATTCAACGAAACGAAAAAGCAGATAGACTTAGATGCAAATCAAATCATTGATTTAAATTAAATGATTTTTATTACAAATACCATTGATTTAAATAAATTAAAATTAAAAAAATATCCAAAGGACTCTGAAACAGAGATTCCACTTAAAACTTCATTCCACATATTGAATTAATATTTTGGGGTTGTCTGTAACCGTAGACGGTGGATGTCTCATGGCACAAACAGCAATCCTCTCCCCCCGCTAGGCGGATTAGCCTAACAATTAGGTGTTTTGTGGTAGAGGGCTGAATTTTGGATTGTATACTCAGAACAATATTACAAGAAAATTGCCTCGAGGAGCCATGAAAAAATCCATCCGGTTAAGGGGGTGGAAGGGGGTGAAAAAATGGCATTTTTCAAATATTCAAAAATTCAAAACTCAAACTAAAAATGATCCTAAGATTACAAAATTATTATATATTGTAGATAAAAGTCCAAATTTTAATAAAAAAAAATATATATCACCATATATGTATATCTAACTAGATTTTGCACCCTTTGTCTTTTTTTAACAAATTTACCCACTGTGCTGGGAGGATTAGCCTACCAGTTACGGGTTAAGTGATAGGGCCGTGAATTTTGTCTGAAACACTCAGAAGAATGATCTCAAAAAATTGGCCCGAGGAGCCCTCAAAAAAGTTGCTTGCTTATAGGAGAAAGGGGGTGTTTACTAAAAGGGGTTGATAAAACTAAAATAAAGAAATCCGTATTAAAATATTATATTTAGAACGCCATATTAATGTGTATTGTAGATTAAGGTCTAAACTTTAATTTAAAAAAATAAAATTTCACCATATATGTAAATCTGATCAGATTATGTGCCCTTTTCCCATTTTCATAAATTTCCTCAATATTACGAAAGTGTATCGTGCGGCCACTCTTTTTGTCCAAAATTATGCCAATAATAAGAACATCGATAAAAAAAAGTTTTTTAACACCTAAGGTACTGTTTCACTCAATGGACTTTGACCCCATTTTTAAAAGTTTACTCAATATTAACAAAAGTCTATCATGTGATGACTCGTTTTGTCTCAAATTATCCTAATAAAACGAATTAGGACGAAAATAAGATTTTGTAATACCTTTGGTATATTTTCACTCAAAAGACTTTGATCCCATTTTCACAAGTTTACTCAACATCAACGAAAGTGTATCGTGTGACCACTCGTTTGGTCGCAAATTATTCAAATAATACGAATTAGTACAACATAAGTATTCTTCACGCATTGGGAACATATATTGTCATGCACTTTGAAAATAAAGAAGAGCTTAATCAAAAAAGTTATTAAAAAAATGTATTTACTCCACATTTCATTGGTGAAGGAATTACGTTAACGGAATTACTGAACACTATTGCTTTGAAACAGTGTTTAATGAAGGTAAAGTAGACTCCCTTGTTTAGTAATCACCCTTGTTTTCATAAGACCATCATTAAGAGTAGGATTTAACCATATGCAAGCATTATTTAAATATAACATTCGCTGGTGTAGTTCCGTTACCATGGGGTCGTCATTCCGTTATCGAAAAGATACCTAAAAACAGTTCAAATATCAACCAAAATGCCCAACATCTTTACAGCTTATCAATAATTTGCATTAGACCATGAGTTAGATTAAACCACACGCAAGCATTACTAATGAAATCACCTCGCCTCCCCCCACCCCCACCTCCCTCCCACACACGCACAAACGTATTTGCACAGCGAATACAGTCAAACGCAGGGCGGCGATAGGACAAATCGAGCCGCAGTCAATGGGAGGGGTCCCCGACGACGACCCTCACATACCAGCCAATGTTAGCGAGAAGGACCCTGCTTTTTTGTATTCTTGTATGATCAGCAGAGCTACGCTAATACGCTGGGCCAAATTCTACCCCGGGCGGCGGGCGCAGGTGGGGTAAATTTGTTAGAATTGCTGATAGATATTGCCATATATTAATTTTTGTTACTAATTCTTTCATTAGATACTTCTTAAGAAAACAGTAGTTATGAATACCATACAGACGGAAGGATCGATTGATGGAAAAACGCTCATCCTTCAACGTGACTATATTAAATAGCATACGCAACGCGGCCAGTATTCACAGTGCATAATTCAAACATTATAAATGTATTATTTGATCGAATAGGTCTGTTGACTCTCAACTACAAAACCACCAATTTATTAGGCTATGTTTCGAAATAGGCTATTTTACGCTTATTCTTAGAAAATAGGTCAAAGACCTTGTGTGAAAATGTCCCCAAGGTGTTAAAATCTTATTTTCGTCCTAATTCGTAATATTAGGAAAATTTTGAACTAAACGAGTGATCACAAGATACACTTTCGTTAATATTGAGTAAATTTGTGGAAATAGCATCAAAGTCCATTCAGTGAAAATATACCAAAGGTATTACAAAATCTTATTTTCGTCCTAATTCGTTTTATTAGGATAATTTGAGACAAAACGAGTCATCACATGATAGACTTTTGTTAATATTGAGTAAACTTTAAAAATGGGGTCAAAGTCCATTGAGTGAAACAGTACCTTAGGTGTTAAAAAACTTTTTTTTTATCGATGTTCTTATTATTGGCATAATTTTGAACAAAACGAGTGGTCACACGATACACTTTCGTTAAAATTGAGTGAATTTGTTAAAATAGGATCAAAGTCCATTGAGTAAAAATGTACCCAAAGCATCACAAAATCTTGTTTTCGTCCTAATTCGTAATATTAGGAGAATTTGTGACAAGAGTGGTCGCACGATACACTTTCGTAATATTGAGGAAATTTGTGAAAATGGGAAAAGGGCGCATAATCTGATCAGATTTACATATATGGTGAAATTTTAATTTTTTAAATTAAAGTTTAGACCTTAATCTACAATACACATTAATATGGCGTTCAAAATATAATATTTTTTTAATACGGATTTCTTTATTTTAGTTTTATCAACCCCTTTTAGTAAACACCCCCTTTCTCCTATAAGCAAGCAACTTTTTTGAGGGCTCCTCGGGCCAATTTTTTGAGATCATTCTTCTGAGTGTTTCAGACAAAATTCACGGCCCTATCACTTAACCCGTAACTGGTAGGCAAATCCTCCCAGCACAGTGGGTAAATTTGTGAAAGAAAGACAAAGGGTGCAAAATCTGGTTAGATATACATATATGGTGAGATATATTTTTTTTATTAAAATTTGGACTTTTATCTACAATATGTAATAATTTTGTAATCTTATGATCAAATTTAGTTTGATTTTTGAATTTTTGAATATTTGAAAAATGCCATTTTTTCATCCCCTTCCACCCCCTTAACCGGATGGATTTTTTCATGGCTCCTCGAGGCAATTTTCTTGTAAAATTGTTCTGAGTATACAATCCAAAATTCAGCCCTCTACCACAAAACCCCTAATTGTTCTTGTATTTTCCTTTAATCCGCTTGACTACCCCCCCCCCCCCCCCCCGCGCAAACGAGCTCAAATCGCGAGAAAAAGGAAACTGCTGCAGTCTCATGACGACCGCTATTGTAGATAGAGCTTATAGGCCTACTAGGCCGCTTCGCGAACGCTTTTTACAGTCGCGTTGATGGATGAGCTATTTTTGAATATTTCGGTTAAATGATTGCTACGTTTTTAGTATAAGTGGGATCTCATTACTTTATCAAGTTCCATTACAATTTTTTTTGTGTTAAATTAGGATAATTATTAATTTTTATAAAGTAGTATTAATTTCTATGGTAAAACCAATTAACAATAGAATGTAAAATATATCGAGGCCCAAAGACATGCTTTTTGTACGCATTGTAGGTGATTGTTGTCAAGTTTCTATGGTAACAATTGTTAATTACACCTGTAAAAGGCTTATATTAATATTTTTATTTCTGTGAATTCTGGACAACTTTTTCAACTTTTTGTTACCATTACATTAATGTCCATGTAAAATATGAACGTTGTAGCCCCACTCGTGTGGTCAGAATCGGCCCAAAAATCACGAAAATATTGTATTAAAAATCGGGGAAAAATCGTAAAAGCACGATTTCAATGAGAAATATTTCTTCGATTGTCACCAAAACCATAAAACATCTTAATCCAGTGATTTCAAACGTTTCTATAAAGTTTCATCAAGATCGGAGTAGCCGTTTGCCCGGTCGCGAGCTAAATATCTAAAAAATATCGTATTAAAACTCAAAAAAAAAAATCGTAAAAGTACGATATTCAAGAAATATTTTTTTGATTGTTCCCAAAAACGTGGCAGGTCTAAGTTCAGAGATTTCGAAGGTCCTCTCCAATTTTCATGAAGATCGCGTATGCCGTTTGCCCGGAAGAGCGCCAACAAACAGCAAAAAAAAAAAAAAAACACCCGAGCTATTTTTTTTTGGGGGGGGGGAGGCAGTGAAATTGAGTCTTCGCTTCGCTCATCCAATTATATTTTTCAAATCATCTAGATTTACGAAAAAATTATTCACCTATATCTTTTCTTTCTTTCGTTCAGCAAGCCCCTTAACTTCTACTAAAACATATAAAAACCATTTAAAAAACACGAATTTAAAAGAAGAATGCCTGCGGCGCTATTGTTTGTGTTTCAACGGCATTTTAAACCAGTCTACAAACCATGTGGTCACCATGGTTATTATTTGATTGTTATTTAAGGTTTACAAATGGTTTTCAAAAAACAATGGAAGTCGATTGGTGACTGTTCCGGTTTGTAAAAAGTTATCAAATGTTACGCATTGGTTTACATTTAGTAACCGTCCATTTTCAAATTTTGCTGGTTGTTAGTGGTTTACAAAATATTATCATTTGGTTATTATGGTTTACAGGAAATTGTTATTTGGTTATTTATTGGTTATGGATATTTTTGGTAAGGGTTAGCCGCTTGCGGAGAATAACGTTAAAAACAAGTTCTGGTGTTTTAAAAAAAATGTACAAGCTTTTCTATACTTTGTAATATTTTCTATAATTTTTATATGTTTATATCGTTCACTTGTGTGGTTATTTTTTACTTAAATAAAATATATAAATAAATGCCCACTCAGTCATATAACTGATTTTCAATGGGGAACTTTAAACCAAAGCGTAATTGTAATATAATTGTTTTATTTTGAAAATTGAATTGTATTTGGTTGAGCAGAAGAAAAGGCCTCGTGGCCTTAAAGGAGAAAATAATTTTTACCACATAATCTATAACATAATACTACACTAAAATGACATTTTAAAAAATCATATCTTGTAACTGTGATTTTACACAAATTTTTCAATTTGTTTGATCCATAAATTTGAGAATATTGGCGATTTGGGAAATTTCTTAAATCGGCTTTAACCTGCTTCTTTTTTGTTCCACATAGATAGCCTACTAGAGCATCGATCGTTTAACTCTATGGCCATTTATAACATCGTGTCTTGAAACTGTGCACAAATATACTTTCAAACACGCAGAAATATGAGCAATCACATCCCTTCTTGGTAATCATCATATTTTGACCAAACCACTTGCTCAAATTATAAAACAAAATATAGATGATATACTGAAAAGGCTGCAGAGTACGTTAATAATGGTCAATATTTTTTTGGATCAAAATCCTCCAAGGTCACGGGGCATAAAGATCGTCCCCATGTATTTCTTATGGGAGAGGGTCAGGGTAGCGTCAGGTATAAGCGTCCCTTCAACATAAAGACTATCTGGGTCATTCGACATAAAACAAATTAATGCGATTTCTTATGGGAATTTGCCCTTGGTACCTTAACTCGAAAAATAAAAAGTTTGACATTTTGGGTCTGGTGGACTAATATTTTCTGTTCATTCTAATATAACTACCTAGTAGGTAAGCCTGATGAAATAATATTTTTTCAGTTAGTGGGTAATCCCTAAGCTTACCCAGCTAAACAAGATGTTTAATAGTCTTGTCGATAAATCAATTACACATAGCAGAATATGGAGAATCGTAATACCCCTGCTTCAGTGCTTACACGAGCTGCGAATGTGAACGCCCCTGGTCTGGGACCGATATCACTTGACAAACACATCAGCTTTGCCGCACGTAACTAGCTAAAACAAAAAGCTCGACCATGATAATGTCGGGCCTGGCGTGATCCTGCAGTGTGTATGGACATGCGGCACGAGTCGCGAGTCGTAAACAATCGTAACCAACACTCTCTCTATTATATTATATATTCACACCGCACGCGCCTCGGGTATGATTGTTGCCCCGCAGGTGCTTGCGTTTACACCCAACCCAAGGGATGCAGGCCATGTGTACCGGACTCTCCCATTTAAAAAAAAAATTATTGTACAAGAATGACATCTTAACAAAAGTTTGCAATTCAATAATAGGGTCTACAATTCAATAAAATACATATGTTTTACAACTCAATAAGACAATTTATTATGAAAGCAGACTCTATATAACCACTGGTCCAACGCCAAACTTTCAATCCAAATTTGTGCTCGTGATGTTTTTTCATTTCCCCCCATCAACCGAATTCAAGATACCTACCACAAATGATCAGCTCCATTGACATCAACCAGATGAAACTTCATTGATTTAAAGCAGCTGTTTCTGCCAGTTTACCAATATGACTTATTAATCACTCTTTTATCACCTTTTCACTAGTTTTGTATTTTATAACCTTAGTTATTTTTCATTCATCTTGGTTTTCAGTCGTTTTTTTTATATTTATACTTTTGTTACTAAAGTTTTACTTTTTGTATTATTGTATAATTTTAAAAGGTTGGTAGCTTAATAGGACACATTTGGCCGTTGGCACATAGCTATTCGCTCGGCCAGGATGAATCCGACGTATATGAAACTTTACATAGTTGTCAATAATGCAAACATAGACATTCAGCCCTCCCTGCTGAAAAGTCTTTTCAAGATCTTTTCAAGATCTTGCAAATTCTTGCAGATCTGACATGAACTTGTGTTAAGTAAGATCTTGCATTGAAATAAGATCTTGCTAAGAATCCCTGCTGAAAAATCTTGTCAAGATCTTGTTTCTTGTCAAGAACTTATATACACAATATACACACACATATATATATAGAAACAATATACAAACAAGATCTTGTCAAAATCTTGTAAAATTTTAAAACAACTGCCACCTGATGTTATGAATGTTGACGTTGTTCGAACCTCATCACAAACAGTTGGCAGCAAACAAGCCAAGCCTGCATTTTGTTCTGTCTCATTGTTTCAGTTTATTTTAAACTAGAGTATGACAGTTGATAAATAGACCTGGTCTACATAGTAGGCAAAGGCCGCACACACAAAAATAGTGTTACAGATTGCTGCCATCGTCTTGTACAGGCCTCAGGCTATGTGAGTATTTACAACCACTTGTAGTAGGCCTAGATGACAGTTGACTAAAAAGTCTTATGCCTTGCACTATAGGGCTAGGCCTGTGTTTGCCCTGGCCTGCAGGCATGCCTACTTGTTTTATGTTTACGGGGCCTAGATTAACAAGCCACGGATAAACATCTAATAAGGTGGCATATAGTGTGTATCGAAATTACATCAAGCACCGCATAAATAGACCAACCACAATCTTGCCAAGATCTTGCCAAGATTTTACAAGATCTTGGCAAGAATAATACAAGATTTTATATTACTAGGCCACTTCGCGAACGCTTTTTCCAGTCGCGTTGATGGATGAGCTTTTTTTGAATATTTATGTCCAATGATTACGTTTTTATGTGGAATCTCCTTACTTTTTCTAAAGTAACTTGATATTACTTGTTCATTATATACACCTGTAAAAGACTTATATTAAAACCTTTATTTCTATGAATTTTGACCAACTTTTTCAACTTTTTCTTTCAATAGGCACTACATCACCATAATTTTTATGTCAATGTAAAATATGAACGTTGTAGCCCCACCCGTTTGGTCAAAATCGGCCCAAATATCACGAAAATATCGTATTAAAAACCGGAGAAAAAATCGTAAAAGTACGATTTCTACAAGAAATATTTTTTCAATTGTCTCTAAAATCATAACATATATGATTTCAGTGATTCTAAACGTTCCTATGAAGTTTCATCAATATCGAAGTAGCCGTTTGCCAAATATCACGAAAATATCGCACTAAAAATCGAAAAAAATCGTAAAAGTACGATATTTATGAGAAATATTTCTTCGATTGTACCCAAAAACAATACAGCTCAAAGTTCAGAGATTTCGAAGGTCCCCTCCAATTTTCATCAAGATCGCATATGCCGTTTGCCCGGTAGAGAGCGAACAAACAGACAAAAACTAACAAAAACAAAACACCCGAGCTATTTTTCTTGGGGTAACGTAAGTAAAAAACAAACAAAAAAACACTAAGTCAAATTGAAGTCATCGCTTCGCTCATCCAACAATCTTGCCAAGTTCTGGCAAAGATCATTTTTTTCCAGTTGCGTTGATGGATGAGCTTTTTTTAAATAAGTATTTATGTCCAATAATTACGTTTTTAAGTGGGATCCTATTACTTTTGAGTTTAGTTTTTCATAGTTACTTGATATTACCGTATATTACTTGTTAATTTAACACCTGTAAAAGGCTTATATTAAAACCTATATTTCTATGAAGTTTGACCAACTTTTTCAACTTTTTCGTTCAAAAGGCACTACATCACCGTAATGTTTATGTCAATGTTAAATATGAACGTTGTAGCCCCACCCGTTTGGTCAGAATCGGCCCAAATATCACGAAAATATGGCATTAAAAACCGGGGGGGAAATCGTAAAAATTCGATTTCTATGGGAAATATTTCTTCAAATGTCTCTAAAATCATAACATATAGAATTTCAGTGATTTTAAACATTCCCATCGTTTGCCAAATATCACAAAAATATCATTAAAAATTGAAAAAAATCGTAAAAGTACGATAATCATAAGAAATATTTGATCGATTGTACCCAAAAACGTGGCAAGTCTAAGTTCAGAGATTTCGAAGTTCCCCTCAAATTTTCATCATGATCGCATGTGCCGTTTGCCCGGTAGAGCGCGAACAGACAAAAATAAAAAAAAAACACCTGAGCTAATTTTTTGGGGAGGTCAGTGAAATTGAAGACTGCTTCGCTCATCCAAATTTTTATTATTTATTTTGGAAATTGTACAATTAATCGAAAATTAGACGCACAACGCCATAGAAAGTTAGAAAAGGGCTATATGAGGCTCCAGTCACAAATTGTCTTAACTTCTGGCCTACTTCAATAAGAAAATGAGATTTCTAGGAGCTACTATTTTTTTATTGTTTAAACACACCTGTTGGTGGGTCTCTTATCATGATTTTTTTGTGGGTCTCGTGTGCAATTTTGTGATAGAGTATTGAGAGTGGTATCATTATTTTCCTGGTGAAGTACTGATTAAGAAAAGTGATGGGGGGGATCTGGACCACGCGACTGGAAGGGGTGAGGGGTGGGGGTTAAAATGTCCAAATTTTGTAAATATAATCAAATATTTTTCTCATTTTTTCTACAATTCTAAATTGTTTTAATTATTTTTAGCTTTTTAACACTATATTTAACTTATATATTTCAATAAATCATTAAATTGACCGCCATATTGGATTCAAAAGGGCGGAAATAATTATTACTTAGAATTCCGCACATAGTCGTGTGGGATATCAGATTAAAGGTATTTAACGTCTCAATATGGATAAGAGAACTGTTTCATGGTCATGGTTATCACTAAAAGTACCAATATCGACATTGATTTGACTTGTAGACCAGTGTTCTACCGATTTCTTCATAATATACATTAATTTTATGTTGCCATTGCCAATATTTTAGTTATTTTTTTACTGCAGAGTACAAATGTATGACCTGGCATTATGATAGAGTAAAATGACATCCAACAAAATTTAAGTTCAATATATTTTTCCAATATATTTCAATACATTTTGATTTAGCACAAGAACATCGTACTATATTCAACAGTTCTTCAGGCACGCAAGGGATGTCACACATTACTGGCTCATACGATTTATCATCATCTATAGTCCATCCAAAATCTGTTACTGGTGGTATAAGAGGGTTTGCAACATGCGATTGCCCATGCCACCAAATCAATGCTTGATAATGAGCTCTTCTGATAGCTGGGCGTAGTGCAGCTTGAGTCGGTGGCATACTTATGCCTTATACTTGCTTTTAAGTAAAAAATACAAACAACCAACATAAACACCATCGTTTATCACGTAGAGTATTTATTTTGGGCACTCGCAAGTACACAGAGCATATGTATTCTTCAAGGACTCGATACGTTTCTTCTCCAATAATTGTTTTTGTTCCACCTAGTGATGCAAGGGCTTCCAGGACATTGTCATCAGCATCTACAAACCTGTTCCAGAAACTGGTCTTAGATTTACCAGAAAATGAACCAGTAATGTCAGCTCCAGAAAGAGAATGCATTCCGAGTAAAGCAACAACTCGTTTTTGTCCCATTGCTTCAGAATTTTGTCGTATTGAAATTCGACGTGGTTAACCTCTGTTAAAACCAGATAAGAATGTTTCTGGAGTTGTGAATATCGATGTGTTTAGCCAACACTAGAACGTCAGTGTCAGGAGTGAAGATAGTCAAGGACTGAGGCCCTCTTTCGGTTGCATGAAGTGCCTGACCTTGGTCTAGCGCACTATCAGAAATTTGTTCGTGAACGTATCATTGATGACTGTTAATTTGTGGGATACAGTTCCACAAAACAAGTTGAGACTGTGTAAGACTTTGTCAAAGAAAGTAAAAGTAAAAACCAAACAGGGTGTTGTTCAATTAAAAGAAGACAGGAAGCTTTTCAATCGTCTTGTTGTTCTATGTCATTCTCTGCCAAAAATAAATCTTAAAGAATAAATTGGTAAATACGAGCTATCTGCTGTTCCATGCAGTATGTTTGGAAATGAATGGACCATGAACCACGTTCAATCAAAAGGAAGCTAACGCATCATTTGGAAGACCACGCATCCAAAGAACTGCAAGCTGTCGATACAGAATCTCCAAATCCAAATGATAATCCCATCTCTGAAATATCAGTTGGGAGTTGGAATGGCAGAAATACACGCAATAAAGCTTGCAAAGGACACCAGGACAATTTCAGATTTGGCAGATCAGTTTTGTAAGAAAGTATTTTCAAAGTATAGGAGTTTCTCAGAGGTTCATGTTGTATTTGATACGTATGTTGAGAAATCGCTAAAAATCACAAAAAACAAAACGGCAGCTGGGAAAGCCCCCCTTTCAGTACAAAATAGAACCTCACACATTAATAAAATCGGTCCCTCTAAACAAACTTATGTCCCATTTCAAAAATAAAGATTCGATTACAGAATCGTTGAGTAAAAGTATCTTAAAAATGGCTACAGACTTGAATGGAAATGTATTGTTTCTTACCGCAACATTGCAAAAGCCACTAAAACTTCATGTCGACAAAAGCATTTCTCAAGAAGAGGCCGACACGACAATCATTCTCCATGCACTTCATGCAACCGAAAGAGGGGCTCAGTTCTTGACTATTATCACTCCAGACACTGACGTTCTAGTGTTGGCTACACATCGACATTCACAACTCCCAAAAGATTCTTATCTGGTTTTAACAGAATTTAAACAACGCCTAATTTCATTACGAAAAATTTCTGAAGCATTGGGACAAAAACGAGTTGTTGCTTTACTCGGAATGCATTCTCTTTCTGGAGCTGACATTACTGGTTCATTTTCTGGTAAATCTAGACCAGTTTCTGGAACAGGTTTGTAGATGCTGATGACAATGTCCTGGAAGCCCTTGCATCACTAGGTGGAACAAAAACAATTATTGGAGAAGAAACGTATCGAGTCCTTGAAGAATACATATGCTCTGTGTACTTGCGAGTGCCCAAAATAAATACTCTACGTGATAAACGATGGTGTTTATGTTGGTTGTTTGTATTTTTTACTTAAAAGCAAGTATAAGGCATAAGTATGCCACCGACTCAAGCTGCACTACGCCCAGCTATCAGAAGAGCTCATTATCAAGCATTGATTTGGTGGCATGGGCAATCGCATGTTGCAAACCCTCTTATACCACCAGTAACAGATTTTGGATGGACTATAGATGATGATAAATCGTATGAGCCAGTAATGTGTGACATCCCTTGCGTGCCTGAAGAACTGTTGAATATAGTACGATGTTCTTGTGCTAAATCAAAATGTATTTAAATATATTGGAAAAATATATTGAACTTAAATTTTGTTGGATGTCATTTTACTCTATCATAATGCCAGGTCATACATTTGTACTCTGCAGTAAAAAAATAACTAAAATATTGGCAATGGCAACATAAAATTAATGTATATTTTGAAGAAATCGGTAGGACACTGGCCTACAAGTCAAATCAATGTCGATATTGGTACTTTTAGTGATAACCATGACCATGAAAACAGTTCTTTATCCATATTGAGACGTTAAATACCTTTAATCTGATATCCCACACGACTATGTGCGGAATTTTAAGAAATAATTATTTCCGCCATTTTGAATCCAATATGGCGGTCAATTTTAAAGATTTATTGAAATATATAAGTTAAATATAGTGTTTAAAAGCTAAAAATAATTAAAACAATTTAGAATTGTAGAAAAAATGAGAAAAATATTTGATTATATTTACAAATTTTGAACATTTTAACCCCACCCCTCACCCCTTCCAGTCGCGTGTCCTAGATCCCCACCATCACTTTTCTGAATCAGTACTTCACAAGGAAAAAAATGATACCACTCTCAATACTCTATCACAAAATTGCACACGGGATTAGTTAACAAAACCCACTATGTTGTCTCCGCTCTGAGTAGCCCCTATAAGGGAAAATATTTTTCTGAAATAACGTTATGATGTACGATTTTTTTCGTCCACTGGTTCAAAACTCTTATTTGTATCTGTGACAAAAAAATCGCACATCGAACATTATTTCAGAAAATTATTTTCGCTTAGGCCTATCCCTACTCAGTACGGAGACAAAGAGGTGTGTTGAAAAAAAATCATACCTAGTTCAAAATTAAGTACTATTGCACGTTGCACATAGAACTTTCATCTTCTTATTGACCCAAAATTTGCAAATGTTAGGGCCTAATGTTTAAAAAAAATTGCAAATTTGCAATGGCCAAAATGCAGCTTTTGTCCCATCCGAAAAAAAGATTTTTTTTCTTTTTAAACGAGGGAGCGGAGCGACTGTGTCTCCATTCAACTCAAACGGCGCTTATTCTGTGATTCTGTATGTCTGTCTATCTGTTTGTACGTCGAAAATCAGCCGAACCGCTGAACTGATGGCGCTGAAATTTTAAACAGACATCCGGTACGAGTTTACTGAGAACTGTTAACAAAATCAGCTAGATCCATTGCGGTTCAATCCTACAATAAATAAAAATGTTTTTTTTTTAAGTATCGATAGCATTTGTTTAGATTTTTCATCATGTAAAAAAGGCCACACCCTGCGATATAACTAGGGAAACGCCAAAGTCGTTGTTAAACGAGTGTGTGAGCCATGTGTATAGTACCCGGTATCATTCTCTATACTGGGCTAGATCCAGCCTTAGGTATAGGGGAGGAAAGGGGATGTTCCCGGGTACTCAACACTTGGCTCACTCACTCGTTTAACAACGACTTTGGCGTTTCCCTAGTTTTTATTCAAGTTCCTCTTTCATTGAACTTACTTTCGGCCATTTGCCTTTGACTTTCAAAATACCGGTAAGAGTGCTCTGGAATAGCGTAAATGTACGTAATTTGTTTTCTATGTAATTTAGGACTATCTACAGTATAAAAAGTTAGAACATGATAAAATAATAGTAAAAAAATAATAATAAAATTAAAAATAGGCCTACAAATTATAATAAAAATATAAAATTAAGAATTTTGTTTATAGCTGATGATATTGATTTAAAAAAATGAGGAATGATAGGGCTATACATGCTTCATGATGAATGTATTTACAACGCTTTTATTAGCTTCATGTGTTGGTCTGTCTGGACGGAATCTTATAATCGATAGCCTATTTCACCCACTTCTCAATGTCTAATCGAGCTGAAATTTTTCACTCATACGTATTCTTGATGACAATAGATGAATCAATTTAACACATTCACTAGTTAATCAATTAATTCATCATAATAAATTAATCAAACAACGGTTCATATGAGAAATTGGTCACAGCTAGTGAGGGTAGAAATTCGGACACGTCCAGTGAGCACATATTCGATTACAACATTCGTTAAGACTAAAAAGTATAAAATAATATTACATGGAATTTTTTTTAAACAACGCTTATATTTAAATGTACTAAAAAGAAAAAAAGAAATTTTCGCCCAACAAATTTCTGCCTTACTCGGAAATTAAAAGCGTTGGGCGCTTACGGTGTTGACATAGATTACAGAATTTTGTTGTTCATGGAAGGAAAGCGCCCAACGCTTTTATTTTCCGAGTAAGGCAAAAATTTGTTGGGCGAAAATTTATTTTTTACTTTTTAGTACATTTAAATATAAGCGTTGTTTTATTAAAAAAAAATCATGTAATATTTTAAACATTGAATTTATAGTAAGCAACCTTTCTGGGGGCAATGGGGCGTTTTTGATTAATAATATTTGTGAAGGGAATTGTGAAATGCGTTTGGAAAGGTATCAATCCCTATCATTCAGATTAACGACAGTAAAACCTTGAAAAACACTTTCGGTCTGGGTTGCCGATGGCGGCTGTCGAGCCAGGGATCTCGTGCGTTACACCATACATCTGTCAGTGTCAGTGTAGTGTAGTGTACCATGCATGAGAAATTAACTTGAACATATTTTCAATGTTACTATAAAGTAACGTGACAAACAGTAAGGCGCGCGACTCTGATTCGGGAGGTCCTAGGTTCAAATCCCGTCGAGACCTGCAATCCTGACTGAAGGTTTTTCCGACGTTTTGATCACCGAGTCCTTTAAACAGCCCTCGAACATCCCTTCATTCACAATTATTCTATACGAAACATACCTAGTTACCTACTATAATTAAGACATCCTGAAGAGGGCCATGAATTGTATCCTGGTCAGGCTTCCCACGAAAAAATATATATTATAGGACCTACTATTGAAGTGAAGTATTGCGCTTTAGTTGATACCCATATCATTAGCGTTGCTTAGAGTTAATTTTTAATTAATTTTCTATTAATTGGAGTAGGCCTAAACACTCATAATAGGTCTAATTGGATTTGAAATTAATATACAATCATGGTTTGATTTTCGTTGAACATGTAAAAATGCATTACGGTAGGCAAATGTTGCATAGGCCTATTTATTTAAAGCACCATTAAAATCCAAAATTAATTAACAATTATTATGAATTACTCATTGAAGCCCGAGATAGGCTACAGTTATCCGTGTAACCTTAATGTCAGTGTAGCCGACATATAAAAATTTCGAT
The DNA here is from genome assembly GCA_024449915.1 of Sweltsa coloradensis. Taxonomy (NCBI): domain Eukaryota; kingdom Metazoa; phylum Arthropoda; class Insecta; order Plecoptera; family Chloroperlidae; genus Sweltsa; species Sweltsa coloradensis. The sequence continues at coordinate 223,700 of JAMZAV010000543.1, forward strand.
TAAAATGTAATCGATTAAAATGTGTAGGCCTGGGCCTATTAAATTTAGTTTTGATCGCCGTAATTAATTTGTATTGAGATAAATAACTCACAAAGTAAAACATTTTATTAGCTGATAAAAAAACTATTTGAAAAATTTGCAAAAATATTAATAAAAACAAAATGGCGGCTCAAATTTGAGTAAACTTTCTTATTCAGGGCCTATATTGAGTTTATCATAACAATCGAGAAGAAAAATATATGTTGCAATTAGTTTGAGGTCAAAAGTTTTGATTAGATCAGTAATGCTTATTTTTACCTGGTTGACGTAGGAAGGATTAGCAAGGCGGTTACGTCTGGTGGTCTCCGGGTCGTAGAAACCTGTCTTGAAGATACTATTCCATATTGAACTCACGGAAAAACGTTACTAGCATTAAACAGACACATTTTGATACTTAAAGCACATTATAAGTGGTCCATTCTTGCAAATCGATGACTATTCTTCGTGAGCATGCCCACGAGATGACGCACCATCGCACTTTCCTCCGCGGATGTCGACACTGCACTGAATCTGAAATAGTTGAATACCTTGAGATCGCTGTTCTCTTGTCTTCTTTACGACTGCACGATGAACTAACTGTACAGTGAGCGAGTCGGCGGAGACAAGCCAGCCAACTTAGATGGTTCCACAAGAGCTGCGGCTTGTCGGTCAGTCCGCCTCTCACCAATCCCCCCCACACCCACACCCCTCTTTCCATCAATTCCCCTTCGCAAAGCCCCACTCCTCAAGCCAATACCAGTGTGTTGCTTGTTGGCATGTTGTTTGGAACCTTATGCGACTCCACCACAAAACCCATCCTCTTCCTCCTCGCTGATTACAATGATCCGTCTGACCGTATCCAGTTTCGCAAGCCGTCCGCGGTGGCTCATGCTGCAATTGGGGCGTAGGTCCGAACTTCGAAGCGTTTTACGCCAAAGGACACAAGTTCGAATCCCGCCTCACATGACCATGAAGCATGTTTTTTGTAATTTTCCTTCGTCCTCACCCATCACTACTCACACTCACAGTGACGTAACTGCCCCCCAGTTACGTCACTGTGAGTGTAAATATTGATAAAATTGATTGATATGAAAATGATTGATTGATAAAGTTGATAAATATTGATATATTTTCTTATTTCGCAATTTTTTTTTCTTATTTCGCAATTTTTTCATACATCTTTTATAAGGTTGAGTCATTTTAAAAAAATCGTCAAAATACTCCAATCACATCACTCATAGAAAAATGTCCGTGCCTGTGCGCCCCGGACCCTCATCAAATAGCCCCCCCCCCCCCCCCGACCCCCCATTGTTCTTAATCGTGTAGTTTACCCAGAAGCGTATACCCATATATTATTTTATATTATTTTGGGATAACACCACGATGTCCACTAGTTGTGCTGACCATTGATCTTTGGAGATTACGAAAATGCTCTCCCTCCCTAAAAACAAGGAAGAGTTACGCCACTGGACACTGACCACTCATCGTCCGGAATAGCAACAATCAAAGTTGAAATGAAAATATCAGTCTCCAAAGTCCCAACCCAACCAATCGCCAGCCAGGGTCGTCTGACGCTTTAGTCCAGTGTCAGTGATAACTTCAAGTTCAGGCATCGCATATCCCCGGGAGCTTACGTTTGTTTCCCTGGGATGAAAAAATAATTAAGCACTATTAGTAGGTTTTTAGTACAATAGGGCAATGGTCAAACTAATCTCCCACCAGAGCACAGAACGATCGGAGTTTGGTCACAGTTGTCTGGACGTTGATAAAATAGGAATTTTGACATTTTGATGGCAATGCATTATTGTTGATGTCTGTATCTGATTTCCCACCAGAGTACAGAACGATCAACGTAAGTTCCGCTGGACTGGAACCACAAAGTAATGAGTCCTGTAACCAAACCCCGATCATGCGATCCTGGCGGAGAATCCGGGAGAACCACCTTGGCATTGCCCTCCGTATTTTTCAATATACGCCTATTTTCAGAATAGGAATGAATTGATTTAATTCAATGTATATCGGTGTAGTCACTTTTTTAATTTCTGTCTAAAGTACTAACATAACAACGTCATAGTCGCCTACTATAAAGCCAAGGTTAAACATAATATATATACACACATGATAATCAGATAATCAAATAACCGTACAATGTTTGTTGTTACTATAGTATCGACTGCACAAAAGCTACATTATTTATTTTGGTATTGCATTCAGCCCACTACTTTTTCTAAAACACGCCAAAAACGCACTCAACACCTGATTTTCTAAATTTTCGACTGCGCCGCTATTGTTGGGGGCGGGGGGGGGGGGGGTATCGGCCCCCAAACCCCCGTGCTTGGTCAGTTTACGGTTGGTGTAGTCCCAAAGCGCAATTCCCATTGCGTTAACGACATTTGTTCAAAAGTTTTTTATCGGCAAGAGCATAAGCGTGCGCAGAGGTTTTCCAATAAAGGGGGGAGGGGGCAAAAAAAATGGCGGGTCTAGACTTAAATCTTAAGGGGGCGAGGTCGATTATAAAAATATCCCATATTTCCTGCACTCAACCACCTCCCCACACATCCCCCCAAAATTGTCTATATTCGTGATTTTTTTCTGACTAATTAAGACCGAATTTAAAAAATATCAACTACTGTAGGTAGAGCTGTCCATACATGCTTATTGACAAATTTGAAGTTTTTTATACGTCGGATGCTTCTTGGCCGAGCGAACAGCTATGTGCCAACTGCCAAATGTGTCTTATTCCCTCGTCTCGAATAGAACAGGAAACATTTACTAATTTCTTTGCTCACATGTTACGTGATGTCGAAGAGAGAAACAAAGAACCACAACAACGTTGCATCCGGGTAACTCCTCTAAGCTTGGTACTCGGAATGCGATGTGTAATAAAATTTAAAATTTTAATGACAACTTGATAATAAACCTACAACAATACAATCAATAAAACAGATTGCAGAGCGCGTGATACAATTTCATTATGAACATTAACGAGAACCTAATAATTACCTCTTTTCATCAGAAGTAATAAGCCTTATTGTCAATTACCGTGCATTAGCTCCGTGATTGTTTCTAAGTAGGGATGCTCCCCCGCGTGCCGCCCCTGTTCTTGGAGGGCGAAGGGGAAACAACATCGCGTAAAATGAATACAAATATTCCCAAACTTTAGAATCGTTTTTATTACATAAAAAAAAAAATAAAATAAAATAAAAAAAATTAGAGTCCCCCTCAGTTATAAAACTGATTTTCAGTGGGGGACAGTAAATCAAAGCGACTAAGCTTACCTTTGTAGGCTCGACTTAATGAGGTGAGCGAAAACCCAAAACCAAAGATCAAATTTTTTTAAATAGGAAACATAGCTCAGGGTAGGGGACAGTGCGACACCCGCGGATCAACGTCGAATCAACAATGCCGTTTCAGAAAAACCTTGTTTTTATTATGTCTTCTTTGCTAGGACGGCTCCAAAGTCACCGTTTACAAATCCTAAACACGAACTGATAATTAAGTCCAAATCAAAAGTTAAAAAACTTCTGACTTTCGGGGGGAATCAAAACCCTGGACCTTCTGCATTGGAAGCAGAGACTTTAAACCACAAACCAACGAGCCACAAAAATATATATGAAACCAAACAAATTTTTTTAGTCGTGTGTGTGTATTGTCGCTTCCCCCGGGTATAAAACTAGAATAAAAATTCTTCACGCTAGATTTTATTTTATTTTTTTCAGACGAATGAACCCAATTTTCGTCACATTTGAAATATTTTGTTGTCTGAAAATCCCTTTGTAAATCCAATGACACGCTTAACCAGAATACTATTCCCATGCCTGCATAAGATCCATTGGAATCGCGAAAAAATATTATGTATTTATCTTTTTTAACCTTTCAGTACTCTATTTTTCCCTTACTAATTAGGAAATTTTAAGCTTATAATTCGAATTCAGCATTTTTTTCTAAGATTATCAGTATTTTAAAATATTTTTTTCGTTATTTTTAAGGAATTTTGGAAAATTTTGTATTACGTTCATTATAAGTGCATTCCTAAAACTATTTTTTTCTGAATTATTTTGCATATTTTGGATTAAGTGTACCTCAAATACCTGCAATGTACTAGAGAATAGAGATACATCAAATTTCCAGGACAAACCAAACTTTTCTCGTTTTAGCTGGGGGTTTTTCAGATGTGTATTTTCAATCTTCTATTCAAAAAAGATACCGTTTGTACTATTGGCCTGTGGTAAAAAAATATTTTTTTACTAACACCCCCCCCCCCCCCCCCCCCAAAAAAAAAAGAGTTTTAATCAGAAAAACCTATTGTTTACCCACAATTAAATAACAAAGTTGATGTACACAATTGAGGCCACGGAGACCAGTATCCTGTATCCAATCGACTCATTATTATCTTTAAATTAAAATTTTGAGAATATTTTTTACAAAAAATATTTTAAGTAACCTAGTGAAGCAGACTACTCCCCAACCCCCCACCATAACAAAACTTTACTTTTAAAAAACATAAATTTTCAGCCGCCGCAAGATACACTCACTACCAGAATACGTGGCCCAAATGAGAATTGTTTTACCTTTCACTGTTGTCGTTTGAATATACTATTATTTAATTTAATTTTAATTCATATTTGGTTGCTATGACATAAATTACTTTCCAGTGGCGTAGGAACCGGGGGCAGGGGGGCAATGCCCCCCCCCCCCAAGTTTGGTGTATAGGCTAAACTAAAGTGAGTTAAATATTAATCCCAGACTGAAGTAAATATGCATTTACACTTTCCCGTTGAGTGACTAATACTAGGAAAACGCTTAAGTCCCGCCGCGTTGTTGGATGAGCGTAATTGGTGAATTGACCCTGCCATGTGTTTTGCGGATTTTCTTGTTTTCTGTGAAAAATCAGAACTTTGTTGAATTTTCTTAAAATTAAATCAAATTAAATAAAAAAATTAACTTATTTTTTTTAATTAATCGTAATTTTAAAAAAGGAAAAAAAAATCGTAATATTGAAATTTTCATAAGAAATAATTATTCGATTGCGCACAAATTTTACACGAATATATTAATTCTTAAAATTAAGGTTCTGTGAAAAAATCATTACAATCGGATAAAGCATGTAGGTGTTATAAGCTGGAAAAATTTTAAAAATTTGAAAAAAAGTCGTAAAATTGCGATTTTCGTAAAAATAGTTTTTTTTATAACGCTCAAATTTCACATGAATATATCAATTCATGAAATTAAGGTTCTGTGAAAAAATCATTACAATCGGGGCAAAGCATGTAGTGTTTTTAAGTCGAAGAAATTTTTAAAAATCGAAAAAAATCCAAAATTGCGATTTTTATGAGAAATAATTTTTCGATTGTCTCTAAAAACGTGGCAGTTCTAAGTTCAAAGATTTCGAAAACCTCCATAAAATTTCATCGCCAAACGGAGTATCGGGTTTTGTCAGAATCGTGCTAACAAACAGACAAAAATACGAAAAAGAAAAAAAAAAAAAAAAAAACATTCCGGATTTTTTTTCTCCATGTAGTGAAATGGAATCTTCGCGTCGCTCGCTACGCTCGCTACGCTCATCCCCAAAAAATCATATGTAGGTTAATAAATTTATTTCAATTCCTTTTCTAAAAATGTTTACAACTACAAACGACATTACTTTTGGGCCCCAATTTTTATTAAAAACAAGTAAAAAATTAAAAAAAGATCTATTTAGGCAGAGTTGGGCTATGGGTTGGTTACTGCCACAAAAATTAACTGATTATAAACGAGCTAGCTATATGCTAGCTATATCCTGACGTTTAGGTCAATGTTGTCACGTTTTCAGGTCATTTCTGCATGTATTGAAATATTTTGTAACTTTGGTCTACAAGATGGGCAATGAGGTCGGGGGGGTGACTTTAAAAAATATATTATTAAGATTTTTGAAAAAAACATTGCTATAAATACAAAGTGATGATATTTCACGGATTTTCGAAGTAAATACAGCACATTTGGTGTTAGAATGTGTGGATTTTTGGGCACCCACAATGGTAGAGATAGAGAATTTCATGGTATTGCGATCGCAAAAAACTTGAAAAGTAATTCGGCGACATGTTTTAAATATTCTTTTTAATCAACCATCCCTTTCAAAATAATATAAAACACGAATTTTGAGACGAGTTCCTGGATTGTAAGTTATGATGGAAAGACATTAGTGTTTGCGAAGGAACTTCTGGTTCCTCCGCACGCCTTGCTAGCTGCTCACTTAAATTTTTCAACGTCTAGCGGGTTGCCTAGGGTAGTCTACGCAGGGCAGTTTCAAAAACCCAGTTTTCAAAAATATCATTCATTCGCGCCAAAAACCTCATTCGCCAACGACTCACCATTAACAAAATTTGGTGAAACAATAGATCAAAAGTAAACGAACATAATCAGCAAACAATACATAAAATACACAATAAAACGAGAACCATATAACAAATACCCAACCAGTAACACTAAAACAGATAGTTACTTATTTCTTCACTTTATTTCTCCGTCACGGGCCTCACGGCACACACAGTATAAAGCCGTGACACGAAATTCGGTCTCACGGCACATACAGCATGCGTCGTGAAACCGAAATTCGGTCTCACGGCAAAATACAGCATGCGTCGTAACACCAAAATTTCAGCATAGGTCGTGGTTTTAAAAAATAAATTCTGTGTCAAAGGGGATTCGGTGTCAAGGCGTTTCTGTGCCAAGACACATACGGATTTTTGACTTAGAAAAAAAACTTTCTGTGTCACGACCCATCCCGGAAATACTTGAATAATTTTACTAGAGTTTTCGGTCTCAAGGCGATTCGGTGTCAAGGCGATTCGGTGTCAAGGCGATTCGGCGTCACGGGGCCCCTGCTGTATGCGTCCTGAGACAGAATCTAAAACGTTCGGTGTCACGACCCATACAGTATAGGTCGTGGCTCCGAAATTTTCTGTGTCAAGGCGATTCGGTGTCAGGGATACCCTTGTCGGAAAACATTTCGGTGTCACGACCCACACTGTTTTTCGGTGTCACGGCGATTCGGTGTCAAGGCGATTCGGTGTCATGGCCCCGACCCGCTTTATTATTATTATGTAGGAGTTATAAGTCGAAGAAATTTTTTAAAAATCGAAAAAAAATCGTAAAATTGCGATTTTCATGAGAAATAATTTTTCGATTGCGCTCAAAAACGTGGCATTTTCTTAGTTCAGAGATTTCGAAGGCCTCCATAAAATTTCATCGCAATCGGAGTATCAGTTTTAGCCGGAATCGTGTTAACAGACAGACAAAAATACAGAAAGAAAGAAGAAAGAGGAAGAAGAAAAAAAAAACATTCCGGATTTTTTTCTCCAGTGTAGTGAAATGGAATCTTCGCTTCGCTCGCTACGCTCATCCAACAATTCGACAGTCACATATGGTAAAACGAATATGTTTGCCTGTATGCTTCGTCATTACATCAAAATTTAGTTGAAATTTACTTAAATAGGCCACTTCACGTTCATTTTTTGAGTTTTTAGATCGCAGATATTTGCAGTAAAACATCGTTTACAGAGTCCGAGTGCAGTTAAAACATGACGAAATAACTGCAGTATATAAGGATTTTTTTTCGCCTTCGGAGAAAGGGCCTCCGTGCAATAAGAACTTGGAACGCTCTACCGTCAAACATCAGGGACACCCATATCAATAGTTATAACGTTGAGTGACTAATATGGTTATAATATCTTTAGGAGTAAAATTTTATTTCACAAAATGCCATGGGAATACTGATAAATAACAAAATGCACAATATTTAAACTCAAAATATGATTTTGCTTGTTTTTAACTTCTGTAGTCAATTCACTTTATAATTATGGTATGAATAAGAGTATAAATGTGTAATATGTATAATATGTAGTCTATGCACTTTACAAAATATGTAAATTAATGTTATTTTATCAAATATTTTATTGTAAATTCAAAATTTGTATTCTCCTACTGAACCCCATTTAACACAGACAACTAATCAACAATCATCGCTCACCAATTAACCCCTTCGTCTGGTATGGATGAACCAATGATATTTTTATTTGACGTCTATAGTAGGCTATAGATCCCCAGTCATTGCCGTGACAATTTGAAGCCATCTTGAAAAGGGCAGTTGCATGTTAAAGTAGATGGGAGCGATTTAGCTCAAAATTTTTCAAGATGGCTGTCAGGTTGACAGGTGAGTATATTAGCCATTAACAAAAAAAAATTTCTAAAAATTCCCTTATGCAATAACCACTTATTGTTTCTGTTTGTGCACTCCCATGCTGCAAAAGCTAAAACCATATCAAACAATCCAGAAAAATACTTTATTGCATAAAAAAGCATAAATTAAAACGCCAAATCGCCATCTTGAAGAGGTCAGATTGACGCGCCTGTGCGGACGTATTGGAGACTGGGGATCTAGCCCACTTGAACAGTCTCCGGATCGGCTCGGACCCGCGTTCTCCCTGTTGGCTTCACTCTTCACTCTTCTTGCTTCTGTCTTCTTCCAGCTCCAAAGAGTTTCTCCCTCCCTCAGAATTCCTTGTTCACATGTTAGCGCTTTGACTCCCCAGGTGAGACTCTCTGTTCACATATTCTCGCCTTGCCCTCTCAGTTGAGCCACTCTGTCAGTTCGATCCTCGGTCCCCACGAAGCATCGAGCCCCTGACTTTGGCTATATTCTCCTAATGAGGCTAGAAAACCATTGTCAGCCTTGCTTCTCTGACTCCCATCTGATTCCCCTATGCCCGAAAACAAATCACAAGTCTTCCGTGACTCCCTGGCCGTTGTCCCTTGGTCCTAGAGATCCTCTTCCCCTGAACTCTTTAATAATTATCAGCAACCCATGTTATTGAAAGGTATTCATTCCTTGTACTCCAAAAATGACCGAAATACACACTTGTTCAACTCATGACCAATGTTTACGATGACATAACATTCCCCTGTATCGCAATCACAACATTCACTACTGATAGTAATTACAACACCCACGAAGTCTTAGCACTATCACTTCCAAACCCAAAAATGGATATGAATGTATACTCAATATATGCATATACATTACAAAAGGCGGCTGAGTACGTCAATAATGGCCAATATTGTTTTGAATCAAATCTCCAAGGTCACGGGGCATAAAGATCGTCCCCATGTTATTTCTTATAGAAATTTTTGTCGGTGGCACCTAGCTCGAAAAGTACCAAGTTTGACCATTTTTCAGGTCATGGTGGACCCAATAATTTTTCTGTTAATTTCTAAATTCATAACTAGTTGGCCTGAATGAAATATATTTTTTGAGTTTAGCGGGTGAATACCCCTTTAACCTAAAAAATTGCGCTAAAATATGTTTGCATGTAATAATGCGCGCGTGCGCGCCTCCCAGAAACAGCCATGACAATTTGATCGAGTTATTCCGAAAGTATATCGTGCTTATAGATGCTTTAATGGTATTGAAGCATGGACATAAAAGTATAACATATTCTGAAGGAAATGTCATCCCATTATAAAATATAACTTTTGAGTGCAACAGCCAATTTCGTTTACAACCATTTACATGGTCCGCCACACCACTACCTTCGCCAATTTTGTCAATTGTCAACCTCACAATGTCGATCAAAGTAAATAATTATTCAAATCTTTCTTTTGCAGAACAAACATTGATTTCTACAGCATGACTATTATAGTAAATAATTATGAGAGAAACGTAATTCAATGTGTGTGTGTTTACGCCTTTGCTTCAGAAAATATGGTGCATTAAAGTATTCAATTCCGACATTTGATTAACACCATAGGCGTGCGCAGAGATTTTCCAATGGGGGGGGGGGCACAGGACAATGGCGGATCCCGGATCTAGGACATAATCATGGGGGGCGATTCGCGCCTGCTGTATATCCGTGGGAAATGGACCAAGCATGGGAGGTATGGGGGTCTGAGCCCCCCATAAATATAGCGCCGCAGGCGAATTTTTTTGAAAAATAGGTTTTTAGAGTACATTTCGGGCGTTTTAGGAAAAAGTGGTGGTCTGAATGCAATATCGAAACAATGTAGTTTGTGTGCGTCAATTTGTTTTATCATGTCGAGCTTAATTCACGGCATACATGGCAACATATTAAAGTTTGACATTTCAGAGGTTTATTATTGTAAGTTTATTATTAAAGGGCTTAAAACGTATTTGAGAGTAAGAATGACTATTACGACTATTAAGACTTAATATCTTCTAACTCGACATAGCAATGACCTCCTTATCCGCCCGAGGCAGTTTAGGAATTGCAGGTGGATTTTGTTTACATTTTGAAATGTTTTGAAAGGGAACATGATAACTGAGTAGACCTCCCCTCCCCCAACTCCTTTTCGCCAAACACATTCGAAGCAGGCCTTTCTACAAGGATTTAGTGTGTATCTGGATTTAGTTTTTGGGGTTTGTTTTTTTCGTGCTTACTTATTTTTTAATATTTTGGCGATTTTCAGCGTGCCGGTGCCAGCTAATGGCCATCCGCCATAGTATATGCGTTGCTCGCTCACCGCTCTTATAGATTATAATAACCTAGGCCGCTTCGCGATCGCTTTTTTTAGTCGCGTTGATGGATGAGCTTTTTTGTAAGTTTTTAGTTTGCGTGGGACCACTTTACCTTTGCAAGTTCTTTTTAAATGCATTGTAGGTGATTGTTGTCAAGTTTCTATTGTTACTTGTCAATTGTTATTATAAACCTCAAAAAACTCATTTAAAACCTTTGTTCTATGGATTCTGGCTAACTTTTTCAACTTTTTCTTTCAAAAAGTAATACATCACCATTACTTTAATGTCCATATAAAATATGAACGTTGTAGCCCCACCCGTTTGGTCAGAATCGGCCTAAATGTCACAAAAATATCGCACTAAAAATGTAAAAAAAAATCGTAAAACTACGATATTCATGAGAAATATTTCTTCGATTTTACCCAAAAACGTGGCAGGTCTAGGTTCAGAGATTTTGAAGGTCTCCTCCAATTTTCATCAAGATCGCATATGCCGTTTGCCCGGTAAGAGTGCGAACAAACAGACAAAAAAAACATTGGAGCTAAATTTTTTGAGGGGTCAGTGAAATTGAAGTCTTCGCTTCGCTCATCCAATTACACGAGCAATATACACATATAATTATATAATATAAATTATTTAAAACCAGGCAATATTTCAATAATTTATCCAATTGTAATCAATGACACTTACAAATATTATAGGGTAGTCCATTGCGGGAGGCGATACAAAAATATACTCACATATGAAATCAATGACTCTTCCATAGCAGCATATCTATGAATCTATGAATCAATGTTTTGCTGTAATGAGTATTTTATGACCTCGCGTATTCGTGTTATTTCAGGGGATGAGAAGGGGAAAAATCACTTATAACCGACTTTATTACATTTAATTTTGCTAAGTGTGCCCCGACCATCAAGCTTATATTGCCTTTGTCCCGACCCCTTTACGCATTGGGAAGGTCTCGTCGGACTCGTCTACCGATGCTCGGAAGCAGCAGGTCGATTCTGTTGTCTGGTACAAATCTCTCCCTCACACAGCCCTCAGCCCGCAGACCATAAACTCATCAATAAACGTATTTCTGAATTCTGAGTAATCGACTTCAAAGGTTTATTTACAACTCCGTGCAACCATTCAAACAACCTCATCTAAATCAGACGTATCGAAACTGAGCAAGTGGTAAACAATGAATGTGTAATTGTGTAAGAGTAAGCAGTTTCTTACGTCGTGTTTATGCATATACGTGGACATTATGCCAATTTTCACTCGGGCAGCTTACAAGGCCATAATCGACACAAGAACAATAGCAAGCAAACGAAATCTAAAACATTACACGACATGGTTATAATTCCCGTACTCACAGCACTTGCAACAAACGAACACAACAAGTTAATCTGACCAACAAAATCGAACAGCGGTTTACCTGTGCTCGTATAACGTACCAATCACCGTAGTAAGCAATGGGCGTGGTCATGGTTAGTTGGTGACCGATCTACCCTAACTCACTGTATACGTGGTTAGAGCAGATGGAGGGTTTCTGACTAAAAGCTTTGTGACGGCTTCATTTCTTGACTTCAAAAGAATTCCGCATGTGTTCGCCTCTAAAAGTTCAATTATGCTTTAGAAGTTCAAAACTGGAAGGTTTGTTGGGTAATTAAACGCGATGCTTTTAACAAAGGGTGTTCATTTGCATTAGTTCGGACTGTGCGATAAAATACATGCAACAGTCCATTTAAGTGATTTTGCATTAATCAAGAATACTTTGAATAGCTAAAAAATGACGTCAAATACAATATTGATCTTGAAGACGTTAATTTGCAAGTCAATTTGCAAATTTTTGGAAAAGTGAGGATTGGGCTAATTAGCATTTGATTTTATGACGAAATTGACGAATGTCATACTCATAATAATATGTATTATTTTATTTATTTATTAACGTTTACTGTTCATTTAAAAATGTACAATGGCGATTTTCATGATATTTTACGTCAAACCTTTTTACAGTCTCACTGTATAAAAGTACAACATTACAAGGCCCGAGGATCCTGAGAATTCAAGTCCTTTTGGTACCTTTGCGTATAATATGCCATTTACCATGCTAATATTTAAAACTGAATTATTTAGACTGCAGTATGTAGGTTATAGGGAACAGCCCTACCCTTCTTACATGTGTTATAAATATTTAGTATCAGGCAAGTTACTTTATGTAAAATTAAGTAGCAATACCAGATATAAGGTAGCATATATTTTTTTAATCTACTACACGGATACCGTCAATACCAGGTAATTTTTCAGAGCTCATTCCTGCAATTATAGTCGCAACCCTTTCAATGGTTACACGTGGCATATGCATAGATTGCATCTGTGAAGCTTTGTGTATATTTTTTGCAGTTTTAATTTCACAAGAATGTTTCAAATTTTCAACCTCGTTTGTAAAAGAATCAGCAAATTTATTAACTGTTTCCTTTTGAGTGTGTTTTTTGCCTGGGTTGATTGACCTCATCGACCGAACCTTTATTCTTCTTTCCTAGAATTTCGTTTATGGTTTGCCACGTCTCTTTAATATTATTCTGATTTTGTTTTAATTTGCTCCTGTAGTACTTTCGCTTTGCATTTAAAATGAGTCTACTTATTTACTACTTACGTTCATGCGGCAATTTATTGTGCGGCTGTAGCAGTGGTTAGATACTTGGGCTTAAGGTAAAATCAGCTACCTCTACAAAGACAAAACAAGAGAAGAAAATTCCGAAATGGGAACAGTTGGGAGAATCGATGAGTTTTTAACAATTACGAATGGGAAATCGATCTAAAAATGTTGTACGCTACCGCCAAAATATATTTGAAAGATTCAAGGTTCACACAAAGCATAAATAAATTTTAAAGAAATTGTAGGAAGCCTGCCCAGAGTGCATTTCATGCCCCTCTTCAGGTGTCTAACTAGGTATGTTGCAGATAGGATATTTGTGAAGGGATATCCGAGGGCTGTTTTAAGATCACTCAATCCCTTGCATTCGCATTAACGACTGAGGAAAACCTCGGAAAAAACCTTCAGTTAGGATTGCCGGTCTCGACGGGATTTGAACCTGCTACCTCCCGAATCAGAGTCGGAGCGCTTAGCGCTCGAGCCTACACTGTCGGTAACACACACAAAGCATGACACACTGAACGAATTCATTCACGAATATTTGGATACACTTAAACAAAAAAAAAGTAAGTGCTCTAGGTAAGAGATAAAAAAGATTAGAGAATGTAGTATTAGAAAAGAACAAAACCGAATGTTCAAAGAAAAGGAGAAACAGTTTTACCAAAAACTATCTAGTACCGAAGAAATAACAGGAAATGGAACACCAACTAAGACGGAGATAGAAGAGTTTTGGGCAGGAATATGGGGTAACCCGGTAGCACACAACCAGGATGCACAATGGATTCAAGACGAAATAGCTAGGATGAGCGATATTAATGAGATGAGATTCGAAGGTATAACTGTAGATGAATTAAAGTCGACAATCAGTGCTACACATAGCTGGAAAGCATTACAAAAAATTGGTATAAGAAATTCAATACTACTCGATCACAATCAAATTACCAAATGTCTCAACGAGTTTATAAATGGAGTTAAAGAAATACCCGAATTCTTTACTGAAGGAGTAACCTTTCTCAAACCGAAAGATAATGACACGAACCCAAGTAAATATCGGCCAATTACATGTCTACCAAATATATATATAAAATATTGACGTCATGCATAACAAATAACAAATAAAGTATATAAATATATAATCATTGCGAAGAAACAATATCATGGCCGAGGAACAAAAAGAATGCTGTAAGAACTCACAGGGATGTAAAGAACAACTCATTATCGACTCTACTGTAATGAATCAGGCACACAATAAGAAAAGGAATATTCACGTAAACTACATTGACTACAAGAAAGCTTATGACTCAACACCACACACATGGCTTATTCAGATTTTACAAATATATAAAATCAACCCAGTAATTGTAAACTTTTGAAGACAGTAATGGAGACATGCAGAACAACACTAAAACGAGATATGAAAAACCTGCAGAAAACTACAGATCCAATCCAAATTAAACGTGGCATTTTCCAAAGTGACTCATTTAGCGCATTATGGTTTTGTCTGTCATTAAACCCACTGTAGCATATGCTTAATAAATATACATACGGATTTACAATTAAGGACAAAAATATGGTACGTTACACAATTTCTCACCTATTCTACATGGATGACCTAAAGTTGTATGCATCAAATTTTGCTCAACTAAACAGTTTAGTCAATACAACATTAGAATTTAGCCAAGATATCTGCATGGAGTTTGGAGTAGACAAAATGTAAGACGCTATATATCGTAAAGGGTAAGGTTACGCAAGCAGAAGAGATCGAGCCATGGAAATAGGATTGGAGTAATGGACGATAACGAAGTATACAAATATTTAGGATTCTCACAAGCTGCCAGAATTGAACATAAAGTATTGAAATCAAAATTGATAATATACATACAAGAAACGACTAAAATCTATTCTCAAGACGCAACAAAACGGTAAAAACAAGATCACAGCAATAAATACATATGATATACCAGTGCTGACATATTCGTTCGGAATCATTCAATGGACACAGACGGACATCCACACATTGGAAATATTAACTCGTACTACACTTACCAAACACAGAATTCATCATCCTAAATCAGCAATAGAAAGATTGACACTTCCAAGAGAACAAGGGGGACGGGGCCTTATTATAAACAACTAGACAAAAAATTTACAAAGAGTAACCAATCTACACTATATAGGACTGTGGTGCTAGCTGACAAATCATTAACTCACTCAATCTAGCAAATGAAAATGTTAATCTACAAGGGAATCTCATAACTGACGCTGCAAAAGAGTTACGTCTCTCAGAAAAGACCCTAGACAAGAGACATTATGATGAACTACACAAAGGTCACGTAGATATTAAAGCATCAAATAGGTGGATAAACAACGGGGAACTAGTTGGAGAAACAGAAGGCTTTATGATAGCTATTCATGACAGAGTGATTGCGACGAACAATTATAAAAAAAAAATACATATACAAGATGCGACAGTAAACGATCAATGTAGAAAATGTAGTGTAAGGGGTGAAACAATCGAACACATCATATCCGGGTGCCAGTCACTAAGTCAAACAGATTACCTCTACAGACATAACCAAGTAGCTAACATTATTCATCAAAATCTAGCAATCAAGCACAACCTCATTGACACACACACACACACACATCTTACTACAAATACAAACTGGAGAAAGTAACTAGATAGTAATGATTTCAAATTATATTACGACTGCACAGTTAACTTATAACAGACCAAAAACTATACATTACAACAGATCGGATTTAATCATAATTGACAAGAAGAAACAAGAAACTACCCTTATTGACGTTGAAGTCCCAATGTGCTATAACGTCGAGACTACATGGAGAAAAAAATTGACAAGTATAGTGAACTTGCTATTAGGAACAAGAAGATGTGGAAACAGAAAAAGGTAAATACAATCCCATTCGTTATATCGGCCAACGGCATCATACCGAAGAAGCCATCGAGACTCAAAAGGCAGTAATACTCAACACGTGTAGAAAAGTTCGTAAATTTCTAAACTAAGAATGATACTTCGAGATTCCGAGACAGTTTTCATCTTGACATGGTTTTTGTGGTTTCCCATTGTCCGAAGAGCAAATGCTAGGATGGCGACGAGAAATCGGCAATGACCGTACACAGCAGAAAGAAAACATAATCTACAAACAATATTATAAATGACTTATTTTAGTTAGAGTTAAGACAAAGTAATAATGTATGTAATATAGGTACACATGGAAGTACTTGACGTAAGTCCGTACAACATGTTAGCTCCGGTTTGTGACCGAGTTTGTACGAAATACATCCAATAAAAATAATTATAATAATAATAATCTAGGCCTAATAATAATAATAAAATAATAATAATAATAATAATAATAATAATGATAATAATAATAATAATAATAATAATAATAATAATAATAATAATAATAATAAATAATAATAATTCAAGACAGAGTGATTGCAACGAAAAATTATAAAAAATACATTATACAAGATGCGACAGTAAACGATCAATGTAGAAAATGTAGTGTAAGGGGTGAAACAATCGAACACATCATATCCGGGTGCCAGTCACTATGTCAAACGGATTACCTCTACAGACATAACCAAGTAGCTAACATTATTCACCAAAAACTAGCAATCAAGTACAACCTCATTGATACACACACACCTTACTACAAATACAAACCGGAGAAAGTACTAGATAGCAAAGATTTCAAATTATATTACGACCGCACAGTTATAACAGACCAAACTATACATCACAACAGACCGGATATAATTATAATTGACAAGAAGAAACAAGAAACTACCCTTATTGACGTTGCTGTCCCAATGTGCCACAACGTCGAGACTACATGGAAGAAAAAAATTGACAAGTATAGTGAACTTGCAATTGAGATCAAGAAGATGTGGAAACAGAAAAAGGTAAATACAATCCCATACGTGATCTCGGCTAATGGCATCATACCGAAGAAGCTACATGAAAGCATTAAACAACTAGATCTTCCACCCAATGTTTACATCGAGACTCAAAAGGCAGTAATACTCAACACGTGTAGAATAGTTCGTAAATTTCTGAACTAAGAATGATACTTCGAGATTCCGAGACAGCTTCCATCCTGACATGGTTTTCGTGGTTTCCCATAGTCCGAAGAGCAAATGCTAGGATGGCGACGAGAAATCGGCCACGACCGTACACAGCAGAAAGAAAACATCATCTACAAACTTTATATGAGTTTAGACAAAGTAATAATGTAGGTATGTAATATAGATACACATGGAAGTACTTGACGTAAGTCCGTACAACATGTTAGCTCCGGTTTTGACCGAGTTTGTATGAAATACATCCAATAAAATAATAATAATAATAATAATAATAATAATAATAATAATAATAATTTTTTTTTTTTTTTTTTTTTTTTTAATTTATTGAAGCAAAAAACTAAATTGGAACAATATTCACATACATTTCCTCCCACTAAGCCAAATGGCTCATCAGTGGGTTACATAATTATTAATGCTATTACATCTCATTCGTAGCGTCAGGCTTGATACAATGAAATAAAAATAAAAAAACATTCAAACTATTAAATGAATATACGGTGCTTACATAGGTGATCAATTACAAAACATAAATACTATTTTTACCTACCACACAGATTCGTTTTCAACAACATAAACATCTAGAAAATAGGACTGAAAATGACTTAAATAATAATAATAATAATAATAATAATAATAATAATAATAATAATAATAATAATAATAATAATAATAATAATAATAATAATAATAATAATAATAATAATAAATAATAATAATAATAACAATAATAATAACAATAATAATAATAATAATAATAAAAATAATACAAATAATTTGACTAAGTGCTATTGTTGAATTGAATCAGTTTCTCAAAGCAATGCCTAAGTATTCAACTATGAAAACCCCAAAGTCGTTGTTAGACGAGTGAGCGAGTCATGTGGTGATTACCCGGCAACATTTCATTTCCTCCCCCTACATAAGGCTGGATCCAGCATGGGTCTTTCCTCCCTAGCTATAGGCTGAATGGTGCATTATGGCCTAACAGTTGATGCGCACTTATGCCAAACAAACTCAAAATCCTATCATTTATACATTATAAATGAATCGACTTAAATGCAAATATTCCCGGGTACTCAGCACATGACTCGCTCACTCGTCTAACAACGACCTTTTCGTTTTCCTAGTCTAGTTGTCTAAGGCGCCTTTATACCCGGAATGTTTTAGAACCGCGTGTTCAAACAACGGTCGGGATAGATTTTTTATTTCTGGAAAATTATAGAACATGTTTTGAAATGCATACAATACTATGGGCAACATGTACCCAGTACGAATAACGAGTAATGATTGCAAGGTTTACTCAATCTCCGAGCAGAATTTTAGGTAACCTTGAGCGTGCAAGATTCGATGCAGCTTGGCTTTTGGTGACTGCATGCAAACATGATTTGAAAAAAATAGTTTGTTCGAAAGCATAAAACATTGTCGTTAAATTGTATGTGATTTTCTCAGCCTATTTCAAATTTATTATTTACTGCGAGTTTAAATCGTAACGGATTTTGCTAAATTCTTGTCCCGGATGTCTGTTAGAAATTTCAGCGTAATCTGTTCATGGAGTTAAATATAGTACGAGCTCCATGATCTGTTTAGCCGTTCGGCCGATCTGCAGCGAAGTCACTCACTCACTCACTCACTCACTCACTCACTCACTCACTCACTCACTCACTCACTCATCACTCACTCACTCACTCACTCACTCACTCACTCACTCACTCACTCACTCACTCACTCACTCACTCACTCACTCACTCACTCACTCACTCACTCACTCACTCACTCACTCACTCACTCACTCAATCACTCACAGACAAAAGAAAAAGATCTTGTTCTGTGACTTGCGTAATTATGCAATCCCTACAAGGTACATCGCGACAATTTACATGTATTTTATCAAAATCTTGTAGATGACGAACATACTTTGCATGTTAAGCGGGTGAGTGCAAATATGAATTGAAATTCTATCACTCCACTTTGTTTAGAGAACAATGATAATATGAGACGTAATTTGATTATTTAATAATGCTTATTTATAGTTTATTATATTACCCTATTCCGTTTAATTTACTGTTGTCTACGTTGAACTTGTTAAACTCGTTGCCTGTGGTTAAGAATATGTTAATGTGTTATGCTTGGATGAGTGTGCCTAAGTCATCCCGATGAACCTTGTTGAAAATTGGAATCCCTTATTGCAATCGAATCCTGGTGGGTGGAGCACTTTTCAACCGTGCAACAACTCAATATTCATACTCCCACTTCATATCTTTATTATTTTGATATTACCATAATTTTGTTTGCGTTATCTGCGTTAAATTCGTTATTCTTTTTATGTTCATGAAATATTTGTAAATCATCGCAATGAACCTTGTTAGAATAAACCAATTTCTTTTGCATATTATTGCGTCAGAAACCAATTAGTTATTCGTACTCCCCCGTCTATTTCCAGATTTATTATTTCGATACATTCATATTCCATACCGTATACTGCCTGCCGTCCGTGGTGGCTTATACGATTGAGGCGTAGGCGGCTATTGAGGTTCGAGACCAGTGTATTTATGCATGGGTCATTAGAAGTTTTCCTTCACCCTCATCTATCACCATTCTTCGTCTCGAATATAGCGATGTTGCATTAAAAGAGACGCAAAGCAACAAAAAATCATTCATATTCATCCATGTAATATACTGTCGTTTACATTGAAGACAAGTTTGTAATATTTTGATGAAATATTTGTAAATCGTCGCAATGAACCTTGATCCAATCACCCTACTTCTTCGTCGTATACATTATAACTAGAGCTATGAAAAAAAGCATTTATATTCTGAATATTTAGCATTAATTTTTCCAAATTTAGCATTTTGTAGCATTAATTTTCTTCTTTCCACCAAAACCCCAAATGTGGGGAGTTTCTTGTATTTTTAATGGGGAATGAATTCAAATTATGCTTTATAGGAACATTTCAATTCAATGTAGTCAATTTAGCATTTTGTAGCGTTTTTAAGAATTAATACTCGCTGATTTAGCATCAATTACCAAAAACGCTAAATTTTCATGCCTCTAATTATAACACAGTTGCCTGTGGTTGAGGCTTTTTTGCATTTTGATGAAATATATGTAAGTCATCGCGATGAACCTTGTTGGAATCATTCAATACCTTGGAAATACTATATTGCGCTCGAAATCAGGTGGAGCAATTATATTTTTATCATCATTCAATGCGAAATTTCACGTATCGCGTCTGCACTTTTACAATGCAATGGTACACTAACACACAGTTGTTTATGAAAATCTAAATAAAATGTTCACTCGTTATTCAGGGGTGTCTGAAGAGGTTATATTCCGATGCGCGTTTTCACCGAGGAGAGATAAACAATTTTGTATACATATTTATTTATTATTAAAAGTCTTATACAGCAGTATCATTTTAAAAGGCACAACTACATCTAAATAAAATAAATGTACAAATAAATAAAAAAATATATATATACAAATATGTTATTGGGTAAACATATAGGATAAAAATTAATCTGGGTGTGTCAGCCAATCTTTCATCGGAATAGAATATGCGGCTAGCAATCTAGTTTAATAAAAACACCGAACATCTAGATGTAGGCCTATTACCAAACTTAACCCTTTATAGGGCAAGAGACTGGGACCCAAAATTTTGCTGTCTACCTTAACAGTGTAAAATTCGTGATTTTTAGATTTTTTTCTTGATCTTTTAAGAATAAATGCTGATTTTGGATTCCAAATTGACATCAGAGTTGAAAAAATCCAAAATTTGATTTTAATCTTCAAAAATTAGTTTTTTTTGCAATTTTTCATTTTTTTCATGTTCATATTGAATCTTCTACAGGCAAACAAAATATCCGGGACAACCCAGAAATTTATGTTTTTGAGTGTTTTTATACACAATTGGAATTTTGAAACACTCCAAAAATCCTTCTAATCATTAGAATTTAACAAACAAAGCAGCTTTTTACCCGGGTTAAAAGTAACAAGCAGGTTTAATTGTGTAGATTTTTAAGGGCGCGTCAACTGTTAAGTCATATTGCGCCTCTTGTGATAATGTAGTTTATTAGTTAGTTTATAATTTTTTTCCAAAGGGGTGGAACGTTAGGGGGGTCGTGTGGGGACGTGGGGTGGACTAGCCTGTACTGGTCAGAACCAGCTACAAGCAAAGGGTGGGCATGGGAGTAGGTGGCCAGGGGCAAGGGGCCGGGGTCGGGGAGGGGAGGGCCTGTGGTCTGTGACGAAATCAGGCAGCGCTCAGGCGAAGGACAGAGGGAAAGGGAGGTTATGGGGAGGGCAGGGCTTGGTGGTTCCTCCACGTCGTGGTCGTCTTCATCTGTGTCATCGTCCATGTAGTCATTGTCGTCGTCGTCGTCGTCGTCGTCGTCGTCGTCGTCGGGGAGGTAGTCAAAAGGAAGGGGAAAGTTCCCCGACTACGACCGCCAGAGCTCGCCTCTAGATTCGGGGAGTAATTTACTACCCTTCTTACCAGCTGATGTTTGCGAGGTGGACCTTTTCTCTTGAATCGGCTTTTACGATTAGCAGAGCCATGCTCTGGGCTAATTCTACCCCGGGCCCAGACAGGTCAGGCTGGTCCCGGATTTTTCCGATTTCAACGTAATTGTGGTGCAAATATGTACGTTTTAGGGCAACACCTTGCAATCAATATTTATTCTTTTCTATGGAGAAAATCCCTTTTCTTAAAAGATCACTTCAAGTGATAGTAAATTAACTAATACTGTATTGGGTAATTTATTTTAAATAGGTATTATTTTATATTTCAGAGAATATAGGATAACATGCGTTTTGAGTGTGATCAATTTGTCTGTCCCGCGTAAAAATTTGTAATTATATAGATTTTTTAATAAGAATTTCGAAAATAACTGGCTCCACGACGAGTTCTTAGTATTACCTATTAATTAATTAACATGAATTAGTTAGTTAATCATCTCCACAAAATAATGTTTAGTTAGTTATAGCTTGGGCGCCGGCCGGATATTTTTCACGGGGGGCACGGGGGGCATTTTAGCCTCGTTAGGCGTTTTAATTTACTATAACCGTATTTGGAATGCTAAAATAGGATATGAATTAAATTATTGGATGAGCGAAGCGAAGACTTCAATTTCACTGACCCCCGAAAAAATTAGCTCGTGTGTTTTTTTTTGTCTGTTCGCTCTTTACTGGGCTTAACGGCTTATGCGAACTTGATGAAAATTATAGGGGACCTTCGAAATCTCTGAACTTAGACTTGCTACGTTTTTAGGTACAATCGAAGAAATATTTCTCATGAATATCGTACTTAATTACGATTTTTTCGATTTTTAATGCGATATTTCGGTGATGTTTGGCTCGCGACCGGGTAAACGGCTACTCCGATCTTGATGAAACTTTATGGGAAAGTTTGAAATTATTAAAATGAGATATATTATGATTTTAGGGACATTTGAAGAAATATTTCTCATAGAAATCGTACTTTTACGATTTTTTCCGATTTTTTTCCCGATATTTTCGTGATGTTTGGGCCAATTATGACCAAACGGGTGGGGCTACAACGTTCATATTTTACATGGACATTAAGGTTATGGTGATGTATTGCTTTTTGAAGAAAAAAATTAAAAAGTTAGCCAAAATCCATAGAATAAAGGTTTTAATATGAGTTTTTTTTAAGGTTTATAATAACAATTAACAAGGTAACAATAGAAAGTTGACAACAATCACCTACAATGCATTCAAAAAGCACTTGCAAAGGAAAAGTGGTCCTATGCAAACTAAAAACTTACAAAAAAGCTCATCCATCAACGCGGCGGGACTTAGCGTTTTCCTAGTTATTTAAACAGATTACTTTATCAAAACACGAGCTTTGTTATAGGTAGGCCCAAATAAAAATATAGTTACTAGGAAAACGCTAAAGTCCCGCCGCGTTGATGGATGAGCTTTTTAAAGTTTTTAGTTTGCGTGGGATATCTTTACATTTGCAAGTGCTTTGTTTTGTTGCCTACGCATTGTAGGTGATTGTTGTCAAGTTTCTATTGGTTCTTGTGGATTTACCGTAAAAAATTTATATTAAAAGCTTTAGTTCTATAGATTCTGGCTAACTTTTTCAACTTTTTCTTTCAAAATGTACTACATCACCATAACCTTAATGTCCCTGTATAATGTGAACGTTGTAGCCCCACCCGTTTGGTCAGAATATTAGGCCCAAATATCACGCAAATATCGTACAAAAAATCGAAAAAAATTATATTAAAAGCTTAGTTCTATAGATTCTGGCTAACTTTTCAATTTTTTCTTTCAAAATTACTACATCACCATAACCTTAATGTCCCTGTATAATGTGAACGTTGAAGCCCCAACCGTTTGGTCAGAATTGGCCCAAATGGCACGAAAATATCGCACAAAATCGAAAAAAAAAAAAAATCGTAAAGTACAAATATTCATGGGGAAATATTTCTTCGATTGTACCCAAAAACGTGGCAAGTCTAAGTTCAGAGATTTCGAAGTCCCGTAAATTTTCATCAAGATCGCATATGCCGTTTGCCCAGTAGAGATCGAACAAACAGACAAAAATACAAAAAAAAAACAAAACAAAAAAAAACACCCGAGCTAAATTTTTTGGGGGGTCAGTGAAATTGAAGTCTTCGCTTCACTCGCTTAGCTCGCTACGCTCATTCAATTAAACATTCTTCTGGTTAGCCACACTGCAACATGAATTACTTCTTCTAATTTGAAACTCGAAGAAAACATAAAATTAATGTAATTCATGATAATGTCTTATACTAAATCTCGTAGGAAAGCTACCACTACACTTTAAATAGCATGTAAACAATCGATTACCGGTATCTTGTGACATAGAAAAGTAAATGGCAGTGATAGACAGTTCCCAAAAAGTAAAATATGTAAGGTAAAAATGTCATTGTACTATTTCGAGTTTATTAGAGAAACATTGCAAGCAGTAGCGTATCCAGGAATGAGCAAGGAAGGTGGGGAGCCGGCCTTGCAAAACTAGTGCGGGTGTGCTAGAGTAAAGTTTCAGTTCTGCTAATGGTTTCTACCGCCGAAGGCGAAAAATTCAAATGGTCTACTTTAAAGTGTAAAATTACGTAATAGTTGATGCTGATAAAATATTTTACATTTTCATTATTATATTATTATTATTATTATTATATTATTTATTATTATATTATTTATTATTTATTGGATTTGTATTTCATACAAACTCGGGTTTTTTTTAAAACCGGAGCTAACATGTTGTACGGACCTTACGTTCAAGTACTTCCATGTGTACTATACTATACATTTATTAATTTTGTCTTAAACTCTAACTTAAAATAAAGTTCATATTATAAATTGTAAATTGCTTGTTGTAGATGATGTTTTTTCTTTCTGCTGTGTACGAATCGTGGCCGATTTCTCGTCGGCAACCATACTAGGAATTGCTCTTCGGACCTGGGAAACCACCGAAAACATGTCAGGATGGAAGCTGTCTCGGAATCTCGAAGTATCATTCTAGTTTAGAACATTTACGAAACTATTCTACACGTGTGAGTCATACTTGCCTTTGAGTCTCGATGTATACATGGGTGTTGAAGATATAGTTGTTAATGCTTTCATGTAGCTTCTTCGGTATGGATGGCCGTGGCTGATATAATGAATGGGATTGTATTTAACTTTTTCTGTTCCACATCTTCTTGATCCCTCAATTTGCAAGTTCACTATACTTGTCAATTTTTTTCCTTCCACGTGGTCTCGACGTTATGGCACATTGGGATAGCAACCTCAATAAGGGTAGTTTCTTGTTTCTCTTGTCAATATTTTAAATCCGGTCTGTGTGATGTACGTTTGGTTCTTTATACACTGTGCCGGTCGTAAATATAATTTGAATCTTTACTATCTAGTACTTTCTTGGTTTGTATTTTGTAGAAGGTGTGTTTGTGTGTCAATGAGGTTGTACTTGATTGCTAGTTTTTGATGAATGAATGTTAGACTCCGGTTATGTCTGTAGGAGGTATCGGTTTGACATAGTGACTTGCACCCGGATATGATGTGTTCGGATTGTTTAAACCCTTTGCATTACATTTTCTACATTGATCGTTACTGTCGCATCTTGTTTATGTATTTTTTACTAATTTTCGTCGCAATTCACTCTGTCTTGAATAGCCATCATAAAACCTTCTGTTTCTTCCAAATAGTTCCCCGTTGTTTAACCACCTATTTGATGCTTTAATATATACGTGACCTTTGTGTATTCAATAATAATGCTCTCTTGTGTAGGGTCTTTTCTGAGAGAAGTAACTCTTTTGAAGCGTCAGTTATGAAGTTCTCCACTTGCAGATTTGACATTTTCAGTTTGCTAGATTGAGTGGAGTGTAATGATTTGTCAGCTAGCAACACAGCCCTATGCAGTGTGGACCTCCCTGGTGCTCTTTGTAAAAAAAGTATTTCCTTAATAATGTATATTTGTTTATAATATAAGTTGCTTCAGATTCAATTAGGCCAGTCCTCTTTTTTTCTCTGGAAAGTGTCCAATCTCTCTATTGCTGATTAGGATTATGTATTCATGTGTTAGTAAGTGTAGTACGAGTTAATAATCCAAAACGCGTGGAAGTCTGCAGTCTGCGGTCCATTTTAATGATTCGAATGAATATGTCAGTATGGACAGCCATATGTATTTATGCGCTGTGATCTTGTTTTTACCGTTAGTTGAGTCTTGAGGATATGACTTTAGTCGTTTCTTGTATGTATCTATCAATTTTTGCTTTCATAACTTTTGTTCAATTCTGGCAGCTTTGTGAGAATCCTAAATATTTGTATACATCAGTTATAGTCCATTATTCCAAATCATATTTCATCATCTAGCTGGAAACTCTTTTTTCTTTTTTGCTTGTTGTAAACCTTACCCCTTTTCGATATGTAGCGGTCTTAATTTTGTGTTGGTCTACTCAAACCACATGCACGATATTCTATGACTAAATTCTAATGTTGTATTGACTAAATGTTTAGTTGAGCAAAATTTGATGCATACAACTTTAGGTCATCCATGTTTTTATAGTATAGTGGGGAAATGGTGTTTGTGACTACATATTATTGTCCTTAAATTTTAAATCCGTATGTCGATTCGGTAAGCATATGTGACAGTGGGTTTAATGACCAGACAAACCATAATGACTTTAATGAGTCACCTTGGAAAATGCCACGTTTTTAATTTCGTATGGATCTGTGTTATCTGCGGTTTGTCTATTTTAGTTTAGTGGTTGTTCTCCATTGTCTCATTACTGTCTTTTTTCAAAAAGTTTAAATCCTGGGGTTGATTATATATTTGTAAAATTTTCTGAATAAGCCATGGTGTGGTGTTGCAGTCAAAGGCTTTCTTCTATGTCAATGTTAGTTTACGTGAAATTCATTTGATATTGTGTGCCTGATTCATTACAGTAGAGTCAATAATAAGTTGTTCTTACATCCCTGTGAGTTATTACAGCATCCTTTTTGTTCCTCGCGCCATTTGATATTGTGTTCTTCGCAAGGATTATATACTTTTATTTGTTATGCATGAAGTCAATATTTTTATATATAGTTGGTAGACATGTAATTTGGCCGATATTTACTTGGGTTTCTTCGGTTTGTCATTGTCCTTTGGTTTGATGAAAGGTTACTCCTTCAGTAAAGAATTCGGGTATTTTTTAACTCCAATTTATAAAACTCGTTGAGCCATTTTATAATTTGATTGTGAAGTAGTATTGAATTCTTATACCAAAAATTTTGAAATTATCATTACCTGGTGCTTCCACTATGTGTAGCACTGATTTGTCGACTTTAATTCATCAATAGTTAGTAACCTTTCGAATCTCAATCTCATTAATATCGCTAATCCTAGACCTATTTCATCTTGAATCACATGTGCATCCTGGTTGTGTGCTACCGGGTTACCCCATATTCCTGTCCAAAAACTCTTCTATCTCTGTCGTAGTTGGTGTTCAAATTTCCTAGTATTTATACCTCGGTACTAGATAGGTGTTGGTAAAAACTGTTTTTCCTTTCTTAAACATTCGTTTGTTTCTTTCTAATAATACATTTTTTATATCTTTTAATCTCTTAGCAAGAGCCCACTTACTTTTGTTTAAGTTATCCAAATATTCGTGAATGATATTCGTTAATGTTTCATGCTTTGCGTGAACCTTGAATCTTTCAAATATATATTTTGGCAGTATCTTATCACATTTTTAGATCGATTACCCATTCGGTATGTTCCAGTCGACCGATATCTCTCCAAGCTCCAACGATGCTCCCAACTAGTCGCTTTTCCATTTCGTACTTTTCTTCTCCTGGTTTTGTCTTTGAAAGATGTTGCAGACTTTACCTTAAGCCTAAATATTAACCACCTGCTACAGCGGCCACAATAAATTGCCGCATGAACGTCTGCAAATGATAGTTTCGTCTTGTGTGTTAAATCTGATAAAATATGTGTGTTCATTATGTGTACCGCTGTCTTCATTTCCGTTGAAATGCTTGGGTTTAGGTATGTATGGTCTTCTGTTTGGTTGTATGTGCGAAACTCTGAACATGGCTGTTGTAAATGCTAAAGCTAGGATGTTCTTTAGATTGATCATGTCAGGTGTATTTTCTATTGCGTTATGCATATCTACCTCTTGTGTTTGATCGTCTAGTTGTTCGGGGTATCTTGATCTTCTTGGTTGGTTTGGTATTTCTAGTGGTTCTGGACGTTCTGGTAGGCCTGGACGTTCTGGTAGGTCTGGATTTTCTGGTAGGCCTGGACGTTCTGGTAAATCTGGATGTTCTGGTTGGTCTGGACGTTCTGATAGGTTGGACGTTCGGGTTTGGGGTCTGGAAGTTTCTGGTGTGTCTGGTAGATTTGAAAGTTCTTGCAGGTATGGCAATACCGGTATTTCTGGTAGTTCTAGTAGCTCTGGTAGAAGTGGGTCTTCTTCTTCGCTGCCTCTGCTGATGTATTGCCGTTATCATCTTGATGCGCTTGTAGTTTCGTTCTTCACTTCGCGTTTTATTCTATTTAATATGTTTACTGGTAACATTTTATTTTTAACTATAATCTTCTTTGGTCAGCTATTCTCTGTTCACTTACTTCTAAAAATGGATATTCACGAACAAACTCCCTATGGAGCTCTTGTCGATAACCTATTAAACAGTCTCTAATAACGTCACCCCATAATAGCTACGCATCACACAATGTTCATATCTTCTGTCCATTTGATGCGCTGTCTCATTTTTCCAGCTTTGGTGGTCTGTAATGATTCATTTCAGAAACATCCATCGTCTGTAATTTCCCTATTTTCCTTGTTCTAGATAAATTATTCTACTATCTGTCCAAAGTCACCTATTATTTGTTATTGTTTATAATTTATTATTTATTATTATTATTATTATTATTTTATTATTATTATTATTATTATTTTATTATTATTTTCATTATATTATTATATATTTATGAAAGAATCGTTGGAAGTAATAGCGTATCCCATTAGGAACTAACAACATGGTCTGGAGGCGGTCGGCCGGAGGGCAATGGGGTTTAAGGTCTAGCAGTCTCAGGGGCTTTTATCGCCGAAGACTTTATACTACTTTTATTAGCCCAAAACACGTTCAAAAATGTAAGTTTACATAATATGGCTATGCAATGCAAGTCAGAGAGTCGTGAGGGAGGCGGTTGCCCACCCTCGCCCTTCCCTGTATCCGCCGCTGGCGTACAGCCGGTTATAAGCTTAACATTTTCCTAAAATCCACGGGGGGTGAGTGCCTCCTCACCCCCCCTCACCCCCACCCCACTCGCTGCACTCAAAGATATAGCGCAATTAGCTGATTTTATTTTGAGTTTTTGAGTAAAAGATCGTTTTCAATTTCAATGTAAAATTACTTGTAAGAGAAGATGATTTAAGTGTTCAAAATAGATCTAGTAGTACCTATAATTATTACATTGGCAATCTTTATTAAAGGTAAGTATAATGTATTCAACACAAACTACCCACCCTACTAAAATTAAAAATATAAAGCTGTTATGTGACGTATCAAAATGCACAATTTGACTTGTTTCATTTGACAACATTGGAATTAAAAAATAATACTAGTATTGTGATTAATTAGATTATTAACTAATTGCTTGTATCTAATGTCAAAAATCGAAATTGTAAAATATACACTTGCGTCAATATCATAGCATTTTTAAACACAAACTTAACACGAAAGCAACCTGTAAAAAAAAACGGTAGTGAGTATAGGTGATAGTGATAATGGGGGGGGGGGTGTTCCCCCCCTGTATTCGCTCCTGTATTGCATATACGTATAAACACACAAAACAAACCTCGCAATCGTAATTCTCACTATTTTCATCCAGCAATCAGATTGCTTCAATATTGTTTTTTAATTTTTTGTATTTCGCATTTGTTCCTAAACCCGACTAACAGTTATTCCTTTGTTGAAGAAAATTCAATGCTAAATTGCTAACACATGATTCAACGCTATTTGTCGTTTCTGCGAGGAAGCTTTCGAAAGGTCTTTCATTTAATTTTGTATTAGTTATAATGCAAAACGCCCTTTCCCGAAATGTATTTTTTCTTAAATAACGATCTATAGCTACACAGCCATGTAACGTTTTAATATTGGGCATTAGAAAATGAAGAGGTAAGGGTTGCTTGGAAGATTTGTTCAGGACTAGTTTTACGTATGAACTCAACCCAGCACTCGCCTTTTCGCTCAAAACAGTCCGGTCATGACTTCTTTGCAACTTCTTGCAAACGTTTAAAACTATAAAAGTCATTACTGACTGCACACTAGAAGCATTATTTTATTATTTTTAATTTATTAATTAAATTCATTCATTCATTCATTCATTCGTTCATTCATTCATTCATTCATTCATTAACCGTCTATCCTATTCAGTTAAAATACTGATTAACAAAGGAGGACAACTAAATAAAATCTAATTACATAGATGCAGACACAAAAATGCCTCATGCAACGGTTCCTAACTCGAGCACCAAAGTTAAATAGCCTTCGGGCGTGGTCAGGGATAAAGTGGGTGACCGCTCTGCCCTGAAACTCACGTATACCGCTGGTTAGAGCAGATGGAGGGTTCGAGAGCTAGTGTAACGGCTTCGTTCTCCTCGACGTCTGCTCGGCAGTCCGGGTCAGTGGAGGAACCTATGTGACTGTCAAGGTACACCGTCCCTTTTGGATGGGACGTTAAGCCGTTGGTCCACCTGGTTTACTTTTCGAAAGGAGTAGGCTACGTGCCGTTACCGGGTTTCCCCTCCTCCCTTCTGTTCATACTTATACTCAACTATCACCACTCATCGTCTCGAATAGCTAAAGTGCATTAATATGAGACGTTGAGCAATATCCAATCAACAAGGCCTTCTGCCCTTTTTGTCCTGAAAAATGATGACGTGCACATGTGAGAGGAGGGAAATTTTTGGAAGTTTTTAAGGACCCTCTTTGGGACTTGTGACTTATGTACAAGTTTTCAGCTATACAGTATTTTTGTCAAGGTTTGTCAAAAATATTGTCTAATATTCCTCGGCTATTAACGCCCTTACTAACCGTCAGTGTTGGCTCGAATAATTGCGCGACTCTGATTCGGGAGGTCCAGGTTCAAATCCCGACGAGACCGTCATTCCTGACTGCAGGTTTTTTTCGAGGTTTTCCTCAGAGGTGTATGACTGTATGCGAATGCAAGGAAATGGGTTTTTTAAAGGGGCCCTGGGGTCACCCCTTCACTTTTTTGCCCATCCGCAACATGAAATAGCACCCTGGGGAAGTTCCCCACAAAAAAACTAGGTAAATTTTTTAATCCCGTTCCCTATAATTCTATAAATTGTGTAATAAAAAAATTTAAATTTACTTTCTATATTTGTAAAACTAGAATTTTAAAAAACATGAAAATTTAACCCCTTACGTGAAAAAACTGTAAATCTGTAATAAAATAAAACACAAGGTTTATACAAATCTAAAAAAAAAGAACTAGCCCTTTTAAAAGACAAATTAAAGGAAATTTAAAATAAAAAAAAAGAGAAAGGGGTATTATGAAATAACAGTAAAAAAGCCCAATGATTTGTATTTGTAAAGTAAAAATTTCCCAAAATGTTTGTGGGTTAACTCGGTGGAATTTCCCAATTTTATCATAATGCCCATTACGAATTTGTACTTTTTGCCCCAAAAAAATAAAAAGATAAAAAAATTTAAATTGTTAGTAGTTATATTTGTCTTTTACATTTCCTAATGTCCACTTCTTTCTCCAAAAGCCCCAAATCACAAAAATCACGTCAAAAAAATTTTAAACCAACCATTTTTTAGTCGTTTAAAATTTTCTTTTTTTGAGTCTTATTTCACCCCGTCCCATTCCTGATTTTCGGTGGGGGACTTTAATTTAAAGGAGACCCATATTAAAATAATATTCTGATTTCATTCTTGTGCTCTTAAACGCACAGTTTGCCACCAAAAATTATCATGAACCCACACGCTAGCACTGAGGCGTATATGACTTTTGTTGTTTGTATTAGAGTCAGATTACCTTTATTGGCGCGACCTAGATCATGAGACTAAACCAGCAACCTGCATCAAGCAAAAGTGGGCGCTGATGGAAAACCAAAAAAATTCCCAATTATTGATTGACTTTAATTGGGCCCCCTTTGCACATTGCACAAAAGCCAGGACTTAGGGGAAGTGAGCAGGCTTGGGAAAGGTTTTTTTTTTTAAACGTCAAACATCAAGAAATTGTTGGCACTAACCTCAAGTCACGACTAACATTAGAAACAGGGTTTTCAAACTTTCCTTCTACCGTTCTACGTTTCCTTATTTACAAATAAGAAAGAGTGGGATTAATCAAAAAAATTATTTTATTATTTTTTTTTTTTTCCCTCACCATGTAAATGTGCCACTTTAATGTTCATTACATCATTGATACGCCTACAAGTGAAATCAATTTGGAGTTACAACGTGAAAACAAAGTAGCTACCTTGAATAGGTGATGTAATGTAATAAATGTATGCCGATGCTGTACGCTAAGCACGACATAGACTGAAGTGATATATAGTATTTGACATTATTCAAGCTTGGGCCAAAAAAACTTGGGAAAAGGGTTTGGGAGGATTTAGAAAAAAATTTTAAAAATAAAGAAAAAAGAAATAGTTGTGTAAAAGGGCGTGGTATTTTTTATAATCGTCCCCCAAAAAAGAGTCACTTCGGGTTTTTTAAAATCTGGATTTGTTAGCATTCAGGGGTTTTTTCAGACAGTGATTTGTGCTATAAGGGTTTATTTAGATTTAAGTGTGTGCGGGACCCAAATACTTTTAAATTTAATTTAATATTTCTTTGGGAAATTTAAAATTTTTTAGTTTTGTGATAGCATTCATCTTTGGGTTTTACCTTGACAAAAAAGTTTGAGGCTTGAGTACTCATTAAATAATCATATTTTTTTTAGTAACTTTTGAGTTTTTTGATTTTTAAAACCCCCCCCTTTTTTTGAAGAAATCTTTGGGTGAACCCTTAATTTTTTTTCATTAATTTTTTTTTATGAATAAAAAATTTAAAAAAAACGATTTGTTTTTTTGTTTTTTCAAAAAAAAATTTTCGAACTTTCGTTTGTTAAAAAAAACTTCAAAATTTATTGTTAATTTTCGAAGCAGAATTGGGCCCTGGGGAAAATTTGATTTATTTTCCCTTTAAATTTAAAAACATTACTTTTCTTCATTCCAATGGCAAAAACCCAGGGGTTTAAACGTTTGAAAACCGATGAATTTGGGAAAAAGAACTAAAAAAAAAACCTAAACGCTAGAGTGCGGGTATTTTAAGTTTTTTCCCCATCGGGTTTTTGTATAAATTTAGAGCAGTAAAGGCATCGTTAAAATACTTGAACGGGGGAAAATGTAATAAGTGTATAAACAGTTATAAAGAGCAAGTCCCTTTTCCCCCCCTTGCGGTGTTAAAGATGTCTATAAACTGAAAAATTTCAAAACAAGAAGAGTTTCGCCAAGAGGGAAATTTTTATGAATTGTTTTTTTCCCCCTCTAATTTACATGAAATTTCCCATGACAAACCCTTTTTAATCATGATGTCAAATTAAAGACCCTTTAAAGTAAAAAATGATGATTTTGCTAAAGGTTTATCTGTTTTCCCAAAAAGGGAAATGAAGCTTGGACATCTCAATATACTTTAATTTGGGATAAGTTTTTAAAAGATCATTTGAGGGTTATTCTTGACATTTTAAAATTTTTGATATATTGTTGCTGTGAAACAAAATCTAGATAGTTAATCCAGATGGTTTTTTTTTCTTTGAAAATTTAAAATGCTAAGTTTTGATCGTGAAAGGGGGGGGGAGGGTTAGTTATTTAAATTGCTGAAAAAGGGTTCATGTCAAGGGGTAGTTGAGTGTAAATTTAAAATTTTCCGATAAAAGTTTGAGTTGCGGTCATTTAAATTCTTTTTTTCCAAGGGTAAAAAAACCAATGATTTTTACAGCAGTTTTTTAAAGCTCCACACGTAAAGTTAGAAGAATTTCAGTTTGTTTTGATAGTTTGGGAAATATTTTAAAATTGGAAGCTAAGGAATAATTGTTTTTCTAGGTGATTTAAAATGATTTGAGAAAGGGAAGCCCTTCCCAGAAAATAATTTAAAAAATTCTCACTAGATCACAGGTTGGGTACAATTGAAAAAAGTCTGTTACTGGGGTTTTAATTAAAAAAGGTCAGCTACTTTAATTGAATTTATGTTTATGCCCAAATCACAATTGAAAATATTTTTCGTTTAGGTCTTTTAAGGTAGGGGTTAAAGGGTCATGAATTAATTTATTGTTCCCTTTAAAATTAATAAGCAAAAAAATTTTTTCCTAAATTTGTAAATAAAGGAAATTTTGGGAAAAGTGAGGGGAAAAAAGTAGGTAAAAAAATATCTTAAATGGTCCCCTTTAAAACCAAAAATTTTTATGGCGGTAAGTTTCAGATGATAAATTAGAAATGTTTGTTTAAAATAGCGTGGGAAACCCCTAAAAGCTTGGGACACCCCTAGAAATTTTAAAAATTTTAAAAGGGAAGCCAGCCCCCTGGTTAACAGCAGAAAAATTAGGAAATCCAAAGCATAGGAGAGGGCCACTTGCGCAAAGAATTCATAAAAATTTTTTGAAGGGCCAAAACGTGGGGGGAATACAAGAAAGTTAGAAATAAAGGGAAATAATCAGATTCGTTTTTCTAAGCGTGGGCATTTTAAGTTTCTTTTGATAAGATATTTTTTTTCAAAAAACTTTATGGTCAGTTTATAAAAGTGAAGGTAACAAAAAGAAAAAAAAGGGGGTTAAACATTTGCCTCATTGACAGAGAATGGGGGATCCTACACGTCTAATCCCGACATTTGATGTTTGTTACAAAAAAATTTTGTTTTGTGAACCCAAAGTAGAATTTTTTCCCCGTGAAATTGGGAAGTTTAAAGATTTTAAAAAGAAGAGAAGCAGAGGGTTTTCCCCCCATACAAAGGTAAAAAAAAAATGAAGAAGGGCATTTTAGCAATTAAAAGCCTTAAAATTTGAAGCTCCGCAAAAAATTCAAAGATTTCCCCTGCATTTGTATTTTAGAAATGCGCATTTAATATTTGGGGTTATTAGCGTAAATTTTTCCCCTTTCTTTCTTGTAGGGATTTCCCCAAAAAAAACCCCCCCCAGCTGAAATTTGGCCCGGGGAAAAGCCCATTTAAAGGGTAAAGGAAAAAAGAGTGATAGGGAAATTTTAAACGAAAACCCATTCAACTCTTCCAATTTTAGGGAAAATTATTGAAAATATTTTTTCACAAGAGGGGTTTTTCAGAAATTGGATGCATTGAAGGTTTAAAATTTCAACCCAAAAAACCCTGGGTTTTAGGAAAAAGGGAAATAAAAGCAAAGGCCTTTTTAAACATTACAGATTTTTTAAAAGGGGGTTTATAACGTAAAAGGGAAAGGGTTTAAGCTGTCTTTTTTTGACTTAGGAAAAACATTTGATTCAGTACCTTTTTTTCCTCTTTTAATAAAATTAAAAAACCCGGAAACGTAAGTTTCCCATTTTTTAAACAATTTTTGCGGAGATTTTTTAAAAAAAAAAAATGTTTTTTAAATCTTTCCCAAAAAATAGTTCAAAAAATATTCAATATATTTTTTGGGAAGTACCCCAAGGGTCAATATTAGGACCCCCATTATTTATTTTTTATGGATTTTTAAATACCCACTATAATGGGAGGAATCAATATTTATAAAGCTGATGACTTGGGCTTTTTTTTAGAAGGTTTTGGATTTTTCGAAGAGATGAAAAAACGTTTCAAGAAGTTCTAAAAGGATGGATGAATTTTTTAAAAAATCAGGAATTCTTTATTTTTAATATGGTTTAAAAAAAATTTTTGATTTTTTTAAGGGCTAATGTAGAAGCATGAAGAATTCATTTGACGTTTAATTTAAGGGTAAGCTAATTTTAAAAGTGTTGGGAATTTTAAAAATCTTGGAGTTTTTTTTAGATTGTAATTTAAATTTAAGAAACCATTTTGAATATGTGGGAAAAAAAGTTTTAAAAAGCAATTGGGGAAATTTTAAGTAGAATGAAAAAGGGTTTTTGACTGAGAGAAATTTTTTGAGGTACTTGTAGTTCTTAGATTCACCTGTTTTTGATTATTTTCTTTTGGGTTTGGGCCCGGGAAGACCTTCTTTCTGAGTATGTTTACTTTTAGAAGAGGGAAAAAACCATCTGTTTGGAAACATTTCCCCTTTAGCCAAAAATTTTTCAGTTGATTGTTTTACGATTGAGGAAAGGGTGGGAAATAAAGCGTGCTGGTAAAATACATACAAAAATATTTAAAGATAGGGTTTTTTGGTATTCTACCCAAATATTTTTAAAAAATTTTTGATGTGATAGAAAAATTTTACTTTAATAAAATCATTGGGGAAAACCTTGATTAAATTTGAAAGCATTTTGAAGGGCATTTATTTACAGAGGCGTATCCTATTGGAATTTAATTTCTTTTGATATTTGAAGCCAGTTTACTGATCTTGATTTTTTTCTATTATTTAGGTTATTGGGCTGTGTTTTGTGTAATGTTTTTTTTTCCTTCATAAGTTCTTATTAAAGATTTTTTTTTCTCTTTGTTTTTTCATTTTTGCTTTGATTTTGATATTAAAACAAAGTATTTTCAAATTTTTTTTTCTGCCTAGATTGTTGGTTACCCCCCACCCGATGGAGCTTTCAACTTAGTTTGGGGTCCGTATTTAATTTCTGGATCAGTTTTTGGACCTAAACAATTTAAATAATTTTATTTTTTGATATAATTATTATAAGAGTCCCAAAATTTTTTTGGACCCAAAAATGGATCAAGATTTGAACACAAAAAAAAAGATTCGCCTTTTGGTGGTTTCTTTCCCCCGAAAAATTTTTTTTAATTTTTACTCCCCGATTTTCTGTTCCGATTTTTGGCAAACCCAATTCGTTGGAGGGACGTCTAATAAATCATTTTTTTTCTTTTTTTTTTCTTTTTGATGTTTTTTTTCCCTTTTTTTCCCTTTTTTTCCATTTTTTTTTTTCTTTTTTCCCTTTTCTTTCATTTTCCCCCCCCTTTTTTATATTTGATTCATTATTTAAAAAAAATTTTAAAATCTTTTTATTTGTTAAAAAAATTGTTGTGTTTAAAAATTTTTTGTTGTTTTAAAGTTTCATTTCAAATATGTACTTTAAAAGTAGTTTATAATAGTTTTTTTGTAGTTCTGCATCTAGGAAAATTTGATTTATTTGTTGCCTCCTTTTAAAACAGTTTTTTTAATGAATAGGAAGACGGTAAAAAAATAAAAATAAATAAAAAAAAAAAAATGTTTTGTTTAAAAAACCCGTAGTTTTGTTTTGGTATGGCAATGGGGAGTTAGGTTTTCCCCATCCAAGATGGCCGCGTGATTTTCCAAAGACAGCCGCTGGTTTTTCCCAAGATGGCCGTTGAGTTTTTCCCAAGATGGTAGACGCTTCACTTGAGTGTGACCACTTTTAACATTTTTTAAATATTTTTAATCATGGATTTTTGAATGTTGGATTTTTGAATGTTGGATTCAAGGTGGCAAACTCTACACAAGTGTGACCTCTGTAATCTAACTTTTTTAAATTTTGTTTTTTTGATTTTTGAATTTTTGATTATTGAATGCTGGATTCACTTTCCTAACTTTTTGGGGGGATTTTGAATTTTTGAATTTTGGATTAAAGATGGCGGACGCTACACAAGACTGTGACCTCTGTAACCTAAGTTTGAATTCAAGATAGCGGATGTTGGACATGAGCGGGAAAATATTTTTTTTATAAAGGTGGGAGCCTAGCCTACCAAGCCTGTAATAAAAGTTTGGGATTTTGAGGCATTGGGGTGTGTAAAATAAGGCAGGAAGAGGCTAACCCGAAAATTTTTAGTATTTCTACTCCTTTGCACTCATTGGTTGCATTAGTCCCAGGTCTTGAAAAACTATTTTTTTTGTTCGACGCCAGAAAATATTGTGAATCGTAATCCAATTATCTCTGGACCATCTTGCCATTCACACCTGCACACCTGCAGTGCGATCATGTAACTTTCCCTAGATATCGATCGTTAGCCCGAACGATCGAAGCTATATGGGCGATCATGACCTTAAGTGTTCGATCGCTAGAAGTCTCGATCGTTCATTAGTATCGTTAGGGCCAAAATTAGGTATAGTCAAAGAAAGATGCAGAAACTCACCCGAGTTAGGCAGTTGCAAGGCTTTCAAAGCTACGACAGATTTGTGATGCACGCTAAGAAAACTTTGCAGACCAGTGAGACGCAGATTTTAGGGGCGTAAATTCTAAAATCTCTGAACATAGATGCTGGCTAACAAGCGACTGTTTTGCTAACAAGAAACTAAAGCTTGGAAAGCTAGACGGTAACTTTCATTGGATATTTGAAATCCTGATATAGTCAATAATTATATTTTTACAATTTTTTGTTGGAAGCTTGCCCAGGGTGCAATTCATGTTCCTCTTCAGGTGCCTAAAACTAGGTGTGTTGCGGAATGGACAATTATTGTGAAGGGATGTCCG
This sequence comes from Sweltsa coloradensis, assembly GCA_024449915.1. NCBI lineage: Eukaryota > Metazoa > Arthropoda > Insecta > Plecoptera > Chloroperlidae > Sweltsa > Sweltsa coloradensis. Next base: position 262,046 of record JAMZAV010000543.1, read on the forward strand.
AGGGCTGTTTAAGAGAATTCAATCCCTTGCATTCGTACTAAGAACTGAGTAAAACCTCTGAAAAAAACTTCAGTCAGGATTGCCGGTCTAGACGGGATTTAAACTCTGGACCTCCCAAATCAGAGTCGCTCAAGCCAACACGTACATACATACATCCCAGTCACAATTAGTAGGGCAGCCTCTCTCGTTGCCACGGTCTTGGTTCAAATCCAGGGTAAGACATGGTTCTTTTGTCGCCCAAGCACCAGAGTCTAGGAGGGAAGCCCCCTCACTGGTTGTGCTGTGTTGTGACTTTCCACCCTTCCTATCTCTAACCTTTTCTCTTTGTATGAATGAAGAGGCACCCTTGCCCAGCAACAGCAGGAGGGGCAGCTTTTCTCTTGTTGCCAAGGGTCCTGGTTCGAATCCAGGGTAAGTCATGGCCATTCTGTCGCCCGAGCACTAGAGTTTGGGGGGAAGCCCCCTTACTGTCTGTGCTGACTGTGTGCCCAGTATGAATGTTGTGTGAAGTAACCTTGCTGATGATGACAACATGCTTGCAGAATTTACTTCTTGCGTGGCCCTACCACAGGTTTGGTTATGTGTTGTGAGTTTTGGTTGCATGTAGTTCGCTGATTTTTAGTGGCCACCATCCGCCTGAAGAGTCCCAGAAGGACGAAACGCGTCGTGGATTAAGGTAACAACTTTAAATTAGCTACAGTTGTCATCAGCAGGTGAAAAGTTTTGTCGCCCCCAGCCCTTCAGGCTGGGCTTTATGTTCTCTATGCTTTCCCAACCTGTCAACCCTTCTCCAATCTAAACTAAACTAGCCATTTGGCCTTTTCCAAACTAATTGAACATACATTGTTACTTTGTAACCAAGTCATTTAAGTTTTCCTTTAGCTACGGTTAACGAGGTTACTTGAACATAATTAAACACACATACTTGATGCATATTATTCTTTATTGCACTTAAGTCACACTACAAGTAAAATAAGTCATCTAGCATATTGTTTGTAGATGATGTATTCTTTCTGCTGTGTACGGTCGTTATCGATTCCGTCGAGACCGGCAATCCTGACTGAAGGTTTTTTTCCTAGGTTTTCCTCAGTCGTTAATGCGAATGCAAGGGGTTGAGTCCTCTTAAATAGCCCTCGGATATCCCTTCACAATATTGTCCTATCCGCAATATACCTATAGTTAGTCACCTGAAGAGGGTCACATCTGTTAAATCTAATGTGTATACCCTACAGCGGGCATCCTACAAAAATGTATTTTTATTTTTTATTTCTATCCGCCATCCTAGCATGGATGGCTTAGGGAAAACCACGAAAACCTCGTCAGTGGGGGTGAGACTCGACTGGCCTCGACTTCCGCGTGGTTTTGAATAATGATTCCGTCCATAACGAAACAATTCCGACATTTGGTAGACTCGAGTTTCGTTTCCGATTTTCGGAATCATTCCGTAACTTGCGTCTGTGGCAAGGATTTTACCATTGTTTAGCCAATCGGAAGCTTCGTTATAAAATCCACCGCCATGATTATGTAAGAAGAAACTAGCCAGCCGCATATTTATAACTATAAGGCAGTGAGTTTTTGTGCAGCCGTGTGTTGTTTTTTTGTCTTGTGTACGCAAACAACGTCAAATTTAAGGTATGTTTGTTAATTACTATGTTTATAGTAAACAATAATGGAAACAAAGTGTTGTGCAACAATAAACAACTTATAAAGAGTCAAGCAAGTGTACTGTGGACCAACAAATCACGAAATATTCCGGTATTGTGTAATTACTATGTTATCAAAATAAAAAGGGAGGATTTTCTTGTTTACAAATTTACGACTGTCGGAAGTGTTTCCGACAGCTAAATAGCAGACGGAATCGAAAGATTTGTTGAGTCTACCGATTGTCGGAATACAGCACGGAAATCAACCAAACCACGTGGATTTTGCGTCGAGTCTCACCCCCCAGAGGATGGAAGCTGTCTCGGAATCTCGAAGTATCATTCTTAGCTTAGAAATTTACGAACTATTCTACATGTGTTGAGTATTACTGCCTTTTGAGTCTCGATGTATATATATTGGGTTGAAGATCTAGTTGTTTAATGCTGTCATGTAGCTTTCCTGGTATTATGCAGTTGCCGATCTAATGAATGGGACTGTATTCACCTTTTTCTGTTTCCACATGTTCTTGATCTCAATTGCATGTTCCCTATGCTTGTCAATTTTTTTTTCTTCCGTGTAGTCTCGACGTTATGGCACATTGGGCCAGCAACCTTTCCATTCATAAGGGTAGTTTCTTGTTTCTTCTTGTCAATCATTATAGTCCATGAGTCAGAAAATCCCCCCCCGGGGCGGAAGGTTTGAAAGTAGTTTCGAGAAGCTATTTATATTAAATTTTGATTTTCACTTGTTAACCATCATTACTTTGGTGAGTGTACCCACCAGGGTGACCAAACATTTTTGTCCCAAAACTAAAACTAAAACTATTTATTTGGAGCCAACTATACAATGATCTATATTTTGTTCTTCGTAATACTATTTCAATGAAATATTTTTGAAACAAACTTTAGAGAGATAGCACCCTGTGCTGTTTTGGACAACATGAACAATTTTCTTTCCAATATGGGCGTCTGACTATTCTAATGAAAGGTCTTGCTGAGTAGATGAAAAATATGTTATTTAATGTACATATTCATAATATATTTTGGGTGAAAATCGTCAATAAACACTAAAAAAAATTCGCTGTGGGAAGCCGCATACCGTAATTTTAAAAACGGTCACACTGTTTGATATTTTGTTTATATTCAGTTTAAATATATATATAATTAGCAAAGTTTTTATGTATTTCGATAAAAAATTATGGATTTGTTTAATTTAAATTGTTAAAAAGTTCCGAAACTGTTGTATTATTTATGCAATTACAGAATAAATTTCATGGATACTACCTACTTTTCGTTGGCATATTCTATGTAAGTGCTCTGTACCATTAGATAAATTATAATTAATTAACTGCATTATTTAATCATTGAAGAGGCAATCGGTATTGAAGCGAAGATAAACATAAGCTGGCTAGTGGCTACCATATCTATCATACAATCACAATTCAGGCTGATATAAAATATAATATGTACAATACAAATTATTACAATTTTTTTTACAAAAGTTAATAGTTTCTATTACTTTTTATAATGTTATAAGTGAGATGCATATTTTATATAAGCAATTAATTGGATGAGCGTAGATGGGTTTGAGCGTGTGTGCTTTACGCATATGCAGATATCTTAGTAGAAATAGTTAAGTTTGAGGCGAGCGACAGTAGCCACAGATTCCTTTCTCACTCTGTTAATTGATATTAATTTTAGCCTCGTTCATCATTGAAATTATCAAATTATGCACGTTTATATAATTTATTTATTTTATTTTTGTATTATTGACCGATTTTTTCGTTGTGTATGTCTTACATGTATTTTTTCGTTCAATATATTTTGCAATTTCGGCTTCTATTATATATTTGGGGCATACCTTGCATTTTTTATACAAGCAAGGCACTTGGCACACGTGTTCCGGGGACCATACCCTACTAATTTTGACGTGGAGCCATTGTGATATCCAGTGCAGGGACCCGTTATTGCATGTTGCCTATCCCTGCTGATTTGCCAGGTAGATTAGCATAACAATTCGGTGTATGGTGGTAGAAACTTGAAATTTTCACTAAATGGGGGTAACATTACGCTTAGCATACTGGCAACGGGGAACTGCGGATTTCTCCATAGTTTAGGGATGATTGAGGTGGTAATTTTGGGGGTTGAACACATCGAATTAAATTTTTATTGATGACACCCTTGGTTAAATGTTGGATTTATACGTAAAAATACTTCCCAAAATCTCCAAACAAAATTATGGTGTTAAAAAATATGACGAGCGACCCCTAATTTTGGCCATAATGACCTGTGTAATGACCTTTTTGAAAAATTGTTTAAACATAGTCGTGTGACCACTCTATTTAAAGCTTAGATGAAGTAGAATAATATGAAATAAATTTCAACATGCCACGTTGACCTGTGACCTTTATCGTCCTTTATTTGACCTTGATAACTGTTTCAGGTATGACTGCATAATGTATACTTATAACACATCCAAATGCATATGGTATATTACATTAACAAGTTGATTTATTTAATGCACTCAACATGTACTTGTACATTAGTATGATATAAAGCTGCATTGTGAACTCTTTGTACTGTCGCGTTGATGGATGAGCAGTTTTGTGCCATGTGAGTGTAATATATTGTTTGTGATCGAACCCTCTTTTACTTTAATTTTACTTCGTGTCGTTTTTCAAGTTTACAAAGAGAATATTTTATATCAGTAAAAGTAGTAAACTCATTAGATAAACATTGATTAAGAGGAAAGTAACAATTCACCCATTGTTAATTAATAATTATAGTACTTTGCTAATCAGTAATAATTAGTTATGCAGTTAACCAAATTTGTAAACCTTATGATTTTTTTCACTTAAGCTCACAAAGTGCGACGCACTGGCAGAGTTCTGTGTACTTCAGTTGATGTTTGAGACACTTGCATCATCCTCCACATCCTTTCTGGTACCTGTGCGTCGTACTAACTCCGTACATGCTTCAGCAGCAATTGGAAGAATGGTCCACATGGCACCCACCCATGCCGTCTTATCCCATCCCCACTCAGAAGGATAAGGCAGCTGTTGTTGTAGGGAGATAGTTTGATCCCAGACATGTACTCCCTGATAGATTGAGCGTCGAATATGCTGTACTAACGTGTCTTTTGTCGGAGGAATCATCTCTCTAGCTGTCTGTTTTTGTTGGTGAAAAGTATTTTGCCACGTCTTTTATTTATTTAACTTCTGCAGTAGGCTAAATCACCAGTCTTCAATACGTCCGTATACAGGCGTTGGCGTAGCAAATTGAAGCGTCAATCTGACCTATTCAAGATGGTGATTTGGCGTTTAAATTTTTGCTTGACATTATGTTCTAAATGCGATTTAGAATTTTTCTGGATTGTTTTGATATGGTTCTAGCTTGTGCAGCATGGGAATGCCCAAACAGAAACAATAAGAAGTTATTGCATAAGGGAATTTAGCCCTTTCAGGCATGGCGTGCATGATCCATGAAGCTCCGAATTTAAATCCGGGTAAAATATGATAGGTTTTTCAGTTTGACCACAGTTATAAAAATTTGTTTGGGGTGAATTTGAAAAGAAATAATAAAATCCCCATTTCAATGGGATGAATTGTACCGTTTTTAGAGAAGATTGAAAATATACATCCACAAAAATTGCTAAAAATGTGAAAATTTTGTTTTCCCCGGAAATGTAATATCATTGTAGTATTGCTGTTTTTTGAGATAAGCAAAATCTAATATATACAAACAATTCTGAAGAAATCTTCTTTTAGAAATGTGCTTAAAATTTTAATTTGAACTAAAATTGTAGCTTTAGTTTAAAATCCAAAATTTAGCCCAAATTCCTTAAAAATCGTGCTAAAAAATATTGAAATATATCAAAATTCTCAGAATAAAATTAGAAAAATGAATTGTTTGCTGAAAACAACCTAAATAACACCAAATTAATTCGTGACTGAGAGGGTTGGTGTTAATGGCTAATGTGCTCACCTGCCAACCTGACAGCACGCTTGGAAAATGTTTGGGCTACAAATCACTACAACCTACTTCACTATACAAACTGATCTATTCAAGATGGCTTCATATTGACACGCCAGTGGACCAATGACTGGGGATCTAGCCTACTATAGATGTTAAATATCATTGGCGAAAATGAAAATTGTTCTGTATTTTTAGAAAAAAAAGAAGCTGTAAACGTAAAAGCAGGCCTAAGACCTACGCCAGCTGGCCACTTTCGACGGTTTAGAAGTAGACCTACCGTTTCGTGGCTGACAAAAAGTATTTCAATGTTACTGGAAGAACCTTAGCTAGCAAATATATTGACATTTTGCGTCGTATACCTTTTAGAATCAGTGTAGGCGATGAAAAATACGTGATTTCTTCCTATCCGCCTATCGTAGCCATGTTAAAATTGCATTTTTTGCCCACCACGGTCGAAAGTAAGTAGATACTGCGTCACCCAAAGCTTTTCTAAAACTGTCCTATCATCGTTGTCTCGTATGCGTTGCCACGGGCAGCCATGATGGAATGACGTCACACTAATAGTGTCTATTATTAAAGAAAAAGGCTTGAAATAAGGTCTCATATTTTTGTCATGTGGTTCACATGCGCAATGGCCAATGGCCGACGAAAAATGTCAAAAGGTCGTTCAAAATTAGCAGACACTGAACCAGAAAATTGCTAATTTATTTTTAAAATTGTGGATTTCTTGAATTGGCGGCCATATTGCATTTTTGTTTAGGAAATACCAATATTGTAACACTCAAAATTTTGGGTAAATGTAAAACCTATTTAAAAAAAATACTATTGGAAGCTTTCTGAACACTACAAAAGTTTTCTTGTGTTCAAATCGATTTCTCACCGCCATTGTTTGATGCTGGGCACGAAAATGAGGAAATCAGCTGTACTCCAATAAGCAATAATTATAAACCATGATTTTGTGACGTAACCGTTGTCTCTACCGAAAATATGGTATGCATAATTTGTGTAGAGAATTCAATGGTTAATATTTTTATGCTGAAATCTTTCGTCTGTCTTCCGCCAATTTGAAGATATATGAAAACAATATTTTCGTGGAGACATTTTCCAAGATGGCGGCCAACATTGCTTTGATTTTAAAGGACTTTTTTCTCCTTATTAAGAACGCCTTCCTGAAGTATGGTAAAAAAATCACAGATATTTAAAATGAAACTACCCTATGTTTCTTAGATTATTGGCGGTCATATTGGATTTCTAAAATACTGACATCAATAATCTTAAACTAACTTAAATTAGCAGTGTGTGAAAATTTAGATTCAAGCTAAGATTCCAGAGCACTCGTACCGATATTTTGAAAGTCAATGGAAAATGCATGAAAGTTGGTTGAATGAAAGTGGAACTCGAATAAAAAAGAAAATTAAAAACATTTTTTTTGGACGGGACAAAAGCTCCATTTTGGCTATTGTATGCAAATTTTGAGTCAATAAGAACATGTTAATTCTAGGTGCAATACTTAATTTTAAGCTTTGATATTTTTTTTGTTTCAACACACCTTTGTCTCCGTACTGAGTATAAGGGAAATTAGTTTTCTGAAATAATGTTCGATATGCGATTTTTTGTCACATGGTACAAATAACAGTTTTGAAACGGTGGACGAAACAAATCGTACATCAAACGTTATTTCAGAGAATGGTTTTCCCTTATACTCAGTCCGGAGATAAAGGTGTGCTGAAACAATATCATAGCTAAAAATTAGTATTCCACCTAGAACTAACATTTTCTTACTGACTCAAAATTTGCATAAAATAGCCAAAATGGAGCTTTTGTCCCGTCAAAAAAAATTATTTTAAATTTTCTATTTTATGCAAGTTTTCCCTTTCATTCAACTAACTTTCATTCATTTTCCATTGACTTTCAAAATATCGGTACGAGTGCTTTGGAATAGCCTTTAACGATTCAGCCAAAAAGGTGCTAAAAATGTCAAAAGTATATGTATTTTAAATTGGCGCCATATTGGATTTAAAAACTATTTTTATCCGGATTACAATCTTGGTCAGCATTATAAGTAAAGAAAGAATTTTTATCGCAATGGCTATTTAGAGCTTGATTTTGGGTGGTCAAATATGACATTTTAAAGGAAATACCAACGTTGAAAACTAAAAATTGAGGGTAAATGCAAAACCCGATTTCGTAGACGGTGAGACCTGATTTTTTAAATACATGTGGAAGCTTTTTGAATACCGTATTACATATATTTTGTATTTAAATCGATTTCTCAAGGATTTACCGGGTATTATTTAATGCTGGCGCGAAAATCAGGAAATCAGTTGGGACAGTGATTATGTGACGTTTATAACCGTTACAACTGTTGTGGTATTTGAGATTTTGTCTAGTGTTGTGACGATGTTTATCCGGGTTAAAAATTGCTTCATTATCGTTATTATGCCCAACAAATAGGGTTAAGTCCAAAAATATAAATACATGGCAGTGTTAGTACCTTCATTTCTTTGGACGTGTTAGTACACGATTTTCTATACCCAAATCCAGCTACTGTATGGATTGCTTTTTTCTGTAGGCCCTACTATGAATATGTCGTTTAAGTAGTTTGTACTTTTTAAAATTTTTAGGTGTAATGGCCTTGAAATCTGGGTTCATTTCGGCTAGTTACGACGCTATAATTGCGATTTTCATATTCGAGAGATGATTGTGATAGATTAAGGGTGAACGACAATTACAAAAAAACCATGCCTTATGCGGGACTCGAACCCACGTCTCCTTGGTGTTGTATTCCTCGGACCTACGCCCTAACCGAATTTACTACACCGCGGACGGCCTGGTTTGTACTTCCCCAAACAGGTATTCCGTACCTTAGGATTGATTCGAAATGAGCATGATGCTACTTTTGCTGTTTATTTACTTATCGGTTCCTTAATTATTCTTACTGCATATTATGCAAGCCCAACCTTGGGACTAGTTTTTTTAAGTGTTGTGTGTAATTTATTTTAGTGCAATTTAAGTTCGCATAAATACTTACTCTGAAAATGGAACGTCCGAACGTCCATTACCCTTTCCAGATCAACACTATTTTTATCTCTGGATAATGTTCAATTGAGGCGTTTATTAAAAAAACAAAAAAACAGCCAATGTCCAGAATTACCGATTTCAAGCCCATACCATAGAAAAATTCGTATTTTCACTGGGAATGATACTATCGTAATAGTGTTGTCAAAAACAACCTATGTAGTAGTAGTAGAAGTAGTAGTAGAAACTTTATTTAGCAGAAGCTATTTTCACAGGTACATTACATTACATTACAAATGAGTACCAACTTCATCAACATTACATTACATTACAAATGAGTACCAACTTCATCAACACCACACAATAGAATGTAATTATGTTAGATGTCCCAGAATCCCTGACTTTCGTAGGGTAAAGGCATCAGACCTTTTTCTTTAATTAGCTTACAGCATGCCCTTCGAAACCCTTTTGCACACGACAAATCTCTTATAGGTTGTGGAATTCGGTTATATATTTTCATACCTTTATTAAACAAGGTGTTGTCTCCATATTTTGACGAAGTTTGTTTTACAACAGTTTTGCTTTTTTTTAGAACCTCTTGTATAATATGTATGAGTAATACTGTTTGCACTTCATCTATTAATGAGGTATTCTGGGGCTAGTCCTTTATGTAATCGAAAAATGAATGTCAGGGTATTCAATAAAATCCTGTCCCTAATATTTAACCATGAAAGGGCATTGTACATTTGTTTTGTAGGTGTGAACCTATTCACCTGAAGGATACAACGCACTGCTTTATTTTGTTGTTTTTGCAATGCCTCTATGTCATTCTTATTTAACAAAAACAAAATACTACTACAATAATCAATATATGGTGCAACAATAGACTGGTACAGCTTAATTTTTGATTCAATACCCAGACACAGACAAATTTTTCTAAAGAAGCCTACTTTCATTGAAATTTCTTTTAACACATTTGTACCATGACACTTAAGCTAAGATTTAACTCCGAGTCTAATGTTACACCTAAATATTTCACATCATCAACCACCTCAATCTCCTTATTATCAATTTCAATCCTGACTTCACATAATTCTTTTTTCCATTTGATACGCATAGCTTTCGAATATAGGATTAAAGCTTTCGATTTAGAGGGGTTAACCTTCATTTTATTCTCAATAAACCATAATTCTATTCGCTTCAAATCTTCATTCAACTTGGAAAGTATGTCGTGTAAGTCAGTACCACTGATACTAAGGACAATGTTATCAGCATACATAGATTTTGCAATGTTTAAGGACCTTCACAATGTCATTAATAAAAATTATAAAAAGCAGTGGCCCAAAAATAGACCCTTGAGGCACCCCAAAATCAGTTTGCAGTGGTTCAGAGACAACATTCTGGAATTTAACCATTTGCATTCTTGTAGATAAGTATGATGTTAGCCAACGTAGAACCTTACCACGTAACCATACTTATACAATTTACTTAACAAGATTCTTCTATCTACTGTTTCGAATGCTTTAAAAACACCAATAGTAATCCTAGAGCTTTCAATGTGCTCTTTCCATTCACTTACAACTAGTTGTATGGCTGTTTCACATGAATGTCGATCCCTAAAACCAGATTGGTTTTCAGATAGGATCTTGTTCTTGGTTACATGGATTTGTATCTGCTCAATTGCAACATACTCTAACACCTTTTCAATTATATGGAGCGTATTGATTGGCCTAAACAATTGACCATCATTGGTATTAGCAATCTCAGGCACAGGAATTATAGTTGATAATTTAAAATTACTTGGAAAGTTACCATAATGGAGTGAATTATTTACTACGGCAGTTACGAGTTGTACTAAACCAGGACATTGAAGTGTAGTTTTATTTATCCCATCTTCAAACGACGATGCTGACTTAATCATTCTAATTTTATACAAAACTTTGGCTTCCGATACACAACGAAAAGAATCCATAACCTCTTCAACAGGTACTATTCCATTTATAACCGAAGCACAAGTTATGATTGAAAAGTATCTGTAATCTCTTTAAACTCTCTATGAAATGTTCATTGAATTTTTTGCAATTGCTTCATTATCTACTATTATCTTGTTATCAAAAATTATACTTTGCTTATTTAAAGATTAGATTTATTCCCCTTATAAAAAGATTTTAAAACTTGACACATTTTCTTAGGATCTTTTTTACTCTCAGAAATATTATTCTCAAAATATATTTTCTGTTTATTTCTTACTAATGCTACTACCGCATTCCTTTTTCTTTTATACTCTATTACCCTGTTATCATCATTACTTAGCTTATCTTGACTCCTCACTACAGACTTGTAAGCATTATTTCTTTCTGTAACTGCATTTTTTATATCTTTATCCCACCATTTATTATTAACATGTTTATTCTTTATTTTAATTTCTTTAATTGGCAAAAATTTATTATTAATCACAGTGAGATTTGATATTAACTCTGTTACCATTAATTCAATATCTTCACCTCTTTCAATGCAATTCCAACTAGCATCCTCAATTGCTTGACTACTATACCGGTACTCAGCTTTGAATACATCCTATACACACATTTTATTATCTCTATATCTTATTAACTGAGAACCTGTTGGCTTGGGTAAACTTCTATTGTAACTATTATTAAACTTATTTACACTATAGCTCTTAATCCTAATAATTCTATGATCATAAATAATCTCATCAAGAATGTCAATTAAAACATTACCCGTATCTTCATGAGGAACAATTATTATATAATCGATTAGAGTTTTACTTATTGTACAATTCCCAGTCTTCTTGTTTTTGCTTATTGCTATTCTAGTAGGTTCCTTAATGGCTTGGGTCATACCGTGCCCCTCAATAGCTTGAACCATCTTATTCGAATAAAATGATTTTTTCAAAAGATCAATATTGAGATCCCCCATAATTATCACTTTAGTTCAAAATCTTATACAGGATTCCAAAGTAGATAGTCTCTCATCAAGGAAATCAATAACATTACTTTTCTTAGACTTAGGGGAAGAGTAAATAACACTTAAAAGAGTATTAGGAAGGCATGTTCCACTAACATTAATACTCATTTACTCAGAGACCAATGATTTTTATCGATATTCCGCTTTTCAATTACCCTAAAGTTGATATTTTTAGAGACATAGGCTTGGACACGTTTAGGCTTGAAAAACAACAGATTTTTCACAAAAACAACAATCAGCTTTGAATGCGGTGTATTTAGGTGACAGCTGTCCAGCTATTCTATCATTGGTTCTATGTTGGTTTGTTTGTCCGTCCGGAATTACTGTCTGAACATGAAAAGGGTTGTAAAAAACAAGTGTTCGAGTAGCGTTCATCTCTTTCCAGACACCTGTTCTAGAACCGACCGAACATATTCGAACGGCTCTGACGGGAAAGGAGGAATGGATAAAACAGAGTGGAATGTACGGCGGCGGTAATTCGAATTACCGCGGATGAAAGTAAGGAAATGGGGAAAGTTTGTTGGTTAAAGTGTATACTGAAGATTCACTCAACTGTTATTTTGGTAATTAAATACTATTTTTATGTTAATCCTAGTTTTCAATTTAAATTAGGTAATATCTCAAATCGTCCATTTTGCAGATTTCGTTCATCTCTGAAGGTCAGAACATATGTTTTTATCCGTTCTTTATCCCGAACTTCCTGTACTAAGCCTAGGCCTCGTTTCCGCTGTGTTCCGAACTGTACAAAACCTGTATCGGGCAGGACAAATCAAATTATCCTATTGAACTTTCTGGAACACTACCTGAACAAAAATGCACCCTTTTTCAAAACTATTCAACTGGTCAGTAACGTCTTTAAAAAAAAAGAGTGTTTCTCTTATTGGCTCATAATGTGGGATCTTGGCTCTGTAGGCCACTCAACGCTGTTATATTACAAGATAGGCTATTATATTTTCTGATGTATTTATAAAAATATATTAAAATAATAATAAAGCAATTTCTACCTGTTCCGTAATTCGGCCTACATCTTTACTTCCATTTTCCTCTCTAGTATGTTTACTGTTAAGGCTTTAGCTCATTCTAATTGTAGAAGACTGACAGATCACAGCCTCTCGACCATGGTGGTATGCTCTCGACCATATTAAAAAAGTAAGTTAAATTACGCGGGTCTTCTATGGGTGTGTTGATGTGCGAAGGCTGTGACCGGATGTTAAATGACGTTATTGCCTTGTATTTCTACCCAGAATGCAATGGTCGTGGGAGTGAAGAATGTCCTTGTAAAATGGGAGTGGGTAACGCAGTGATTTTATATAGTTAGTTGTGCTAGTGTTTGCTAGCTACTTGCAGCCTAATATTGCATCTACATACACTGTGCACATATTTATCTAGTGATATATGTTAAAATAACCAAGTTTCGTGTATATTTGGATCATTTGTGAGATGTGTTAATCTGGAAAGCGGCCAACGCAAAGTGGATGCTGACGTAGGCCTAGGACGTCCAAGGAGGAACCCCAAATAATCTCGGTTATCTTCTCCGGTTGGCCTTTTCAATTCAAAAACACAATTTTGTGTTGAAAATAACAAACAATTATTTGTAATTTATGCGATTCGCAAGTGTATACGTTTTTTGGTTTCATATTATTGATTTTGCGAAAGCTAATTGTGAACGTAGCTTTTAGTTTAACGTCAAGGGTCTTTTTAAAAACAAAAGTCTAATACTAGGCCAGAAGACCTAGGCCTAGCCTAGGCCCTAGTAGCCTAGACTAAGGGCTAGGCCTAGTAGTTAGCCTAGGCCCTAGGCCTACAGGGTTCTTATCGTCAATTCGATGGGCGTAGGCTCATGATTTTGTGGTAATAATTAGTTTGTCGCTATTAATTGTAGGCTAAGACGTATTGCAATTCGTGTGAAATAAGACTGTTTTACTCCGTTTTTTACGTCATCATAGTGAACCTATCAAGATTGTTATTGGACAGGACAAGATGAATCTAGACCCTAGATGAGGCTTTAGGCCATGTGCAGTGCCTGATTCACAAGAATTGAAGAAGGTTAATAACGTTCATTATGGTTACCTATCTTATTAGCTAGGCTAGGCCTAGCTAGGCCTAGAATATTGTAGGCCTGGGCCAGGGATGTTGTGGTCCTACCCTAGGCCTAGGCCTAGGCTATTGTGCATAATAGCCCTATCCTTTCAAAACTGTTAATTATTTATACAACGTCTAGCCTAGGCTTAGCCCTAGGTAGGGCTGCCTAGGCCTCTTCTATTCACTTAAGGCATGTCTAGGCTAGTTCACAATTGATCTTCAGGCGTAAGTCTTAATTAAAGGCATAATCTTTTGCATTTACGAGTAGCCTAGGCCTAGGCTAGCCCTAGGCCTAGACTAGCTAGGCATAATAGGCTAAGAGAATTATGTATTTCAATTGGCTAGGCCTAAGTAGACTAGGCCTAGCCCTACACGTTCTAAACTCGTCGTAAGGTGTAAGCTTGCCACAACGAATTGCCCAAAATCCAATTCTTACAATATTAGGTACCGGTAGGTAGGCCTAAAAGTGAAGGGTTTCTCAGCGATGTTTTTAACCATTTGTTGCTGATAGGTAAAACACAAAAAGAAATTGGTACCTAATTATGTCATATAGGCCTAGCGCCTCTCCACCACCACCACCCACCTACTTTTGGGTGAGGCGCTTTACTGCATTTTTCCAAAAAACTTAGGCCTAATTATAAATGATTTTAAATAGGCGCACGCAAGTGTTTTCAAAATACAACGCAAAACAACAGACACAACACATAGGCCTAACAAACAACCACCTAGGCCTATCACAACAATCACCTCCACACTCGGATCTTCGAATGCAAATCCGTGCAACCAACTACCTGGATACCAAAATGCAATTTGCTGCACAACTAGGCCCTAGTCCTAAATAGGGGGCGTTGCCCCTCAACCGGCAACCCCCACTGGGGTTTTGTCCCAGGACCACAACAAAATGCACCAAAGCATTCCGCTATCGCTGAGTGATTCTTCACAATTGCCCAATAACATGGGCGTCCGCAGGATTTTTCGTAGGGGGGGGGGGGGGGGCAACTAACACCAGGGGCTTCCAAGTAGTCTGGGCGCAGGCAAAAATTTGTGCGAGTTATTTTATCCTCAAGATGTCTTTTTCAGGTTCTGAAGTATTAGTTTGAAAGGAAAGATGAAGTGACCTAGACGTTAAAAATAAATATATGGTTGCCATTTCTTAACTTAAGATAATTTTGCTATTAGAGTTTGAAAAAACAGTTTGGGTTTCAATATAGGCCTAATAGGCCTAGGCTATGTAGCCCCTATATTTTAAAAAATAGTCGCAATGTTTTATCTTCAAGGCGGATTTTATAGAGATTTGATGGAAAGATGAAGTGCCCTTGTCCCCTTGACATTCATAAATAGGCCTAATTGTCATACTCATCAATTGACTTAACTTTGCATTATAAAATTGGTTCTCATCACATTGCAAGGGGAGGCAACTGCCCCCCCCCCCCTTGCAATGTGATCTTGCCTTGCCCCTGTGGATGCCCATACCTAATAATAATAAGCCAATACCTCTGTTTAGCAACTCTGAGCTAGTTCAGTTCAGTTCAGTTTATTAATTGATAGGCATCAGGTACATTACATATCAGTTACATACATAGGGCCTACATACACTAGTTGTCCATCCTAGTGAGAATCCAATAACACAGTGTACAGGCCCTAATCGTAGGCCTACTGTCAGCCGTACAAATAATTATGCACTATTCATACGGTCATCGTCGATACCACCTGACATGTTTATGAATCTCAACAAGCACAGTGCGGAGTGGCTTAGGGGTCATTCCATGTCAAATCAACCGATGAAAAAACTTCACCGACTCAGATTTTCATGATTTTTTTTTTGTAGTAAATACCCCCAAAAATACCATGAATCCAAAATTTTAGGTCTCTACCTTAAATACTTTTTGAGTTACAGCCGGTCAAATATTGCCCGTAAACTCAAATTTGGGTTCGCGCGCTTAAGCGATAAATGCAGTAGCTCTGAAACTATTTGTCCTAGAAAGCTCTTCCATATGTCATTTGAAAGCTGTTGCAAAAATCTATCCATTATAACTACTTTAAACATTGTTTTGAGCAATTCATATGCTATTGTGCTACATCGTATGTTTTGACCTTGAATATTTCCAAAAAGGTATCTTTGAAAAAATAAAAAATAAATTGGCTTGATATTTGATGTTAGTTCTATGTATGTGCCAAATTTCAAGATGGGGGTGCAATGGGTTTAGATTCTGTAGCTAAATGAATACTGGAAAATGTTAAAAATGCATTTTTTTCCCCCAAACTTTAATTTTAACATTTGTTCTTACATCTTAGAATTCAAATACGAAATTGTGTTTCAATTTATTGCCAATAGGTGGCAATAGTGTCATGTAAAATCTAGTGAGTCAGCCATATTGTCATAAAATCCTACCAAGACTGCTTAGCAACTATGATGAGCGATCTACCTGTGCCTAAGTGTTATTTATCGGACTGTCCTCACTGCCCTGGTGCAACACCTTTGAAGAAGAATTTGCTAGATATCATGGACCGGGAAATGATTGAAAATATTACATACAAACAGCGGGTGTCGGTAGATCGCTGCAATCATTAACTAAATCAGCCGATGAATTTGTTGATGTTTTTTGTGATTAGTTGATTAATTTGAATCGACACTCTTTCATTGTAAGGCAGCATTCAGAATTTCAAACACACAAAAAAAGGCAGCTGGAAGATGGGGAATTTTTAGTGATTTGTGACTGCGGAAAATTACTCATTTGTTTTGCAAGATGCAGCCCAAGGATACCATTGAGACAATGCCCAAGCCACAATTAATCCTTTTGTGGCATACCTACTACAATGAGAATGGTGAGACAAAATATGTAGGCCTAAGTTTTGTAATAATTTCAGTATGTCTTCGCCATGATACTGTGGCCGTTGGCGTTCACCTTTTTCAAACTAAGTTAATTGAAGTTTAAGAAACAAGTTCCCTGGGGCAGTAAAGAAAATATTTTACTTTTCTGATGGCTCTGCAGCCCAATATAAAAACCGAAAGAACTTTGAATATCTTTGCCTACATAAAGAGGATTTTCATGGTATTGCTGCAGAGTGGCATTTTTTGGCCACTTCCCACGGGAAAGGTGCTTGTGATGATTTGAGTGCTGGCAGCACGGGCAAGTCTGCAGAGAGCACCACCAAGGCAGTTGTACGAATGGGCAATTCCAACCTTAACAAATGTGTCCTTTTTCTATTGTACCAATGAGAACCATGACACCCATGAACATCTCCTCAAAGAACGGTTTTCGGCTGCTATAGCACGATCTCTGGCACTCAGAAATTACATTGCTTGATACCAATTTCAAACACTACTGTAGCCACAAAAATATTTTCCTATTCAACGCAGGTTAGAGAGAAGAGTCTGTGTCAATTTTGAAGTACTACGCGGTTTCGTGACGTGTGTTATTTCAACTGACGACAATAAGAAATAGGTGACATTAAGCTTTCTTCATCCACATGGGCCTTCATCATTGTCCTCATACCCGTAGATACAAGATATCCTAACAGGGGCCCTAGGTTACATACTAACAATAATTGACCCGACAACTATGACAGGACGAGTGTATTCACTGAGCAAGAGTGAAACATCTCAAGCAGACATTAAGCTCACAAGTTGGAAACCATAATTTATTGAAATGGGGTAGGCATAACCTTTATAAACATATCTATGCAACCTATGTTGGTACTTTAAATTTATGTCTACTGGGTTGATCAGTAGGCCCCTACTATTGAGCAAAGTTAAAAGAAAATTTAATGTTGGGATAAACTGAATTTTGAACATTTTCCAGTATTCATTTAGCTACAGAATCTAAACCCATTGCACCCCCATCTTGAAATTTGGCACACACATAGAACTAACATCAAAGATCAAGCCAATTTTTTTTTCTTTTTTTTCAAAGATACCTTTTTGGAAATATTCAAGGTAAAAAAATACACTGTAGCACAATAGCATATGAATTGCCCAAAACAATGTTGAAAGTAGTTATTATGGATAGATTTTTGCAACAGCTTTCAAATGACATATGGAAGAGCTTTCTAGGACAAATAGTTTCAGAGCTACTGCATTTATCGCTAAAGCGCGCGAACCCAAATTTGAGTTTACGGGCGATATTTGACCGGCTGTAACTCAAAAAGTATTTAAGGTAGAGACCTAAAATTTTGGATTTATGGTATTTTTGGGGGTATTAACTAAAATAAAAAAATCATGAAAATCTGTGTCGGTGAAGTTTTTTTTGGCCCTCGGTTTGGTTGATTTGACACGGAATGACCCTTAGTGGTAACGAATTCAGTACCGGTACCTAATTATATAGATAACAGTTTTCTGTGAAAAAGGGCCTAAAACTTTCTCAACTTGTAAATAGTAGGCCTGTGTAGCCTAATAAATGGGCACTCTTTCGGTTGGTGTTCCCCAACTTTTCAACACTGCGATATTAGGGGAAAAGTAGATTTGGGGGGGGTGGGGGGGGCAAAGTGCGTAGCTATGTTTTAATTATAATAAATGATAATATTGTAAAATATACGCGCTTTGCGCACCCCCCCCCCCCCCCCACTCGCCCTAACCTACTTTTCCAACGTTGGGAACACAAACCAAAAGAGTAGGTCAATAAATGTGCCACGATTAATTTTTAGGTGGCACACTTCTAACTATGCCGGAACTTCTTTGGTTTGGGGGGGGGGGGGGGGGGTAAAATCATGTTTTTCACTCAAATTCTCCAAAGTACAAGACAAAAATACGTACAACACCTTTAATGTTTCTATTTCAAATAGGCCTAGGCTTATAGGCTAGGTAAAGGACTTTCAACCGAAAAGGAGTTTCGACAAAAATAGAGACGTGAAAGGTTTTGTAGTTTTTTCTTATTAATAAGCTGGCATATGTCACTACTCACTATCACCGTTGACAATATGGCGGACAACATAGACATCCCACCAATCACACCAATGACCAATAACATCAATTTTAGGCCTAGGCGTAGGCATAGGCCTATCGGGTATAGACCTAGTTGAAAGTTTAGAATGTGCCACTTAAAACTTAGTGAAGAAACCCTTTTTCAAGGAAAACTTTAATCTAGGCCTATATAATAACCACGGTTTCAATTTCAATACGAGATGACGTCGGATCAAATCCCCATTGGGTCCAAATAAAATAGGCCTTGTGTTCGAGACTTAGGCCTATTCTTTGTATTTTTCTGCAACAGCTTTTGTTACATTTGGTGTTGTCGAAGCCCTACACCCAATTGTACGTTGGATTATACCTACCTTGAATAAAAGAGTGAAAAGTGCCTTGAAGAATCCCTGGCCTATAGGCCTAGGCCCTTCACCATGCCACCAACAACCGCGTCAAGTGCTGCTTAATGAAAATAATCGATAATTACGAACAATTCCGTATCATTGCCAAAAATGCAAAGTAGGGTTTACTTCCCAAAAGGCTTTACTTAGCATCATTGGTTTACACATTAACGTTCCACAACAGCGCTTACCCCGAAAATGTGTAAAAGTTGCGAAAAACATGTGACACCTACCTAGGTGTCAGGGAACTGTCAGGGGGTGTTAGGGAACTAGTTCTGGATCGGGGTTGAGTTGTGGATCAAAATTTTTGGGCTTGTTTGTATCTACATGTAAGTACTAGATGCACTGTCAGTAGATTTTTCTGATAAATTGATCCAAGGAGCATTCGAATTGCACACTTTCATCACCAGGTTGAGTCATTTGTCAACTTAAGTAGAAATAGTCAACAATGCTGTCAAAATTGTTGCCGTTTGCAACATAAGCAATTGCTACATGCATGTATCATTGTAATATTTCATCAGTTATTAGGACAGCTTTCAAACTTTGTCAGAATTTTTATTATTAATTTTGCTAAGAATTGACTATAGGCCTACTAGGTTTACTGTACAACTACTCAAAGCACCCTTGCGGGTGTCTACAAATAAGAGTTTTTGTTGATTGTAACACCATCTTAAATGAATAGGACATATGCAGTAAGCCTAATAGTGTTTAAAAACCAAGTTAAAAGTAATGTAGGCACACTTATTTTAGAGCCTGTCTTTATAGACGCAAATCTTAAAAAAAAAGTTTTGGTCAAATTTTTATTTTGTTTTATTTGGAATTTGATCTAAATTTCTGTTTAGAATTTTTGGTTTATGAAATTTATAGGCCCCCAGTTGTTAGCTCTTGTATTGTCTTTATATTTTGTATTGAAAAAAAATTGTGGTTAGCCTTAGGCCTATGGCTGCAAATAATTCATAATACAATTTTGATCCACAACTAATCCGGAGACTGATGGTGGATCAATGCTGATACCGGGCGTCCAGAATCAAATTTGTCAGGTGCGGTTGCATCACTACTTATGAAACATATAAATGAATCCCTGATATCAATTTAAAGAGTTTTAGGTTGATGATCCACAACTGATACCTGGGTATCAGTTCTGGATCAAAGCACTAACTTACTTTCTTTAATTGGCTCATTTTAGTACCTTCATTAACTTTTTTTCTTTTGCAAACATTGTCGGAAAGTTAATCAATAAGAATATAGTAGGCCCTATGTGGGAGAAAAACAAAAAAAATCCTGATACTCAGAATTGTAATATTGCTTAACCCGATCCAGAAGCAGTTCTCTTACCCTACGGTTGCCATGTTAAGTAGGCCTACCTATTGCTAGGTCTAGGCCTACATGTGTTGTCTGGGGTCCAGGAGCAAAGATTCAGTGTGGGGTTTGGGGGTCATCGCCCCCCATTCAAGGTAGGGCTAAAATAATAAATTGGCGCTAAAAACTAAGGGCCGGTTTTTCAATCACTTTAAATCGGTGATTAAAGCTCTGATTAGGGTCAATCAGTATTTAAGCAAGCAGAGGCGTTTTTCAATCACTGATTTAGTTGACCGGTGCTTGGTGGGTTGTTTGGCTTTTAAATCAGTGATTAATATTTACAAAATAGTATTAGCTGAGGACCCACATTTATTTCAATGGATAAAACAAGTAGGCCTAAATGGGCTCGTATTACTTAGGGCCTAGTAATTTTGTTGTGATATAGGCTAGGGTAGTCTTAAAAATTATTGGAATACCGGTACCTATATTACATTATGGCAAAGTAATGTAATTAGGCCTAAACATAAACATATATATAGGCTCTACATAACCTAACTTTTGTACACACTGCCATGAAGATGCCTGACGGCTGTGGGTTGCTTATATGCCCTCCTAGGCTACATTTTATTTCATTTTTGGGCCTATGGATGCAGGATGCTATTTTTGTGATGGTGCAGTATCAAATAGCTAGCCTAGTTGTCATGAAGGCCTAGGCCCTTAAAACCTAGTATATATAGGCCTATTTGCATCATGTAGGCCTACAGATCAAATGACAAATAAATTGTCTTATGTAGGTTGGGCCTATGTACGTACGCTGAGGCCTTAACCTATACTGGAGCCAAGAGTTACAACACATTTTATAGTAGGCCTTCTTTCTATGTTAGGATTCCACTTTCCTGACATTTCATTCACCGCCTTGTAGTTTTTTTTTCTATAGCAATGGATAGTCAATGCACTAATCACTGATTTATGAACCATTGATTAACGAGAGTGAAATGTAGATTGAAAAATGCAACATTGCTAATCACTGATTTAAAAGCTACGGTAATGTTAATCAATGGTTAGAAAATCACTGATTTGTTCCATGATTGAAAAACTGTGCCTAAAACTAATTGTCACTGTTCACCCGCTCATAGTTGGCTACAATAGCCATAGCCTTGTGACACTAATGTTTGTCAAACTTTCAACACATTTCCGGGTTGTGGAACGTTAACGTGTCGACCAGTGAAGTTAATGAAGGTATTTTGGGAAGTTATTTTGCCTTTTTGACAATGATGCGGAATTGTTCATAATCACCAAATAAACAAATTATTTGTTCCCTATTTTATGATTATTTGGAACGTAACATCAAAAAATTGAAGTAAAATAACAAAACTTGAAGAATTGTCTGTGTGTAATCAAGTGTTTCTGTAAGGTAGGCCTAGTGATGTAAAATGCTCCAGGGCATTTTCTTTTGAAGAATATTCTTGAGCACGAGCATTTTCCGAGCATAGGCCTACCGGTAGCCTATTCTAAAAACTTCATATTTGCATAATAAATTGTCTTATTACCCTATCACAATTAGACCATTTTTTCAAAATAATGTATTTCGGATGTAGGCCCTACTATTTGGGATTTACAAGTTTTAGAGGCTAATTGAAAATAGAAACATGATTTAGCTTGGTGATTGTGTTTGCATGGAAATAATAAGAAAGCTTTATACCGGTACTACTATAACAGTAGGCCTAAATGCATGATTATTCTTGCAAAAAAAAGTGGGCCTACCGGTATTTAGGGCCTAATTTTTAACAGGGGTAGGCTGATAGTATTTAAATATACAAATCATTGGACTATTCACTGTTAACCAACCCTTGAAAAATCGGGAGGTAATGGACTCGCCAGGTACAAATTTTACTCGCCACAGGGTTGGATAGGTAGGTAGTCCGGATCAGTCGCCGGAGGCTTATTCGCCTTAGGCGAGATTTTTTGGGAAAAGTGTCCTTGTAACATGGACTAAAGCTAGTTTTCAGGCGAATTTCAATCATGATTAAGGGTCAAATTTTGAAGCCAATATTGCGTTGAAGATTGCTGACCTGACTGCAATCGGTTGACATTCTGCACGCCCACCGGAATTCTGTTGCACCCCCTCCCCGGCTCTCGCACCATAGATTGGGCGAAGACAATTCGGGTATTTCCGACTAATACTGAATGGAAGCAACATTGAAAGTTGCATCCAGCCGACGCCTGCTACACATGCTAAGCAAGCCAGTCCAGTGTAAATGGGTGCTTACCGTGCTTTTGTATATATTTCACAGTAAATGGACATCCAATTTTCTTTGCTTCCTCTTGCCTAAAACCAAAACTACCAGGAAAAAATGTTCAAGCTCAACTATTAAAACTTACAGAAAGACTTGAGAATGTACTAAATTCAGTAGACCTACAATTGTATTGATTTTTGCAACACTGAACCAAGTATAGAGCAACATTATGGTCTAGGCCTTCTGGATTTATCCTCATTGTATTTATTCTTGCCTGATTACAGAGGATTTTAATCGATTTAAGTTGTTTCAATGCTACTACGCTAGTCATGTTGTGTTGGGGCTAGGCCTGGCCAAGTTTGAGGTACCACCAGTAGGGCCTCTCAGAGACATGCTAGGCCTTAGGCGTAAACATAGGGCCTGACAGTATAAGAGTTCTATCCATGCCGTATAAATGAGGTTGTGGTACGGTGTGTTGTGCATTAGGCTGATGTATTTTTAGTTCATTCTAGGACCTACTTTAATTTTAAACTTGGACCAATTATTTAAAATTTATATTTTGTTGATTTAGGCCTACTTGGGCCTAGATAGGCTACTTACTACCGGTACTTATACATATTTATTTTCTTCTTTAGCCTAGACCTACATTCAGCCTATAGGTAGAGCCCCACCTGGCACACTATCAACATCCATCAAAATAATTGAGCAAGTGCAAGAGGAATAAAAAAAGGTAGCCAACCACAAAAATTTCTAACCATTTGACTATCGTAGTTAAATAATTCATTTTGGAAAGGATATTGCAGAAAGGACATGATAAAGTTTTGCCTACAAAATTGACAAAATTCAAAGTGAGATAAAATGCTGAAAATGTATCATTGACAGACATCATTTACATCAGACTTTAGACTAGGTAGGCTATGGTGATGGTAGATGTTCAAGAAAACAAGCCTAAATTGATGACAACTAGTGGGCTTACGGCTACTGGTAGGCCTTAGGCCTATGTAAAAATAAATTTCCGTACACGTATGCTTTTCATGTTGAATGTTGAGTTTGTAGGCCTACTGAAGTAGGGCCTACAGAATATTTGGTGTTTGTTTTTATAGGCCCTAAATATATATATATATATATATATAAAATAAAAAATAGTTGTCCTCCTTTGTAAATCAGTTTTTATAACTGAATAGGATAGACGTTAAATAAATAAATAAAAATAAAATAAAGTCCAATATTTGGCCTATTGTATTGAATTTGATAGGCCTATGAAGTTTACGAATTTTCTATGTTTAAATCTTTGTAAGCCTTCTTTTTATTTGTAAGCCTTTGCTTGGTCAAGCAGAAGAAAAGGCCTTACGGTCTTAAGCTTTGCCAAGTAAATAATAAACACTCTTTTAATATCATTATTATAAATACTAAGTTTTTAAGCATAAACCCGCTTTGAGGACATTACTATAGTGAATTATAGCGCAATTATTGTTTAAAATTTCAGACTTTTGCGGACCGGTAGGCCTATAGTAGAAATACAATTAATTGGTCGGGTCATTTTGCCGCGTAGAATATAAATGTTGTTTAGCCTTTAGGCCTCTATATACCTATAGCAAAAATATAAGCCAAGACAAGGCACATTTGTAAGTAACAACAAAACAAGACACCATGAGAAGGCGGTAGGCCCACACTGGTGTAGGTACTTTTTTAATTTCTGTCTAGTACTAACATAACAGCGTCATAGTCGCCTACTAGGCCTATAAAACAAAGGTTAAACAAAAATAATATATATAATATATAGCCTTGGCTATGCTGATAAACCTATAATATAATAATAATATTAATTGGATGAGCAAAGCAAAGACTTCAATTTCACTGACCCCCTCAAAAACTTAGCTCCAATGTTTTTTTATTTTTTTAAAACTTTTCTGTCTGTTTGTTCGCACGATTCCGGGCAAACGGCATATGCGATCTTGATGAAAATTGGAGGGGACCTTCAAAATCTCTGAACTTAGACCTGCCACGTTTTTTGGTACAATCGAAGAAATATTTCTCATGAATATCGTACTTTTACGATTTTTTCCGATTTTTAGTGCAATATTTTCGTGACATTTTGGCCGATTCTGACCAAACGGCTGGGGCTACAACGTTCATATTTTACATGGACATTAAGGTAATGGTGATGTATTGCTTTTTGAAAGAAAAAGTTAGCCAGAATCCATAGAATAAAGGTTTTAATATGAGTTTTTTTAGGTTTATAATAACAATTAACAAGTAACAATAGAAACTTGACAACAATCACCTACAATGCATTCAAAAAGCACTTGCAAAGGAAAAGTGGTCCCGCGCAAACTAAAAACTTACAAAAAAGCTCATCCATCAACGCGGCGGGACTTAAGCGTTTTCCTAGTATAATATAGGCCTAGGCTTTTAATTTAATGCAATTTTTCAGAAGGCATGGGCCTACCTCTAGCTCATGGTATCTTGTTTTGTTGAATTACTTATGTGCCTTGTCTTGGCTAAATATTTTTGTAAGGGTTTTTAAATTTAATTTTTGTTTTCTGAGGATAGCCGGGGCCCACACAGTTGGGCTGAAATGTCAAAACAATAAAATATATTAGACGCAGCGAAATGACCCGACCAATTAATTGTATTTACGTTATTATTATTATTGAAAATAAAAATTATCAACTATTGACCATACCTATGCCTAAATAAGTAATTAGGCAGCAGGGCCTAATCTGTTCTTGAGATGAAAGACTAAGATTAAAGAAGTAAGCAGAAACATATTGAATTGACCAATACAAAAATTATACAACGGAGATAACAAACCTCCGACGATGATTTCAAATGATTCTATTAGTCAGGGTCAGACACATTTTACCTCGGCTCCATTCCACGACAAACCCGACAAATAACAATGTTGCCATATTCTCAGTCAGAGAAAAAGCCATCAGTGGGTGTAAGATAAGGCGAGAGATGCATGGTAGGCTATGCACATGCAGTAAAGCAAAGTAGGGGAGGTAGGCCTACTGGAGGCAGATAGTGCACGTAAAATCCACTAGGAAGTGATGTGACTGGATGGTGTGCTTTGACACATTCTGATGGCCAGACTTTGTACTGCTAAAAATTGTATTATTTTTCGTGTAGAAAATTTATCATGTCGATGAACTATCTTCCCTTGTCTCTAATCTTTGATGTAAAGTAGGAGTGGTTATAGGTTAGGGGCTACGTACTAATTTAAAAAATAATTGGGCCTTTGGTTAAAGTGTCCGACATGGTTTGTGTAATACATGAGAATGACCCTAATGCCTGTTACAATTCAATTGAAAAGTAGGGTCTACCAATATGTTTGAACCGCTCTGGTCAGACATCAAGTAGGCCTACGGTACGTGACATCTACGTCACACTTGCCTACGTCCAGCTGCATTTAAAACTATTTATCAGGTAGGGGTAGGGCCTTGTTACAAAAAAACTTGTTCAGTATCAAGCTTCATCTAAAATAGGTTCGAGCGCATGTTGTTATCAGTTAAATCAGCTGTGAATTAATACCGGCTTGCATTGACTAGTCTTGGTAGACTCTGCTCATGTGATGAAACATGGTGGTTAATAACCATTGGTGGAGATGTTCTCTGTTGTTGATAATTAATTAATTAATTGGTCCAAGGCTTACAACTAGAAATGAAAACAAGGTGAATCTATGATTATTGGGTAGGTGTTTCCGACCTAGGACATCTTCTTTTAGGCCTCAGTACCTCTTGAACTATAAATTGATATGGTGTAGTATAATCAATGAATTTATGCCTTAGAGTCTTTTAATTTGGGAACAGCATTATATTGTTACTATATTGCAAGACTTGACATCAAGTCCCTAGCCTTGATTTTTGTTCGCAGACCTAGTGTTTACACTCTGTGTAAGCACTTTACACTGGCTATTGGCGCTAATGTAGGGATATGTTAAGAGAGTGTTACACTAAAGTAAAAGAAACAAGCCAGTGTTAACACTTTTGTCACTTTCACATAGTGTAAGTGAACAAACAAACCTTTATTAATTTGTTGTAGGTTTGTTAGATATACCCCTAACTAGGATATGTAGGCCTACAGGAAAATTATTTTTAGAAGGCCGGCCCTATCTACCCTACCTATTTTAGGTCAGTAAGCAAAGTCTGAAAACTAGTAGACACACCTCTTGTGATTAGTGTTAATGTTGCTTAGGCCTAACTATGCTCTATTTTGTCTTACTAGGTTGGACCATGATTCGAGCACGGTTTCGTGACACCTGTCAACCCCATGTCTGATGACTTATAAACGAAGACAACCATGTCCAGTAGCAATCAGTTGGTCGACTCTTGTCTGTGAGTTTAATAGTTCCTTTATAACTTTCATATGCTAGTTTAAGTGTAATAATAAGTTAGTAGGACTAATCAATAATAATAATTGTCATTAAAATTTGTCCCGGCTGGGGTTTGATGCCAGTGACGCTGACCACTAACATACCAATGATCGTGCCAATTGAGCTTATGGGGACACAAGGCAAACTACACTAAATTGTTGTTTATTGTGGATTTTGAAGAATTTTAATGAAATAAACATGATAAGATCATCATCATTATCTGTTGCCACGTCCAACTCTGCGTTGGGTCGGCATTGAAGACAGGCCTCTCCATCTTCTTCTGTCCTGCCACCACTCCTCTTCTTCCACCACATTCCAGTCTCCTCCGCGCTGTTCTACATCTTTTCTCACACTGTTCTGCCATTGTTGTCGTGGTCTGCCCCTTGGTCTCCTACCTGGAATTTCCAATTCCATCATCCTTCTTGGTAATCTCGATCTTTCCATCCTTTTGACATGTCCGAACCACTTTAATCTTCTCTCTCCAATTCGCTACATTAAATTCCTCACGCCTACTAAGATAACAAACTCTATTCTTTTGCCAGCCGTCTTAGGCCTAGATTTTAGGGGCTTCCAAATGCAAAATTTAAGTTTTAACTTAAAATATCTGTTCAGTAGGCCTACCTGATAACACTCTTAAAATGAAAATCAATAAAATCAGACCATAATTAAAGAAAAGATAATTTTTACTGCCATCTTGGATTTTTAGGGTTCCTGTGTAGGCCTAGTACATATTTGAATGTGCTAATATCCTTTTGTCACCTGTGGGTTTTGTCCATGTCTTGCTTTTATAAATAAGGCAAAGTATTCCTTGGCTATCTCCGGCTATACCTCCGGACTATAAGCAATAAGCCGCCATGTTGTATTTTGTTAACTTCTGTATAGGCCCTACTGTTTTGTTTTTAAATGTGGTTTAAAGGTTTTTTTTAAAAAAAGGCCGCCGGTACCCTAAAATGGTAAATTTTCAATTTTTTCAATTTTTGAAAGATTGTAACAGTTAAACACAACTTTTATTTTGCACACATTTACAATGGTAGCTATTTAAATAAGTTGTAAAAGTGTACACTTGAATCAAAAGTTTGGATTGATCGTACTCATAGGTTTATATAGTAAGGTTATTGATAAGTATGTCAAACGAAAGCTCAGTTTGTGACAACTTATTAGATGTTGGTTCCATTTTGCTACGACATGTACTAGGCCTGCAAGTCCCCGATGTCATGATGACAAAAAATTAAGCCAAGTTAGTTTTGTGCTTTTAAGACATGTAAGCAACCCTCAACAATTCCACTCGCAATTTGCGAGTGAAAATTTGTTGCTTGCGAGTTGGGAAATTCACACTCTCGGATAACTCATCGAGCGACTGCACTATTTTTACTGTCTAGCATTTGAATCGCTGCGCCTGCAATACAACTACCGCGCATTACCTGATGGACATCTTCACCCTGATCATGGCCAGTTACCAACCACTCGCAAAAGACGAACTATCAAGGTCAAGTTCCAGGCTGCCAACAATGCATGTGACAAAGAGACCTAAAGGCGTAAAATCGACGCGAACAACAAAACCATACTTAATTATGTTTTTTACTTCATCTCACGTTATTGGAGATAAATATGAGAATCTACCAACAACCCTAGATCCCGTGCGACGTCCTCCTGATAATAAGCATTAAAATCGTTTAGAATAATAATGAAATCGTGAAACTCGTCGAGCATCTCGCAAACTTTAGCTGCTAGGCCTAGGTTGAAATCAGAATAGGGCCTACCACGATCTTAGATTTAGTTTTGTGAATCATAATAAACAAATTATAAAAAAACTGACCTTGCCTGTCGTCAAGAAAACATTAAATCCAGCAGGTGGTAGGCCTATTTGAACTCGCAGTGCTAGACCGTAAGGCTAGGTCCTAGCGCCGTGGTCCTAGCCTAGCCTAGGCTAGGCCTACTTCACACTGACGGAAGATTGAACAATGAACTTCTATGATGTAAGATGCTGGTAATGCAATATTGGCTTTCTTTACATGTTTTTTTTATGAGTAGATGTTTCCTCAAATTGTGTTTTTTTAGGCCACCAAACATATGACAGAACTTCGTCTTCGGGGAATACGCCGGCGGCGGCCGGCACCCACGCCACTTTGTTGCATGTGGATATTACACTATGCGAGTGTGGGGCCTACTTCTTGTAGATTTGTCGAGGATTATATAATATGTGTGAAAAATTTGAATTTTTACTAAAATGGTGCTGCAACCTTTATCTGGTGAAATGATGGAGTGACCCTACTTTCTTGTCGCCTTCTTCAATTGTTAACGTATTGAACACACGTCACGGCGTCATACCCAATCGGGTTCAGAAATATCTGGACTTTGTCATCTGTCTTCTTCGTTTTCTCTGACGCTGCCATATAGATTTCAAACTGCTGTATCCATGACATTCTGTCCAGTTGTACGCAAGACGCTTTGCTTTCATGTTCAGTGTTGGTGGCACACGGTAGTCTCCACCCATTTTAATCTTCTTTTTGAGATTTATCGGCACTGATTCTGCCGGCTCTCAACACGAGGTGTCACTTTTGTTAGGTTATGTTTGCAATAGGGATGCACACGATAATGATAATCAATATTATCGATCGTTAATCAATACTGGATTAAATCTCGATAATCGAAAGTCATTATTGATAGGCCTAGAACGGAAATATCAATAATTGGTTGAAAACGGCCTGAAACATGTAGTAATTCGTATTTCCCGCTTGGGCAGACTGAGATAGGTCACAAGGTGTCTTACTAGAGATTTATGTTTGGGAGCAAACTTAGCCGGTAGTGGGAGCCAAAAACAAAGACAACACAGACAGGGCGAGGCAGCGAGTGGCATGAGATTATATTGTTTTAAATTTTATTCACCACATTTGAGATTCCTTTTATGTTGGAACGGGTTTGAACTTTTTATTGGTAATATGACTAATATCGATTAATAACCGTTTCGATAATCGATAATGAAAAAAGTATCGATGTTTTTTTCAATGTCGTTGTAAATTATTTTCATAAATTTTGTTCAAACGAAACGGTAGGACTAGCTACTACTGAAATGTCATAAGTGGCCAAGTGGCATAGGCCCTTAAACCATTTAAAAGAAACGTATTTGATTGGTTTGTTGTTAAAACCTAATCTTTATTCTTAATCATGTTCTTTCCAATATAATAATACTAATCTATACCAGTACGTCGAAATTAACTCTTGCCCACTCGACCAAGACTAGTAAATCTTTGCTGGGGCTAATAAAAATCTCATTTCACTAGCCCGACGGGCGAGTACTTTTCCCACAGTTCCCAATTACTGCTGAATAAACTTAATATTTTGCGCCGATAACTTTATGAGTTTCCAGTATTTGTACGCTACCAAGTATGGAAAATCAAGTATGTAGGCCTACACAAAATTAAAATCTCCTTACCGTATTTAGGCTAACCTTTATATTAGGCTACGGTGAAAAATCGTTTCCGGTCACCCCGCACCCACACGACAAACCCAGCAAATATTGTCACTTGAAACATTCACATACGGTATGATTGCTTTACATCAATAAAACCTATTTGTTTGCTGGCTAATAAAAATGACCTCGGGCTAGAGCACTATTGTTGCCACTAACTTGATGGGCTGTTGGTCAAAAGTGTTAGTCGGCCCCTGCTAACAACATGTATGAATTTTTTTCACAGAATGGGTTCTTGGTTTATTTGATTCTGACATCATCCCCACATATTCTGGTATAACCATGCATCTGATTAACCAATAGAAACTGCTTACATACTCATTTTAAGAAAAACACCTATCCGCAGTAGAAAGCTTTGTTCTGCCAAATTCACGTAATGCCACTATATCATTGTTATAATTCATGTTATTATGATATTATTACACTATATTATATTGTTTTATTATAATTATGACATAACAATAATTTATTTAGAGTGCCACTAATACAAGCAATCTAATGGTTTCTGATCAAATTGTTAAAATCATACATAATTGAATACAGTATTTTTTTAAATGTTGTTTTTTGTTGTTTCTGAACATTTTAATTAAATATATATACATACAAGGTGCTAGA
Source organism: Sweltsa coloradensis (assembly GCA_024449915.1). NCBI lineage: Eukaryota > Metazoa > Arthropoda > Insecta > Plecoptera > Chloroperlidae > Sweltsa > Sweltsa coloradensis. Next base: position 293,045 of record JAMZAV010000543.1, read on the forward strand.
ACTAGGCCTTCGATACGTAATTGTATTGATTTTTACTGCTAAATTTATTGCAACTTTGAGAAATCTTAATAACATAAATATATCTTGACCCCATTTCCAACATTAAAAGCGGGTTGGGGGAGCAGTAGCGCACTACTCCGTTTCTTGTGCTAATATTCCTGTTGCCGGCTAGCCAGGCCTGACACAACCACGTCCTCAGCTTCTTCCTCGCTCACCTCCTCCACTACCGGAGGTATCTCTCCCGGTTTTCCCAGTCGTTAGCTACTTCCACTTCGTTCCATACACAGCTGAATTACATGTGTTCTGTCGGCACTGCTACATAATTTGGTCTACCAAGACCCAACATCATCTGAAACTAATGTGTAGGTCGCCTACCATACAATGAATGTCGCTTAATAAGTAGTTGTGATATTTTTTTATTAATAGAAAAAAAATTGTTGGTCTGAATTTATATTGATTTCCTGAACAATTGGGTTTTGGATTAATACTGTTTTTGTAAACAATGGCAACATTCTTGGGTGAAGTATTTAGCCTAGGCCTAAATCACTCATTTTTGGTTTTTTAGTGTTCTTAGTTCTTTGTTTTGGTGTTTTTACTTTTTAGTGTTGTAGTATTCATTGCAATGTAACAAGATTCAATTTGACCTTTTGCTTTCTTGCAAAAAGCATAGAAATGAAGACGTTTATATCTGGAAAATAGTTTTCCTTTTTTAGTTATTTTGTCTAGAAGCTAGGGGTGTGCGAGTACTCTAAATGTCGAATTTTTTGAGTTAGTTTTTATACTCTAGGGCCTACATCAAGTCGAATTTGGTTGTAGGCTCGAAATTTTTTAGTCGATCAGGTTTTAACCACATGAAATTCTATGAAAACTGAAAAGAACCATCATCACAGTAAGGCTAGGCCTACGTATAGAGGCCTAGGCTTATAACAACCTAGGCCTACTACGTGTGTACTGTGATGGCAAAAAGTAGACCTTGGCCCTAGAGACTGCATACTTTCAAAATTATTACGATGAACAACAAAGGAGACTTGGATGCGGGAACCGGGAATAGGCCTAGGCCTACACGGCGTCGAAAACAAGCATCCTTTATTGGTTTCGTTGCGTCTATATCACTAATATTTCCATCAACTATTGTGAAGAAAGAATGCCGGCAAATATTCCATTTATGCACTTTTTTACGTTATTTTTAAATCTTAGTTGGCATAGTTTGGCATGTTTTATGTTTCTTCCTTCAATCTTCCATCTTTGCTTTGATGTTAAGCTTGAAGGTCAAACTCGCCGAGCGATGCTATTGGACGGGAACAAAAATAAAATACTAGAGCGCACGCGTGGCGCACTCCGTCGGCCATCGCTGGAACTAGTTCCATTTAAGGGTGTGGAATATTCAAATGTGCTGAAATAGCATTGGAAATGCCTAGACTGCGAATATTATAATGCGAGTGCGAATTTGGAGGATTTTTTTTTCGGATTAAAACATCGCAGCAGTATTGTAATGGGGCCAGGAACTATAGATAACATACTGTACAATTATATTTTTAAGCACAAAGGGCAGGAAGGCCTCAATACGTAGCCTAATACAAGTACAATAATGTAGGTTTTTAAATGTCTATAAAAGAAAAATCGTTGTGTTCCAAGTGGGCCTACCAAATAAAATAAAATAACTTTTTAAAATGAATACTCGACTCGAATTCAGAATGTGCTACTCGCACACCCCTACTAGATGCTATACAAATTGCCATTATTAGCATTTTGTTTTTGCCCAGGAAATCAAGATGTTGTCTTCTTTTTTCTACTATATGTTCCAGGAATTTTTATTAGATTGGAACAAACATACAAATTTTGAAATCTGAAAATGTTTGTAATCTAGGCATAGACCCTATATATGTTGTCAATTAGGGTAGGCCTATGCAAAATTCAATTTATTAGTGTTGTGATGTTGTTTTCTATAAATTAATTAATTATTCTCCCTAAAAATTATTTGGCCCCCTAATCTGTAGGTAATGTCGCCGTGTCGGTGCTATGAATTTGTGCATTAAGAACAGTAACAAAAGATAGTCACAGGAATGTCTCTATAGCATCAAGTCTTATGTGATATTTATATTTCCTACGAACTTAAAATAATGCACACTATTTTAACAGCCTGTGGGCCTACTAACACAAGGCAAAATTATTCCTTGAGCAGAAATATTGCCGCCTCCTCCCAGGGACTTTGTAGTGCACTCTATGCCAGAGTTCATTTTCTTGCTGTTTTGCCCTACATTCAAATTTCATATGGGGGGGTGGCGGCAGAACAATTTGTGAATGCAGAGGTTTGGTAAATAGACAACGTGGTTAAAATGGTAGGCCTACAAGGCATATTAAACTGCATACCTAAACTATGAATTAATCAACTAGCAATTAACATTTATTTTCATTTCACCGTATTCTTTATGCACACACTGTTGTAGTCTTTAGTTTTAGCAAGATACCAGACTTGTTTTGATTTTTTGGACACCGGGCGGGTGTACAAAGAGACGAACATTCTTAATTCTCATACTTCGATGCATCACTGGCAGTAATAACCACAAAAATTCACATCCTCAATTATCAAATCTTCATTCAAATAAATCTTGTGATTAATGTTTTGTAAATTGTCTGGTGGTTTTGTGATTGTCTGCTTTGCATTTGGCTTTGGGCTTGACAGGCTGGTGAATCGGCGGATAGAGCAGCGACAGGAGCACAGCATCACACGCACGGAGATCACACAGAGGTACTGGCTACAACACCACTTGCTTGCACACTTTCTTCATTGGTAGCCTAGTCTGCTTAATAGTTACATGCTTTGCTTCATTTGGCAACTAACTTACTTACCTGGGGCCCTAACCCTGCTCTCTTCACTCCAGTTGGATCTCACTGGAGCCTGGTGGTTTGTTTCCCATCTATGAGTTACTATCTTGTTGAAGCCCAGTTAGGCCTTGAGCCCGATGTAAAATATTGCTCACTAGAGGTGAATAAACGTAACATGTATCATTGCCATTGGATTCGTTGCACTTTACGGAAAGTTAAATGAGATGGATGGTACTTTTTCAATCGGATGGGGAAGAGGCATCGCGACGCCTCAAAAGACTTAAAAACGTCAAAATTTCACTTACGAATGAAAAAGTTTGGAAGGACACCACTGCTCTAGATACAAAATCTTTTTCCTTGGAGTGTTGTAGGTGACATGAATGACAAAGGTGCTACTTGCTCACTTTCCGGAGAGTTGTTTTCACTCTAAGCTAAGAACTTATGGGTAAAATTGTGGAAGAGACGTCACAGCGCCACCTAAAACGTGCTCTAGAGGAATAAAACTACACAAAGCAGTTCGCCCTTTCATTCTCTCTATGATCTGTTTCTTCTAATTATTTTTTGTCATAACTCGGGTTAGTCGTTTTGACTTGGAAGCCAACAAAACATGTTGATATTGCGATGCCTCCGTCTCCCTCTGCAGCATTTCTCAAAGTGACAGAAAGTGTGAGAATACCCATGTATGCTATAATCTTTATCGTCTCTTTTACCGCTTCCCTTCCACGAATAATGAAGATTGCTCTTCAACTATTGGGAAGTGCAGCGCTCGAGTACGCGGTCTGGTGAGAACTTGTTGAACTAGAGTTTAGTTGACCAGATTTCGTAGCATTGCCGCGCCGCCCAGCTTATGCCACACTTCGCCATTTATTCTGCATATTATTTCGCTATATTTTGACTTCATACGTTCGTATATTGTATGTTTCTTGTGGATAATACCCTAATTTAACGTCCAATAGGCTGGATTTTTGTAATAGTGCAGTATTTCCAAAATGTAATCCATATCGTTTTTCTACGAAAATTGTTGTCTTGTAGGCCTACACACGGCATATTTAATTTTTTGTAGCATGATGCAAGATATTATATTGACAGTACAAGTCATGGGCTTTACGGTGGCATATTCAGTGTGCGTAATAATCGATTTTTAAGACATGGTGTCACAAATAACTTAAATTAGGCACCGATTCATAATTTGGATCTACGTGCATATCATTGAAATATTCGTGAAAGCTGGATGCATGAAAGATAGATTTATTTAATACGCAAATATAAGCAAATCAATTAGTGAATTGTTATTTTTGGATGGGCATGGAATTAATAAATATATGTAATTATATAGTTGGCCTACACAATTGTTATACCTTTTTCGTGTGGTTCTTTCGTTCCAAAGGATGAAACACGAGTGGACCAAAATATTTAAACTTGGATTGATTGATTGGATATTGCTTAACGTCTCATATTAATGCACTTAAACTTGGAGGGTGTATTTAAACAATACAAGAATCTCAACATTTAATTTTGATTCTGTAATCAAAATGAAATCATGTGCTATTAAAGGGAATAGACCTACGCAACATATTAGCTTGAATTGCTTCATAAATCATATTTTACTATGTCCTACTTTCTGTTTATTAAATTTCACATTTAAATAATAAATAATATTTTTATTGTAATCATTATCATTATCTTTTAACATTTTATTTTATAATTTAAAGCTCAATACAACAATCTTTCAGCTGTGTGTACTTATAGAACCACAGGTAGCGCACTGTGGTCTTTCCGATTGACGCGCCCTTGTTTCTCATGTTGTCGTAGATTCATTGAATTTATACCATTTATTTATAGGAGGCATAGAGCTTTTGGTTATTTTTATTTGTGGCGACTATATTATAATTTTAAAAAGTGGATTCATTACTTCAGAGATCATTGCCCTTTAGCCGTTGCCATAAAATCTCTATCCGATAAATCAGCAGTAAAGGGAAATAATATTCAAACTTGATTAGTAATTTCAGTAATTAGAAACTGTATTCTATTCTGGGAATTCACAAAATATAATAATTGACATAAGGCCGAGGGATGACAATTCGAATAAGGCGGCGATTATGAACTACTGCACCTCGAATAGCCTCTCTGCGCACCAGGATAAAAATGGATTTATTTATCGTTCCACCTACAAAATATGGCAATGTAACGTAAAATAATTATATACTAGTACTTTACCATTTAAGTGTGTACTGTTTTCACGACACATTACCACTTTTACGGGGAAATATCTTAGGTTTTGGAGAGCCTTTGCACACATGTAAATCAAACGTAAAACGCCCGTGGCTCGAGTTGATCAATTAAACTCGGCGACGGTGCTGCCAAATCCTATTCTTTTATACTGCCAAATCCTATTCTTTTATACTGACAAATCCTATACTTTTATATGTAAAGTCAAATTGGATGATAATAAAAACAAACAAACATATCCGTTGCGCCTCTCAATAGACTTAGGCTCTAGGATAGGCCTAAGCTAAAATCTGCAAATAGGCCTTAGTCCTACTAGAACGTAGTTAACCCTTTTGCTACTGGTGTCCACTACAGTATTATGAACATTAAGGCTGAGTGTCGCCCGTTCACGGCCAATACATATGCCACAGTACATATTATTTGTTTCGGGTTACCGTATTTATCATTATCAATTGTTACACACTTTTAAGATATGTCATTACCTCGAGAATTTTCTGCTCTTTCTCGTGAACAACTTTTTTTTGAGTTCCACCTAAAATTTTGTTTTAAACTGCAAAAAACTTTGTTCTTTATTAAATAAACCCGTCCTCATAGTTTTTGCAGTTTTAAAACAAAGTTATACATTGTACGCAGAAAATACATTGTTCAAGAGAAAGAGCAGAAAATTCTTGAGGTAGTGACATATCTTAAAAAGTGTAAGAATTGAGAAATAATCAGAAACAAATATACTGTGGCGTGTGTTTTGGGCGTGAATGGGCGACACTCGGCCTTAACTTTCTAAATTTAAATGCGGGTAAAACAGGGCTGCCACTGAATTTTTTTCAAATCCTGTTGGAGGATGTTAAATATCCGTGAAAAGTATTGAAACAAATTTCATTGATCAAACTATGAAATTGCCTGAATGTGATGTTTATATTTGTTACCATCATATCCTAAAAATTGCACAGGGCCTATATTGGCCGCCACGCCGACAATTCAGCACCAGAGCCTATGGCCACGCTTGACAATGGTCGGTTTCGGTCGGTTTACGAGATTCTTAATGTTGCCATTCATCGCTGAAAGGTTGACGAAAGTTTTAATAGAATCTTGGTTTATTTCTGTCAGCCACTGCCAGCCACTCGGCCAGATTCATTAAAATTCACAACTGGAGAAAAGATACTAAATTCAACCATGTATATGCCATTGCATTATAACAAGCGTTATTTTATCGTTTTCATAATTAGGCCTATAACATACCGTATGTCTATATTAATCAAATACTTCTCAAAAGAGGGTTCCTAGGGTGTTTTTAATTTTAATTTTAACCAAATATTAATATTTGTTTGCATTTGTCAACCCAGGCATCCATATTATATTGTAAAATAACTATTTTTGTAAAGTTTATAACCACACACCACACATGACATCTGACGTTTTGTTTATTGAAAGAATCAAAACATTATCTCATAGTCGGGGTATTTAGGTACATGACAACACGTGGGATATGACCATTCCTTCTTGGTGAAACATGCTCAAAATTACTTGAAGGGGTTACCTACTACTGTCTAATTTGTCAGTTTCAATTGCCCAGCAATTCTGACCAAACGGGTGCGGCTGCAACGTTCATATTTTACAAGGACATTAAGGTAATAAAGATGTAGTGCCTTTTGAAAGAAAAAGTTAAAAAAGTTGTTTGGAAGGCATAGAAATAAAGGTTTTAATATAAGCCTTTTACAGGCATTTAATCAACAAGTAACTATAGAAACTTGGCAATAATCACCTACAATGCGGTGCAAAAAGCAAGTCTTTGGGCCGCGAGATGTGTCACATTCTATTGTTAGTTAGTAATACCATAGCAATTATTAATTCTTTGTTAAAATTGAATTTGGGAAGGTAAATAACTACTAGCTGTAAAACCTCGTTGACGACCGAGTTTTAAATTGACTGGAGTGCCGAAAACAACAATTCAAATTGGAGACATGACAATAATCCCGTGTCTTCTTCCACGAAGGTCACACAGCTGCATCTGGCCATTACACCAGATATCTAAAACTAGGCAACAGCTGGATGTGTACAAATGATAAAATCGTAACAAGGAAACCCTGGCCAAAATTTAAAAAACATCTTTATGCTTGTTTTAAGAAAAACAAATTGAAAACTGAAATCAACGAGGATCAATATTTCATTGCACTTCACTAAGTACTCTCAAATAATCTCCAGTCACAATGGATATATTTTTCATTTCAATATCAAGATTCAAGACCATAAAGTTGAATATATTATCATTAATAAATTAAATAAATAACATCTCCACATGACTCAATAGTAAATTTGGGGCAACTATTAAAAATACTAAAATTGAGGCAACTACATTACTTTGAAATACTTGTACAATACCTTCATGTATATATGTAGTTGAAAATACAATGTAAATATCTACAATTTAAGAAATAAAATTAAATATAAAGACAAATTATATTTAAAAATTAAACGAAACATAAAGGAAGCCCACAAACACAAAAATTTGTAAATAAACAGCCAAACTTTTCTCAACTAAAAGAAATGAAATCTAAAAAAATGCCAAGCAAATAATTCAATTGAAATCCACATTAAATAAAAATTATGCAAAATAAATAAAAGACATCATACAGATAACATAATGATTTAAATATCTTTTTTTCTAAAATAAAAAATAAATTTCAAATGATTTTACAGAAAAATAAAATTCAATGTCGTAAAAAAAAACTTTAAAAATCATGCTTGGCAAAATGATTATATAAACAGAACAATTATTTTCAATAATAATAATAATAATAATAATAATAATAATAATAATAATAATTATAATTATTATAATAAAAAGAAAACAATAGCACTTTTATGACCAAACATAATCCAGAAAAAATTGTCATTTTGCAAAGCATTATGTTAAAAGTTTATTTACAATATTGTATTTTATTTTTCTGTAAAATCATTTGAAATTGATTTACTTTATTTATTAATTTAAAAATTGATATTTGAATATTTTTGCAATTGTTTTGAAAAAAAATGAATTTTGAAAGTTTTATTTATGTTGCATATTTTTTATTTAAAGGGAATTTCTATTGAATTATTTGCTTGGCATTTTTTTAGATAGGCCTATCATTTCTTTTAGTTGATAAAGGTTTGGCTGTTTATTTACAAGGTTTTATGTTTGTGGGATATGATTTAATCGGATATTTTCTTAAATATGAAGGTAAAACACTTTGCAAAAAAACAGAAATGCTTAGAAAAATGTAAATAAGATAATGAATTTATAAAAATCAAGATAAGGCTTTTCAACTCTACTTTTAGTTTAGAGATGGTATTTGTTTTTTGCACAATAGGTGCAATAACGATCACTAATAATGATCAGTACATATAATTTGGTTGATTGGGTAAAATTGCATTCCAATTTATTTTTTGTTAAATATGATTTTATATAAAGTTAAAATTTTGTATCGAAATGTGATTTTAAATTTATTAAAATTGGAATTATTTTGCTCCCAAGCACTCCGAAGCATTGTTCAGTTGGAACCCTTTCCAAGTGCTGTACCAAATGCGAATTTTGAAGAGTGCTGCACAGCCGATGTGAATCGTACTATAGGCCTACGCACTGCCGAGAATAAATGAGCCAGAAACGCCCAGGGCTGCTTTAAATAAACATAGATTATTAGATTGCATAAACACCAGGTTTAAACATGAAAATCATTTCTGACCTGGTTAAAAGATTAGGCCTAGGCTAGGCCTTGGAATGTTGGATCCAGATTTTGACCTAGGCCCAAATGTTGTGTACAATAATAACATTGCTGATCCAGAACTGCTAATAATATTTTAATTATAATTATACTAATTCTATTTTTCTGTTTTTCACGTCCATGAAAATATTAAGATCGCACAATCCAAACTTAATAATAAAAAACAAAAAAAAATTATTTCCTATGCTCCTCTCTCCTGTTTGTTCTTGGCTGTTCCACTCACAGGTTTCACTTCCATGGCTGTTCAATTTATCTTGCATCCTCCCCCGAAAAGCCACTAAAGCGGCTGCCAAAAGATCAAATGCCCGAGACGATTTCAAATTTGGTATATTGGAGAAAAGATTACGGTACTGCGTTCCAGTGAGTTCCACCAGAAAAATAGCAATGCATTCAGTTATGTTAGGCTATATGGTTTACCTGTTTTTCAGCCTGTCGTTGCAAAATATACATTTTCATTTAGGTAGTTGGGCCCTAGTCTAAAATATATTTGTAGTAGTAGCAGCTAATACGTACACCATCCCATAGTAGTGGTAGAGGTAGTAGTAGAAGTAGTAGTAGTAAGTAGTAGTAGTATTTTTAAAAATTGCTCTTTATTTGGAAACAAACAATATACACAAATACCGTATTTACTCGCTTATAGGCCGCCCTCGAGTAAAGGCCGCACCCTTATTTTGACCACTCAGATTTTAAAGATTTGGATATAAATACAATTGATAAATGGCTTCACATAATGGCCGCACCCCACTTTTCGAACTTATTTCAAATATACCCGAGGCCTATACTCGCATAAATACAGTAGTCAACCCTCCAAAACTACTTTAAGTAGCTTGTCTGCAGAGTCTCTTAAACAACAAAAGTTGGTAAATCATATCTCCGACTCCTCACTTGTGGTACCACCACTTCACCACATCAATACAATACAATAAATTAGATAACAAGGATTCTAAAATTAAAAATAATACAATAGTACAATATTACAAACATATTTTGCACCTTCAAAACAAAAACAAATCGTAGTCGGGGAACTTTCCCCTTCCCTTTGACTACCTCCCCGACGGCGACGACAATGACAACACGGACGGATGATGACACAGACGGAGACGACCACGACGTGGGGAACCCCTGCCCTCCTCATACGCTTGTGGCTGGTTCTGACCAGCACAGGCCTGTCCACCCCTTGTCCCCCCGCGTCATCCTTTACGTCCCTCCCTTCGTCTCGATTAGCCAAGTTGCATAAATATGAGACAAAAAGCAATATCCAATCAATCAATCAATCCAATATAATTGACATGGGCAATGATAACTCTACTGTTGAGTGCCCTAAAACAACATTAACTAACTAACAAATCATAGAAAATAATATTAATTCCTTTTTACAGCGCTTATATTTTTATAATCCATTCTTTTATTTTCCTCTTTACCTCGTTCATAGATTGTAACGGTTTTAAATTGTCGTCATCGTCGTCATCTAACAGCATACAGTATATTTATAGTTCATTATCCATTGTCCATTTTTTAATGCAGTCTTTAATCTCTGACCACTTGTTAAGTTTTTTAGAATAACATGGTAGTTTATTAAAGGCCCTGTAAACTCTTATGACATCACAATTTAAAAAGATGAATTGCTCGGTATTGTGAAAATCGCAGGAAACTGCAGGGAAATCGGCCGGCTAGTACTGGAGATATTCGCGTGCTCCTTTAGCGTCACATGACCTACTGGCGCGTCACTAGGGGTCTACCCTGTCAGAGCCCGCCCGCTTACCGAGATGCCAGGTAGAGAACACGAGCCATTGCTACTGTCAGTTTGAGTGCTGTCAGTACTGAGTTTTCTTGTGGTAAAGTAAAATAAAATGTTGTTTGTGTATGTTTTAGCCTCCGTATTAGTTATTGAAACGTTTTTATAAAATTACGGATAATAAGTGTTGTGGTTTTAGTGTAGCAATACACGGATTAAAGATGGGGGGACATTTCCATGCACCCCTGACAAAACACGATTTCCTAATTTTCCAAGTTGTATGACGTATTCCTAATAAAATAACTTACAAACAAGTGTTACTAAAATGTTACGAGAGCAAATTTTTGTAACTGTTTGACATATTGTTTACTTTTTTTACCTACGTAGTTTTACTTAGATTTGAGTGATCTATATAAAGTAGTAAGGCTAAAATACGTGATTGAGAGATACCTACTTAAATTATATTGAATTGAAATATGCATTATATTTTTCTAATACGTAGCCTACTCCATTGTGGGTTATTTAGTAAATAGCTTCAGATTATAAAAGAATGCTGAATTTGCAGTCCACTCCCCACCACCGTTTCTTGCATTCAACCACTATAGCCCTACTTTTTTATCATTTTTAATTAGGCTATACATCACTGTGATGAGTCTCAATCCACAAATCTCGTGGCACATACAGAGGCCATTGAAATGATAAAATAGGCTTTCGTAATCTCTTTTATTTTTACAAGTGCTATGGAGTCTATTCACAATCTTAGTCAAAAAAGTAATTTACAAGGTTATGGAATTTAATAGTTTATAGTACTCAGAAACCGTGATTACGACGGCGTTGTTTTTCAAAATATTGTCTCGATACTAACACCAAGTCTAGAGGAGGTCAAGTTCAGAGCATGCTATTATTGATTCCCAAGATACCAATTTAAATAAATATAAATAAATCAAAATAAATCCATATTTAGAGTCCACCCACTCAGTCACAGAACTGATTTTCAGTGGGGGACATTAAATTTAATTGTGTGTTCTTCATTATCTTGTCAAAGGTAGTTAATTATTGTCACACAATTATTGGGATTTTTTTATTAGTACTATCAATCGATTTGGTGTAGGCCTAAACAGTGTTACGTACACGGTAGATTGACAATTTACTAGTTGAATGCTGTGAACTTAGTTATGTAGTTATGCAACATATTGCACCATCTGAGCACACTCGCCACATTAACACTGCACCACCTTGTAAATTTTCTAATCTTTTAGGCCAATTATTGTATTGGCATTCAAAGCTTATTTTTGTCCGTATAATGATACGGGTAAGCAAACATCCACCCGTTTCTTCGGCCGACCACGCTAGCAGCGAGACCCCACGTGACTGTCACAAGCGACAGATCACACACGACAGCGATAGATCGTAAACCTCTGGACGGATTTTGGTGATTCTTTTTTTTATGTGTTTCTAGCAATGATTAGGAAATCATAGTTCAAATAATTTAATCAGTTGTCTGGGGCTTTAAACAAAAAAGGCACCAAATATTTGTTACAGTATGACCTTGATTATCCGAACTGGACGAGACCGGGTACAGCTCGAATAATAAAAAAACTCGGATGATTCGGGTTATTTGTTTATTTGATCTCGTAGCATACCCTGATATGGTAAAATGATATATGACGCATGCAATGGAAAAAAGGAACATAAAATACACACGAAACACTTCATACAGGGCATACCAAATGATGTAATAGCTTGTAAATCGCGCTCACAAACACACGTACACTAATAATAAACACGCATGTCAAGGACTAAACAAATATGTGACAAACGCGAGACTGCATTTCGGGAGGAAGGCCATTTAAAACAAGCTATCGGCAGCTGTTTTGTCATCTTGTTGGTCAACGCTATGGTTCAACGTAGTGAAACGCAGTCTCGAAGGATGCCCAACCTTCCGTGTGAGTTATGAGGCTTGGCACCTCTAGGTCATCATCTGGATCGTCCACTTCCTCTTCCATTACCTTCGCCACTATCTCGTCTTCTTTCAGTTCTTGCAGTGGCTTATACAGGAATTCATAAAGGGGGGTTAACCAATTAATATTTTATAGATGTACCGCTACCGGCTGTACAATTTTTATTCAAAAGTTTTCTTTTTTAAAGTCATTTTGGTGAAAATCTGTGCTTTTTAAGCATCACCAACTTTGTATCTACTAAAATCCTCTTTTGGTCAGATGGTAATTTGCCTTTAGTATTGCAATAAAATAGTTATTCTATATTCTCCATTGAAACGTTAAAGTGCACTTTCACACATTTTTTTGCAAAAGGGGGGGTTTTGTCCCCCCTCCCCCTTCATTGATTGATTGGATATTGCTTAACGTCTCATATTTATGCAACTTGGCTAATCGAGACGAAGGGAGGGACGTAAGGGATGACGCGGGGGGACAAGGGGTGGACAGGCCTGTGCTGGTCAGAACCAGCCACAAGCATATGGGGAGGGCAGGGGTTCCCCCACGTCGTGGTCGTCTCCGTCTGTGTCATCATCCGTCCGTGTTGTCATTGTCGTCGCCGTCGGGAAGGTAGTCAAAGGGAAGGGGAAAGTTCCCCGACGACGACCCTTCATCCCTTTGGATACGCCACTGAGTTCTTGACACCCCCGTTAGCTTACCTACTCTACATCATTCTCGCTCAGATTAGTGCAACCGGCTAGCTGGTGAAACATGCTCAGGAATGCAACCGTGCTGGTCACTTAGTGTTTGTCGGGCATAACGTGATATAATGGCGACTAAAATGGTCGAGACTAGATTGCGTCATGTGTCGACCTTCGTTATCTGTCTCGCATGCGCTCTCGTATACTCGCAACTCTCCCTACCCACCGTTAGGCCTAAAATGTGCGGACATTCAAAAAAGCGCGGCACGGCGTCTGAATGCAGATCGGATAATACGGGTAATCAGATAATCGGTGATTAGATAATAGAAATCTTACTGTACTTTGTTCCCCATACCTGTTAACGGTGTCGTTCGGCATTAAATTTCTACTTCTATTCCTTGTACCGGGTTGATGCTGAGAAACTGCTTTATTTTCTTGCAAAAAGTAATGTGCTAATATAAAAACATAAAAATGTTGTTTCTTAAATGTCAGTAATTCAAAATTATTTAAATCTTTACCATAAATCACCTTCCAAATTGATCAATATAAATCTTCTATTTTCTTAAAGTATGAGGTGGTTGTTTGACCCCACGCCAAAATGCCATATCTGATTAAAGATTCAGCCAGGGCATGGTATACCGTTACGAGAACTCCCGTGGTGACATAGGGTTTTAGGACGCGTACACTGTACAAAGCTGACCTTAATCTGCAGCACAACTTAGCAATATGCGTATCCCCCTTAAACGTGCCATCAATGACCACACCTAAATATTCATGCTCAAAAGTATTTTCTAGGCCCTATGGTTTTTACTTTTTTGGCAGCTACATAAAACATTGTGTGAAATACAGCCCTTTTGATAGTTCTTATGCAGGTATGCATAATCATGGAAAATTAGTTTTACTTGTTTTTACTTTAGTTAAAAGAGAATAGAAATGCATGGCTTTAGTTTAGATTTTTTATAGTTTATGGTAAGACCGTTGTCTTGTGGTCTTGTGACCATCGTTAGAAGATTTAAGAAATCATTTTGAAGGAATTTATTCACAATCTCAAAATTTGTATTTATATTTATTTTGTATTTTTTGTATTTATTTATTGGATGAGCAAAGCAAAGACTTCAATTTCACTGACCCCTCAAAAAATTTAGCTCCAATGCTTTTTTTTCTGTCTGTTCGCACTCTACCGAGCAAACGGCATGCGATCTTGATGAAAATTGGAGGGGACCTTCGAAATCTCTGAACTTAGACCTGCCACGTTTTTGGGTACAATCGAAGAAATATTTCTCATGAATATCGTGCTTTTACGATTTTTTCCGATTTTTAGTGCGATATTTTCTTGACATTTGGGCCGATTCTGACCAAACGGTTGGGGCTACAACGTTCATATTTTACATGGACATTAAGGTAATGGTGATGTATTGCTTTTTGAAAGAAAAAGTTGAAAAAGTTGAAAAAGTTTGCCAGAATCCATAGAATAAAGGTTTTAATTTGAGTTTTTTAGGTTTATAATAACAACTAACAAGTAACAATAGAAACTTGACAACAATCACCTACAATGCGTTTAAAAAGCACTTGCAAAGGAAAAGTGGTCCTGCGCAAACTAAAAACTTACAAAAAAGCTCATCCATTAATGCGACTAAAAAAAAGCGTTCGCGAAGCGGCCTAGTAATAGTGTCATCAGCGTAAACTTGTAAAGGTATAGTAATTTGTTACCATTTTCAACATGTCATTAACATAAACATGGTACAAAAGAGGGCCCAAAATAGACCCTCTTGGGGTACTGCGGATGAACAATTACCCAACTTACTAAAAGTGTTAACAAGTTTTACGGTCATGATAAATAGTTTCTAAATAACTGCAACAAAGGCCCATGTATACCAATTCGTTGAAGCGCTCATAAGTCTTTCATGTAGCAACTAGGGATGACATTGCAGAATCGATTAATCGATTCCTGTCTGCACCAATTGAATCGATTTCTCACTAGACAGTTTAAACATTTGCGCGTCGAATTATGGGGGGTGGCAGAGCGATGAACCAAGAGTCTACTGCCCCTCCCTCTCCCTCCAGACGCCGATCGTACTCGAAGGCAGGCAGTACGGTCAACAGGCGACGACGCAACGTTGCGAAATATATCGTTTCATGACGTACGGTGGGCGAGACACGCCTTCACGGGCTCCGCAGAAATATTGCCGCGTATCACGGGTTCCACAGAACCGGCTATATATATATATTCGGCCATAGGCAGGTACCTAAACTGAAATTGTTCACTTGTATCTAGTGTACGTAGGCCTATGCTAGTCCAGGCATGTTGAGTGCCCTGAATAGCCTATACATCTTCACTGACATTCACAAAAATAGACTACTAATTTTTTTGTTATTTTGAACATCAAATGTCACTGAAGTGTTCAAGTGACTTAATTTCTACAATTGTAACGAAGCATGCTATATATTCCGAGTTAAACATTGTCAAACCTCATTTTATTTTTTGAACCACTTCCTTTCAAAAGAGTTTCTATTTCAACAATTTTGGTAGCTGGTTTGCACGACCCAAGTAGGCCTATACACGGCAAAGTATCTAGTAGAATTAGATTTTTTACTTGCATCCACTGTAGCGCTTTAAACATTTTATTTATGGATCTAGTTCTGTTTTGCCTTTTCTCCCAATATTTCCCTCATTACCGGTAGGTCTACTTGTTTTTTGTTTTGGCAATAGTACCAATATCTCATTTTTCATAGAAAAAATAATATGTCTTATGTGCTATGGGGAGCAACACTCTTTTTGCTTTTACATATTAGAATAGGTCTATTTATTCTTTAAAATGAGCCAACTTTTTTTTGCCATTGTTTTAATAATGCAGTGACCTTGTTGTTTACAGGTCAATCCTTGATCTATTGTTGTAGGCCTACCTAAGTATTCAATTTCTGTCCAACCTCAATTTTTTCTCCTGCAATGTTGACATCAATTTGTCCCAAATTATTCCTAGTTCTATTTAGAGCTCCGTGAAAGCGGTTTAATTATTTAATGAATTTTGTTCTATAAATTGTATATTTTGGTTTTATGGAGTAGATCTTGCGTTTTTGCGTTTTTTTTTTATAAATCTGTATACAGAATTTACGGACAATGTATGAGCAGATTTGATTTGTGGATAAAGTTGCATGCCAAAATGTCAAAATTAAAGTCCCCTCGTGAATGTATTTAATTTAACATTTTGTGTTTATTTATTGGTTAATTTGCAGTTTTTCAGTCGAGTATTTTACTACTTTACAAATTTTGGTATTTGATTGCGATTCAATTTTGATATTTTCTGTCTCAAAACTGATTAATTCATCCACATTTTGTGAATTAACAAAAATTTTAGACCTTTTGTCTTTCCCGGTGGCCGCGGTGCTTGCGAATTTCACTGGGCTCTAGTGCTAGGTGAACAGATTACCATAGCCTTGTTTTTTGTCAGTACTATTTGGCATCATTTTGTTGGTCTTCAGCAACTTTCTAATCTCGTTAAATAAATTTTTAACTTCTGGAACACTGTAACAGTATTCTTCATATTTCCTCTTAGATTTTTGAGTAGGCCCCTACCTACTACAATGCATAATTAAAATTTACTTAAAAATTGCTGATAATTGTACCAATCATAAAATATTTTTGTAAAAATAGTTTCTCTGGATTCACTGCCATGATCAAGTGCTAATACAAGAATGAAGCCATAGTAAATTTTGTTCCATTAAGTACCAGGCCTAAAATGTTTCAAGCTAAGCTCATCCATGCATCTACACCAGTTAATACGTACATTAAGGATAGTACAATAGGCTATCTTAATCCAAACAACTCTTCTCCACTGAACCGTGCTAGTTTATGAGCTCATTCAAATCATTAGGCGAAATATGCACATGAGCAAAATAATCAACAGTCATGTTGCGTTAAAATTACGTGTGAACCCCCCTATTTTGTGTGCTTTCTTATATTAGCGTACTGATAAACCCAGTCCATTTTGTAGTTATAGCATATCTCAGACTTGAGTAGTATAGCTTCATCTCGAACTTTTGACAGCAATATTAGTTAAGTTCAATGTAGGTACCTAGGTTAAAGTTTCTGTGCTTCATGAAGTATATTAATTTTTTCAGGAGAGTATTGCAAGAGAAAGCACCTGATATGCCACAATACGCGTAAGTTGACCAGGTGTAATCACTACACTTGTATGTTTTGTAAGCCTATTTAACACAACTATTATCTTCTGTGGATATTAAAGTTTATTTAAAGTTGGTACGTAGTAAAGATGTGCGGGGAGCCCAAAATCCGGGCCAGGCTCGGGCTTTATGTGCCCTACTCAAGTTTATATCGATGACCTAACCTGTGCAACCATAACCGGCACAACCAGGCGGCACAATTTAAAAGTTGAATCCATTTATATTGTTACAAGTCTGGCCGTAAGCAAGAATCCGATTTAATATCGTCTTCCTGAGCCTGGCGTGTGTTCCGTACATCCTAATTAGTTGTGTTGCGTTCCCTGTCATATAGTGATACAAACAATTATTACTACTTCACTAAGTATGCTCTTAGTCTTTTCTGTCATCCTCGAGACACATTTAATTAAAGGTAATTAATCGCTTTTTTATTTTCTCAAATATGCAACCTAAGTCAAAATATAACAAAAGGCTTGGAAACCTGGCTCTATTAAAGCACCAAAACTTTTTTTCAAATTTTTCTGATCGGGCACACAGCAAATATTGTCTCTTTAAAATAATTTCAAACCAGTTCGCCGTAGCACATCATTCAATGTAGGTAGTTGTGTTTTTGTGACATTAATTTTCAACTGGCTTTCTAGAAAATGTCTAAAAATGAGTGTTTTTTTTTCAATTGTCTTTCCTGCGAATTTTTTAGTGTACCGGTATTTTGTACTGATTTGTACCGCCAAACGAAAAAATTGTCAGGAATGACAATTGTAAAAAAAAACTCTTTTCTCCGAGACACCTTCTAGAAAACCAGTTGAAATTAATGTCACAAAAACACAACTACCTACGTTGAATGGTGTGCTAGGGCGAACTGAAGTTTGAAATTATTTTGAAGAGATGTTATTCGCTGTGTGCTTGATAAGAAAAATTTGAAAAAAAAAGAATAGTTTTGATGTTCTAATAAAGCCAGGTTTCAAAGCCATTCACTATATATTTTTACTTGCCATTTGAAAAAAATAGAAAACCGTGATTGATTCACCTTAATGAATGTGTTGAGGAACAAATAATAATGTAAACTAGGGTGTCCATATTTCAAAAGTGAAAAATATAAAATAATGATAATAAACTAATAATATGAAACATCCAGTTCCAGCATGAGTTTGGTTGGGCTATGATGTAGGCCTAGGTGAAAAAGCCTGACAATATTATATGAAGTCAGAATATATTTATATAATAGGGCTATAGAATTGCCTTATACAATCACATTATGTTTGAGTGCATGATCAAGTTAGGATATTTATTTTTTATAATCCAGTTGTATGTAATTTAACTTTTAAATAAAGCCCTGTATACTTTTAGTTAAAATATGGTTGTGATGAACCATTTTAGATAGGCCTACAGTATTATGGACCCTAGGTCAGTGGTTCCCAAAGTTTCCAGCTACTGTACCCCCTGAGTAGTTTGGCTACAACCACGAACCCCCACCTTCTAAAGGCTAAGAACAGTAAAAATTACCTGCTGTTTTCACGCCGTTTTCCTGCTTGAGCGATTTTATAACTTGCGAGATAAGATGCAAGTGCATTTTGACTGTCACTGAATGTTACCAAACGCATTGTTTTCAAGTGAGAATCATTGTGCTGTTGCACATTGTATGGTTACACGGAAGTCGGTGGACTGTCATGCCTTTGCCTTCGTCAAGTGCAACATTCTGATCTGCAGTGCCAATTAAATTTATAAAATACATTTTTTTATGGACAGCCAACATTAAAATGTTCTTCACAAGTTAGTAGCTTAACAAATTAGCACGATTTTGATGGGACAGTAATAAGTATTGTGTGTTTATGCTGGACTTTTTCGTGTACCCCCTGGAAACTCTCCGCATACCTCTGGGTACGTGTAGCACAGTTAGGAAATGGGAACTACTGTCCTAGATTAAAGGAATCTATTTCTGTATTCAAGACTTTTGCGGTCTGAATATATTATGAAACGACAACAAGTAAGTCTTGATCTGCGATGAGGCAGAATTATCCGTTTGCACTTCTTTTTTTTAAGTCGATCGATGAAGTGACCTAGGCCTACCCATTTAAAATAATTTGTTTCAAATCGAATAAACTTAGAAAATTACTTTATCTTTCGAATTATTTACAGCAGCATTTTACACATCTTCATGAATGTATGTATTTTTTTATAAAGTAAATAACAATATTGTTCCGTTCTAAATCGTTTTTTAAAAGCGCGTATTGTATCTTTAGTAGTATACGTAAAATGCATGCAAGGCACAATCATAAAACTAAACATTTTACAATAATCGATCATAAATCTTTTTAGCACTTGAGGAAGTAATGGTGAAGAAATACCAAACAAAATCTTCATGATAACATAACATAACATTAAGATGGTCAAAACCATAGACGGAAGAGTTAAATTCTACCTCTCTTGAAGTGTCTAGCCACAATTGGTGACTTGGCAACACAGCACTGGTTTCTTATGATGGCAGTACTGAAGCATGGTATCGCCATTGAATTGAAACTCTTGAGCAGACTACATCGTGACTTCCCGCGGTCAAGGCGCTGTTGCCGAAATTATTGTGGCGCTCGCCGGTCACAGTAGATATTACAACAACACAACGCAAATATCTCACAATCGGATTGCAATACACCATCTTTTTTAAATGTATTCATGTTAATCCTGAAGTTACCTTTGTTTTGGCCGCAAATTTATTAACATGTCATTATGTTTGAAGGTGCTATGCAAAGTTATAGGACAAGGAATGCACCAAATATCAAATCATGCCTGCTCCCTCTTTAGTTTAATCTAAAATTCATGCAAATAGTCTATTTCAAAACCATCATGTGCTGCTATGTTTTGACCACTAGGTCGAGTTTTGGGCATTGTTGGCCTAATTTTTGTAACCCCTAGCATTATTTACCTGAAATGATGCAGCAAGTAGAGTAATGGGAGATATCAGGTCTATTCAAGGATGGCGAATTTATGCCGCGGTAAAGTTGTTATGTCTGAAAAATAATTTAAATTTTTGTTAATTAACTAATTTGAGTCAATGAAAATGACTAATGATGTTGAGGTAGGTACTTAATAATATTTTTTTTTTTCTGAAACACTTGCTACATAATATTATGTATGTACATGAACTGTTGTGAAATAAATATATTTTCACAAATGGGACAAAAGAGAAAAGAATAGATTTGGGAACACCTGGACAAGTTCCTAGAAAATGGGACTGTCCCCTTAAAACAGGACAATGAGATAAATCTGACAACACTTCTAACTGGATATGTCTAATGATGATGTTCTACAGTCTTCAGCATTACACAATTGGCAATTGCTATCAAGAAGGCCTAAGTACTAGAAGGGTTGGCCTACGCTTTATGTTCGTCTGCATGTGCGCAGTAAATCTTACGATCTTTTTTCAAACAATTAAGTAGATATCAGATGTCTGCTTGTTTTTGTCTCGTGAATTGGCAAACTCGATTCAAATGTAGAAATGCTTCTTACTGTCATATTCAATATAAGTTCAACATGGCATTCTTTGTTAGCAATCAGAATGATTCACCCACATACTGTAACATTAGGTGTGTTGTTTCTCTGCTTCTTGTTAGTATTGCTCAGTTTATATTGTGCAGTTCCTACCTATTGTGCAATGTATATTCACAAAATAGTAAAAACACAAGTTGTAAAACTATAGCCAAGTACTTTAAAAGGGAACTTTCTTCCTCTCGTGGTAGTGATATCAAAATGTTGTCCAAGTTTAATTGAGCGAGCGTCTCCACTTGACTCTTATGGCTCGAATGTCTTTTTTTTTCTGTTACTGCTTCGATACAGGTCGCACCGTTTCTCTGATCGACCTGAAATTTTGCACACATGCACATACCACCTATGCGGGTTGCTGTATAGTTTTTGAACAAAATCCGATCGTTGGTTATAAAAAATAAAAATGTTCCGATCGTTATGAAATTTTGCAGGGTCAATAAGTACAACATTCTCTCCTATTTTACAAATTTTCAGCTAAATCGGTCAAGACCTTAAGTAGTGTAGATAGAAATTACATTTTAACAAAAGTAACGTTACCATGGCAGCGAAAAGTCGCACGAGAATTCTGGTCACTATGCACTGCCACCTAGAAGTAATCAAAATACTATCAAGGAAGCAGTGTATTATTTGTAATCAAAGAGTTAAAATAGTTTTCCAAAAGAAATGATGTCAAGGTCCTCTAGATGGCGGTGGATTTTATCCATTCTCTCCTATTTTACAAATTTTCAGCTAAATCGGTCAAGACCTTAAAGACTTATTGGTATGTAACATTATGGGAATGTCGTACTCTGGTCGTGTTGCACGTACCGGTGCTCGCTCAACAACGCGACGGGACTTTAAGCGTTTTTCTAGTATATCACTTAGGCCTAAATAAAATTTCCGTTGACGGTGGCTCATACGTTTGTCCCAATCGAGGTCCGAAGCGTATGACGCTCGAAGGGCGCGGGTTTAAATCCCGCATAAGACATATTTTTTTGTAATTGTCCTTCACCCTAATCTATCACCACATCATTCATCTTGAATATCAATATTGCAATAATAGAGACACTTAAAGCAACAATAATCAATCAATCACAATTAATGTATTGTCTTTTGCTAGTAAGTAATTATAGCTCTAGCTATTTAAGACGCATAATTTTCAAACAAATCAACTTGGCTTATTGTCCGTTGAATATTGATGGATGTATAGGGCCTAAACAGAAGAGAAATGTGATACATGGCTGTTGCCTGGATACGCCGACAATTATTCTGAGTTTTTTGGTTATTTATTGTGTATTTGACACGTTCCTTAACCAGACATGAGCAAAGTTTTTATAAGAAAACTTTGCATTTAAAATAGGCACAGCCTTAGGCCTAGATCTTTAAATTACTTGCTAGAAGAAGCCAATATATTAATTTAATTCAACTGATATATTAATTTCAATCATATTATTAAACTGGGCAAACATTTTGAATTCACTACTTTGACAGGCTGTAAGTTTTTTTTACAGTATTTGGCTGCAAGTTTTACAACTTGTTTGTTGGGAAGATATCATCCATTTTTGCAGTATTATACATAGTGACTTAGAATTTTCAAATGTTGATAACGACTTTTTATCAACATTATTTCACTTTTCTATTGAATATAATAATAAAATATTCCTGGACATTATAGGCTCAAGTAAGAACACTTGTTGCATGGTTGAACTAAAATATAAAGTGCTATGATTGCAAATTATTCAAAATTATCCATTTTATCCACCCACAAAAACAAAAAACAGTTACAATTTAAAAAAAATAGTCTGATCGAGAATCAAACTCCGCCTACCTTAACCACTGGGCTACACCTAATTCTTTGTTAATTCTGCACTGGTGGCTTCCTTATGCAAAGCCTAAGCATTATACATAAAAAAAAGTAAAAAATAATTGTGAATTTATTTAATGTTAATATGAATATGGGGCTGCTTTTGAATAGGCCTATTAACCCGAGAGTAGTCGCGTGTGGTCTTTTAGACCGACTTTTTTTTTCAACAGTTGGTATTTGCACAGCGCGCATGCGTGGCTTGTCTAGTTCCGCCTACCTTCCCAAAATAGATTTGTGAAGCCAGTGTGCAATACGCGATTCAGTTTTCTGCCAGAACTTCATCTAAGATGAGAGGTCCTGTTTGGTTGCTCGGTCTTTTCGACCGCTGCGCGACTACTAAGGGAGGCAAAAATATGCATACTCAATCACTATTATGAGACATGTATTTTGTTATTGTAGGTTGATTATTCTTCAACATACAGTGTTGGCATAATATTACTGTCTTGTTTACTAATAATACGAACTACAGGGTGTTTCAAAACATATTTTTATACCTTTTTGTAGGTTTGCTACTTTTCTGTGTTTTGATTGATTATTGATTGATTATTTATTGATTATTGATTGACAATTGATTAATATAACCCGGTATGCTGTTACATATATTATAAATTACCTTATATTCGTAATCAAAACGTCATCCTAACGTTATTAGCCCATAATAAATAATGCGGTCTAAAGGACCGCGCGCGACTACTAACGTTACAAACAGGGGCGCGACTACTCTCGTGTTAATTTAAATAAATTTGGCAATCAAATTGCGTGGGATAGATGTTTGCGAGCATTTGCTTGTTGGACCGGGGCTAATATTCAAAATTAGTATGCACTGCTCATTTGCATGTGCAATGTTTATTGCCGTCAATAAAATGAATTATTTTTTACAAGACTGCGGCATGCGGTTAAATTCTGAACATTTTGGCTGTTGCTTATAGTATTGGTGTGGATATTAATGCGATTTTTGTTAAATCTGACTAGCCAAAAAGTATGCCTAATTTCCAGTGTAGAAAACTCACTCAGCAAATCCCACATATAAGGCATATTATTTTTGTAATCGTCATTCATCAGTCATCTATCACCACTCATCCTCTTAAATAGCCTTTTAGTGCATGAAACTTTAAGCAACAAAATACAAAACATAGATGCACATTAGTTTACGTATATTATATTTTTTATCCGACGAGAAGTGATATCGTCGGTGAAGTGGCAATACTGCATAAGTGAATGCGTAATAACTTCATAAGTGACGTTTTGAGTCATTGTTGAGGAGACGCAAAAAACTTAACAATAGGGAACAAGCCTTCAATCCAGAAATCGAATATGTTAACATTAACAACAACAAAATAATTTGAAATGTATTAATTTTTGTTTCGGGTTCGTATTGTGGTCGATATTTAACAAAGAAAATTTGAATCTGGCTTCCCGCCAAAAGACAACACGAAAAGTAGTGCGACGTCATCGGGATGTTTAACATCCCCATGACGTCACAGCGCAGTTAGGCGCACACTCAAAAGAAGCTAGCAGACCGCTCCCCGTGCTCCTGTCAGTTGTGTTATCCTTTAGATTTCTAGATTAAAAGAAATGCCGCGTTATAAAAGCTACCATAAGGGCATTTACATTTACGGTTTAAGGAGTCAGCCTTGTCAAAACCCAGTTCAGTCATTTATGTAGCCTACTTAGACCAGGTACTGTCGAGATAAATTATGTGGGACAAGGCGGCAATTTTGAAGGATCCTACGGTGAACATGCTGCGAACTGCGTGAGCATCGCATCGATGTCACGACCCATCAGCGAACGTTGGCGCGGGAATTCAAAACAATATAACTTTGTACCCCAATAGTTGCCACGGATTTTATTTTTTAAAATTTATTTCAATTGTGAAGATTATTTTACTGTGTTCTATAAATAATAAAAAATGTAAAACGTTAATTTGAAACCAAGGCTAGTTCCCTAGTCAGCCTATACTGCCAACAGAAGAACTACTTCTAATTCTATTCCTCTTCTAAACATGCATTGTTGATGTGATTGTGATTAAGTTTACTATTTTATTTTTATCTCCAAAGTAACAATGCACAACAATTAAATACATATGCGGTTTACGCCTGCCGTTTTCCGCGTACTTACGCAGTTTTACGGCCATAAGTTACAAATGTTAAACAGTCAGCTGATGGGCGGCCTAGGCTTGCTAGGCTTCCTTCACGGAAACTTTGCTGCTTGCTGGATTGATATGCATGCACATTCACTATTCCGTGACTATCCTGGTCATGCTATCTATAGGGATACTTTTGAACTTCTAGGCCTTGTTTGCAACGCTGGCTCTGTGGATAAATTTTCTTCCCCTTTTCGAAAATTTTATCGGATCTTGTCCCACATTGACATTTAAGCGCCCACCACTTTTTTTGCCTCCTACCCCCATAGTATTTTGTCAATTTTTTAGAATTCAAAAAAACTAAACCCAAGTTCAAAATTTTATTTCCCTTACTGGTAATTTTGTCAGATTTCATCCAAAATTGACATAAGCCTGCATTACCGCCCCTTCCCCTTCACCCTCCCCAAGCCATGCTTATTGGAACTCCACCCCCCACATTTTTATCATTTCAAAAAACTAAACAAATTAAAATTAAAAATTATTTCCCTTGCTGTTAATTATGTTGGATTGTTTTCAACCTTGACATCACCAACCCTTTACAGTTACACATTTCCCACCACCTCTTGCCCAACTACCCCAGCACCCTCCCCCCAAAAATTCTTTACCTTTTAGGTTATTTGTTTGGATTTTATCTGATATTGACATTTAGCCACCTACAACCCCCTACCAAAGTCACTGCTCCCCCCCACACCCTCTCCCTCCCCCACTCCCACCACCCCCCAACCCCTCCTTCCCCCAATTTGTTGGTTGTAATTATAAAAAAATAAAAATACTTATTTAACTTGGCCTTTTATTTGATCGGTTCTAATCCGATTTTGACATTACCCCCCCCCCCAACCTACCCTCGGCCACTATTCCCCAGGATCTCTTTTCCCCAAATGGTTTCTGGAAAATAAATCCCCTTAATTTTTTTATATTAAAAATACATAATAAATATGCAAAATTTGATTCCCCTTCCATATCATTGTTTCTCATGCTATCCACTATTGGCAAAGCAACACCTCCTACACCCCCTGACGCCCGTCTGGCAGACGTGGTAGTATGGCTAGTGGTTAATTAGACACACAGAGGCAGATTTGATCTTTTTATCCAACCAGTTTTTTTTTTTTTTTTTTTAAATGCCTACATTTCTGGTGTCAGAAAACTCACTTCTTGTGCCTAACTAACTAATGCCTCTATTATTAATTATTATGGAGATTCTAAACAGATTCTTTATTTTAATGTTGAAATTGATTAAACCCAAATATTGTGTGCTCTGTATTTATATTAGGGATGTGCATTTTTATATTGACATTGCCCTTGAACAAGGATGCTAAATAATGTTTTATTTCAGTGGCGCTGATAATTAGGGCTCTGGTCCTGTATAGGGAACCACAAGTCTAACATGGGAAGCGAGTTCGGTGCATTGGAAGAGAATGTCCCCATAAGAATAGCATTAGGCTATTTTTAAAACGTATCTTTATCTTTTGAACAAGAAGTTTTAAGAAATATCATTCACATTACGTCATTAACCATTCTTTTCTTCAACTATCACATATAGTAGAATATTAATACTATGTTTAGAATTTAAATGAGTTCAAGTTTAACAAGATGATGTTTGCATTTTTCATCTGCGTCGCGCGTCGATCCTCCGTGATTGGCTGTTGAATCGAAGAAACAAACATGTCGGACAGCCGAGCTCGCCGTGCACTTGAATGCTGTACGTACAAAGCTGCTCCTCGCTAGTCGGCCGTGCGCATGCGTTGGTTCTCTATCTCTTTTCTACTGTGCGTCTCTTTGTATTGAATCGCTCCAAAACGCGAAATATACATGTGTTTCAACAACGTTTATTCAAATTCAGTTGCGATTTTTATAAATTAAATGCATCAAATGTGACAAGAAAAGAATGGTGATTAACGTAATGCGAATGATATTTCTTAAATACTTCTTGTTCAAAAGATACAAGCGTTTTAAAAATAGCCCAATGCTATTCTTATAGGGACATTCTCTTCCAATGCACTGAACTCGCTTCCCGCGTTAGACTTGTGGTTCCCTATAGCGTATAGGTCTCATAAGGCATGTTTTGTTGTAATCAACCTTGATTGTCATCGCTCACTACTCGTTGTCTCGAATAGCCTTCAGTGCATACTGTGTATTCTTTTTCAATCATCTGTTGATTAAGTAACTTCTCTCTTTCTTTTGGGTACTGGTTCTCCCGTATCTTTGCTTGTTCAGATATTTGAGATATTTTGTATTTATTTTAGTTTTAAGGGAGTTCTTTCTTTATTACGGTAGGTTTATCTGTGTTTAGTATCAGGTAGTTCCTTTTTTATCCACGCCCAAGATTTAAAAATACATGTAATGCCTACTAAGAATACAATAAAGAACAGGGTTAAAATTTAGCACTCCCGAGGCAAGTGTTTTGTTGTGAGGGCGAGTAACCTTTAAGAATTGCTTGCCCAGAGGGAGTGTTTTTTTTTGTTTTTTTTGTGAACTATAACATACAATACTCTAATTTCAAACTACAGCTCAGCTTGATATGTATGGCGACAAACAAATGCAATTTTGTCGGAAACCAAATGCAATTTTGTCGGAATATTTTGAGAACACGCTCTCACACCAACATTGCTTAGTTCAAAACTAATTTGAATGGACAATGCTAAAAAATAAAGTGCAGACCAAACCCAAAGTTGACAAATGCAGCTTAGCTATGTACACACATGGGTTTAAAAAACTACCATGCACTGGTTCTTCTCCTACTAGCCCTACCATCAATCAGTTCAATGTGAGCGTTTGTTTCTCACATTCAAATAATTAAAACAGACTGGCATTAGAATAAAGCTTCTCAAAACCAATATTCATATTAGCAAAGTCAATTGAACTGTGGTTTTGTGATGCACAACAACCGAGAAAAAATTTGAGCCCTGGTAAAGACTATCACTAATATGAGTGAATGAGCTTGGATCAACTTTTTTTCAAAAATAACCATTTAAAACTAATTTAATTGCCAAATCCATTGAATTTCACATATTTTCAGATCCACTTTTGACCTCTATTTTCACTGAGAAAATATGAAACTTGTTTAGGTGCATTAGGAAGGATATGTAGATTCAGAGAACACTTCCACGTTTCAAATAAATGTCTCATATATTAGCTTGGGAACTTACTACAAATTGTTTCTTTAATGGTATTTTTATGGTTGAGTCACTATAAAGAGTAATGGATACGTACTATGAACATGTGCTTCGATAGAATTATGTGCATATCCTTTTTAAACCACCTCCTTAAGTTTCACATTGTTTGGGTTTAATTAGAGGTAAAATAGTGGCTCAGCATAAATCCATGCATTCCGCATTAAAGCCTGGTTTACCTGAGCTCATCCAATGTATTTATTATTTATGAATTGACTTGTCGAACAGTGCTTTGAAATGCAACATTGTATCTATTCAGAGGTCAACCTGAAGTACAACAGGCCAGTTCATACTCCGTGGATGTGAGCTACCACCCTTCTAATGGCCATCCAGATAACCACTCGCCCAAGTCATCTCTTGGTCTCTCGGAGACTCCTACCCTGGTTGCTCGTACACAAAAGCAACAAACTACACAACAGGTAAAATGATTTTTTCTTATGGCTAGGGACCCTGAAAAATGGTAAATAAAGCTGCCAGAAAGTGTACAAAAATTATTAAAAAGTGATGCAAAGAATCAGTTTTAAAACCAAAAGTTGACAAAAAGCGGTAAAATAAATAATGAGATTGAACAAAAATATCTACAATTTATGCACATTGTTAAATGCACTGCTTTGTGATTATTAAGGATGTGATAACATTCAAGGATATTGTAATTCGGATTTAAAAGCAAAGTGGCTGACATCTGGTGAGCGAAGCGCGAACCCGCCGGAGTAGCATTAAGTTGAGATATGGCCGCTTATAAGTATGTTTTCCTATGGCACTTGCAATGGATCACGACTGAAATAAACACTCAATAAAGACAAAACTACACCACCAATTTATGAAATTGAGTTTGTAAGTCTAGTGGAATATCTGTAGCCACATCGTATACATCCTAGATAGGAAAATGTTAATGAAAATAAGCGTGAAAGTTGAACTTCGGGGACGATAACATTTGAAGTAACCCGGAGGAGGGTAGGATGTTTTCGTCGGTTTAATCGGGGAAAAAATATTGTAGGGGACGTTTAAAAAGTATAAGATTATATTTAAACTATCTATGAATGAAATAAAATGGTAAGATTGTTAAAAACACGTGATGATGGAGCATCAGCTTGTCATGAGTTTGTTCATTTTTAGGCCTACAAGTGGGCGTATGTATAGGCCTACACACAGCTCTCAATGTAGGATGTTTTTGTCAGTGAAATCGTGAAAAAATACTGTAGGTGACGTTGAAATAGTGTAACATTATTTTTAAACTATCTATGATTGAAATAAAATTGCAAGATTGTTAAAAACATGCGATAATCGAGCATCAGCTAGTCATAAAGTCGTTCATTTCTAGGCCTATAAGTGGGCGTGTGTACACAAACCACATCAATCATTTGTTTGATATTTTCGAGCCTGCTCGGCAACTTATTTAATATAAACTAACGCTGCTCAATACCAATAATATTATGCCCATGGAGAAAAGATTCTGATAGCAATTTTGTACACGAAATTGTTTCTCAGAGAGATCTAGGCGTTCCGAGGAGGGCCTAGGCCCTAGCTGCGAGTTTCCGAGTTTAGCACCACCAACGACGTACGTTAGGTTACGGGAAACAGCTTTTTCCGAATAAATGAGTTAACGAAATGGCTGTAGGTCTAGTCTATTAGAAATTACACAGATGCAAGTAAAATAATGTCCTATAATTTTGTCACACATGGCCCGGAACTATCTGGTATTGTAGGAAATCAAATCGGGACCGATCGGGAAAAGTAGGCCTAAATTGACTCTTCGGAAAAGGAAATAAATATATTTCAAAGAGTTGCAGGATGACTTTGAACATCACAATAGGCTAACTAATGTCATAACATTAATTTACATCCTAATTGCATATCACAACATTCACCAACGATTGATTATTGAGCATTCAAATCGTCAGTTTATACACAGCTGCTTAGGGAAGGACTACTCCTAATGCTACTCCGGCCGGCCATGATGCACGTTACGCCCACCGACGGTGCTGCCCCTGGATTTCACTTTAAATCCCTATACCATTTTATGTTACTTCTAACTTCTAAGAATGGTACAGTACTGCTATCCCAGACGTTGATGTAAGATACATGATCATGTATATTTTATAGAATACAGCCAATTATATATGAGCCCCGTTTCATCACAATAAAGATAACTATAATTAGAAACGGACAACTCATTCTCACCACGGTTTATAACACCCATAGTCTGCTTTTTTCCTTCTTGTACTTTTCCCCCACTCTACCGTCAATGCAAGTTAGGTGTAGGCTAAGAGTAGGTAGCTGTAAACTCGTTACGGACTAAGCGAGTAGACTGATGGTTTTTACTTGTCTTCCCTTCCTGTTCTATTATGTAAAAATAATTTATTAAACAATTTGTAATTTTTTTAAATAACAAATGTTTAAATACTGTACAGTATGTGGTTCAAATGTGTTGCTTGAGTTGAGATACTGTCGCCAGTCGTCTTCAAAGTGAAGCGCGAAAGCACGGAAAAATCACTTGATTTTAATCAAATATTTCCACCAAAATAATTACATTTACTGTAATGAAATGTTATTGTGCATTTACTGTACGGTGTGGTTTCTACATTCAAATAAATATATCCTGAAAGCTCACAGACATTTTAATTATTTACAAAAGTGATGAATTCAAACCCCATGCACGGCAACATGGCAATGGGACTCTTAGGGAAGGTCTATGCTTCCTATTTGATTCTACCTCCCTTTTCCCAAGTGGAACCTCAAGGGTAATGCAAGTCAAAACAATACAATCACGTTCCGTTTGCTGCCTCGCTGTCTTCGATGTCATGTGTTTGGCTTTCGTTATCGACTGTTAGCTCATTTCCAAACATAAATTTCGAGTGTGACACCATCAGCTCAGCCAGTGCATGGCACAACATGAGATAATCTCCGTCTTTAGAGTTTGGCTCGTGCCACTATTGACCAATTATTTCATACTTCGATAATCAGTAATGAATTTTGGTTATCGATTATCAAAATTATATCTATTATTGATTATCGAGCGATAATATCGATTATCGTGTGCATCCCTAGTATTTGTACATAATATGCTATAAACAACATAACATTTAACTAAACTCGAGGCATGCTGCTTTGTGATGTAAGGAGGCGGGAACATCACCAGTTTGTCAATTCACAGTCAGGGGCGGATTTAACGGGCGGCAAGGTCGGGACCCCGCCCCCCTTCAGTTACAATGTTCGTTTTTAGCATTTTCTCAATCTTTGTTGACATTTTTAATGACGGAGAATCAACGCCTGACAGATTACCTGAAGATATTAGTACGATGGTTTCATAATAATGACAGGTTGTTACTGGTTAGAAAGTAAGGGTAGGGTAGGAGGTGGCCGAGTCACATTCAAAGCAGATTTACAAGTTTCAGAGAAACAGCCCTATGTAAACGTAAAAGCGGATGTTCATTATTCTAAATTCAAGGGAAATGTTATTTTAGCATCCTTCAAACCGTACCAACTACAAAAGGTCAAAAACTCGACCCATAGATGTGGGCCGTTTTATGACATGCCGGGGGACAGTCGGGCTTGCAAACAAAAAGGAAGGTTTGTGTTAACATTTTTAATAAAGAGGCAGGAGCGGCAAGTACCTGCAATAAATATGACATACCGTATTTACTCGGTTATAGGCTGCCATCGAGTAATGGCCGCACCCTTATTTTGACCACTCAAGTTTTAAAGAGTAGCATGTTGTTGTCATTGGAAAATGGCTTAACATAATGGCCGCACCCCACTTTTCGAACTTGATAATTTAAAATATACCTGGAGCCTATACAGTAGTAGACATCTCACCCCAAAATCGTGTATTTGCCCTCAGTCATAGTCGAGGTGATTCGGGTGAAAGACGAGTTATTGATAGGCACTTGCTTTACGAGACTAGCCATCTGATTTTAGACTATTATTCATTATATTTTGTGTGCAGTGTTTTCACTCCCAAACGGACTGTTGACCGATTTCAGTCAGACAAGCAATCTACAAGGCAATATAGGCTTCAAAATTTAACCCTTATTCATGATTGAAATTCGCCTGAAAACGTGTCTTCGGCCACCTTACAAGGCACTTTTTCAAAAAAATCTCGCTTATGGCGATAAAGCCTTCGTCGGCTGACTACCTGACCAACCTCGTGGGGAGTGAAAATTAAATAAAGCCCAATGCCAACCAGGCCCTTCTTCGAAATTTCGCCCCTGTTCACAGTTATCCTACAATGTACGTCGTGACTTAGGAAAACTTGTCGTTATATAGAGAACTATTTTCTACTAATTTACTTCTATGAGAATTTATATTGAGTTAACAGAAAAGTATTTCCACCTTAAAAACTCTTGTTGCAACCATCTTTTCTAGATGCACAATTCTAAAAATAAATTTATCCTCAACATATAGGATTAGATAATTCAATTTTTAAATGGATGTCCAATATTGATTATGGTCCTAATGCTCTAGGAACTAATAGTAATAAGAAACTGATTAACATTCTCATATTTTTATTCAGGTGACAACGCTAACGAAGGTGGTACGAGAGGTTCACCATGTGGGACCTGAAGGACAGCCAATCGATTACGTAGGCATTCCATATCCTGGTGTAGGAGTTGTTCCTACGTCGACTGCCCCTTCGGGCTATCCTCATCCACAATTTGCCAATTACGAGCTGCTCGCTGGCCAAGAGCCATATCCTACACTAGACTCAGGTATTGACAAAAACAATTTCTGGATACTTACAATTAGAGCCTTGTGAAAGTTGCAACTACCAGACCTACTGCCAATAACTGACAGTTCCATATTTTGGGTGTCTAATTTGGGGCCCTTAAATTTAACATTCTAGGGACCATAAAAATCCGAGTTTGAATGTAGACATTGTCACATTATAACTAGAGATGGACCAATACCAGAATTTGTCATTACCAATTCCGATACCACTTTTTCCCGAACTGATTCATTGTTTGCTCTTTGATTAACCAGACCTTAAATTTGGAATAAAACGGGCATCACGGAGTGAAAAACGTATGGTTGGCCGAGCAAGAGTCCCTAATGCTTTGCAGACAGACTTCAAAAACCAACTTGAGGTCAAGGCCTAGGTAAAGTAGCCCTAGCTGAAGCCGTGTACTTAAAAATAATAAATATCTGCTTGTGGACGGGTAGAGCGTGTGATCTTGTAGTAGGTCTAGGTCCCAGCACATGTTCAAGCCGCTTATCACTCAACTCCTAAATGACATGTCTGAAAAACGGATAGCCCTAGTTGCGCAACAAATCGTTATCAGACTGATTTAATGGGTCTAGTTTGTCCCGCTTCACTCTTCTTGGCCTCTCCATAGACATATTGTCCCCTTCTTTCAATATAGAAGCTGCTGAAGCACCAAACCTTTTCAGCCACATAATCATGACAGATAATGGCCTAGGGCCCAGGCCTAACCTAACCTTTAACAGTGCAGGAAGTTAAACATATTTCAAACTTCAAAATGGTTGTAAAATATTTAAATCATTTTTAAATTTTAGAATTTGACTCATATTACATAAAGTAATATATAATTAATTATTAATCATTTAAAATCTGAAGTGACCAAAGTCGGTCATTTTGGATTACATATCAAAATTCAGGAGTTGAATTTAACTCCTAATAAATACCAGAGGTAAAGTTTTGGAGTAAAATAACTCCAAAAACGACTAGAACTCTCTTTCGTGGATACCTAAATGTGAGTAAATCTCGGCTTACTCCTAAAGTTAACTCGGTTTTTGGTTAACTCCTCTTTGTGAATCCGTGCCTGGATGTTTTGTACCAGAACAGGCTACTTTCAGGTTGGCCCTTACATCATTGTTTTGTAAAATTAAAAGATGTTGATAGATATTGGCTAAGGCCTGTGTGATATGCTTACTGTGAACACAAGTTATGGATGATACTAGGCTGAGGGTAATGAAACTAATAAGATAATGTAGGCTTATATTTACGTAAGTTCCCAGTCGGCATAAATGATAAGAATCGGAATCTGTGGGTCAAATAATGGAATCATAATCGGTTTTGGAATCGGTGAAATTTTGGAATAGTCCATCCCTATTTCTTATATTAATTATAAATTAGTTCAGCCTTCTCCTTCGATATTATAAGAATTTGAATTAAAAATTCGGTTTGTGACTACCATATCACCTCGACTATAAGATGACCATACTTGCACACTTAAATTTTGTGTTATATATGTACAACTCTTCCAGAAGTCTCCTTTGAAATAAAGAGAAAAAAATATATATATATATATTAATATAACATTTATTGAACAAACGTATAATACCCACAAGTTCTCTTTATATTTAATTAAAAGTATTAACATAAGGGGGTGGGGGGCTGCATCAAATTAGCCCTACTCCCCTCCAAAGAATATACTCATCTCCATCAGTGACAGCTCAATCATGCATGTTCACTAGATAGAGATATTTGAAAATAGTTTTATTATTTTTCAAATTAAGCTTTTTGCTTAAAATTTTGATGTTATTTCAATGTTTTGATTTTTTTCCAAATTTTCTTGCAAATATGAAATTAAAAAACTATCAATTGAAAAAGATTTTCGTATCAATTTTTGTGAATTTTTTTTCTGCATAAAATGACTGATAGCCCGCAAGATGTATATTGCAGCAGAAACAAACATATTGACCATGAAGCGGACCTTTCACCGACTTCTTGTTATTACTTTCGGCCTTAGATTCAATATGGGAGGCTGGGGTCAACTTGACGTACCCTGAATTAAGTGTTTGCCAGAAATGGTTTGGCGAGAAAGATAGTAGGCCTATGTACGAGAATATATGCCAGGTTACTGTACATATTTTGTATTCTGATCATTGCTATGTAATTAATTGCAATGAAACGATTCTTCCTTCTTGCATATTTATAGCACGTCGATATCCTGAAGCATTTCGGCCTAACTATCAAGATTATGAGCAATATTCCCCGCGCCCCGAGTACCCTTACCCAAACCCTGCTTACGGGGCTGGATTTCCGGTCTATGCAGACACAGCCAATTATGTGGATCACCCAGCATATGGGGAGCGGCCCCCTACACCCCCTAGCCCGAGCGAACGAAGCGAATCACCACAGACATTGCAGCATGGTAAGAAAAAAATATTACTTTTTTGTGTTAGAAATAACCTTTTTTTTAGGGTTGCCGTTCGATGTGAAAATCGTGATCGATAATCGGAGGCATCGAATCGATTATCATATCGAAATATATCGATATCATAGACCCAAATCGATTATCATATCAAATTCCAAATTGAGCCTAGGAAGCAGAAAAAACGCAAAATTGTAACACTAATACAAGAGATCATTAAGGATTAGAATGTTTAAAATAAAATTGAGGGCTGAATTTCAATTACACAGCCTATATTTTAATACGTCTTGACTTGCATCGGGTGTCACTGTTTACGTGTTCCAACAGTACGCGCATCTAGCGAGCGAGAGATAGTGGCGAGATCTCATCGACATTCGAGCTCACAGCCTTATCTCCTCCCAACCTCCTCGTCGTCGTTCTTTGAATAATAAAAAACTGCCACACTTGACTCATCTTGTTAGGCAGCGTCAGAAGTAATGGCAAATATCTTCTTTGGGTTTGGGACGGAAGAAACATCACGAATTCAATATAATTGGGCAGACTGACGCTAGAGAAGTTCACGCCACAACACGTCGAGCCGTACTGAATACATCGCAAATCGCAATCGGGCCGGGCGATGTTTTCGTATCGCCTTGTATCGCGCTGCGAGCGCATGCGCACTGGCGGCGGTGGGCGTGGCATTATACTTGAGCAGCGATTGGCTACTCCGACAACCAATCGGCGCGTTGATACGACAGCGCGGCATTTTTAAGCATGGTAAACCGCGAAAACATCGATGTCACTATTTAAATCGATAATCATATCATATCATATCAAAATACTTGAATCGATTATCATATCATATTACTGATATCGATAATCGATCGATATTTCGATTATCGACGGCAACCCTACTTTTTTTAAGTGCTAGGTACCTGGCACCTTCCACACACTCTGCACTGATTGTTTTTAAATAAAAAACACAACAACATTAAAAAACATTAAAAATATTAAATACCAGCACAAACAAAAATAAATATTATTTTTTGTAAATCCTTAAAGAGCTGAGCTCGGCCCAACTCAAATGCTCGCGCTCAGGTGTTGTTAAATGCAGCTGAACGGTTGGAAATAAATATCACTTCCAAATTTTGCATGAATGTTAATTGAGTACCTTTTTATTAGGGATGTCAAACAAAATGAAAATTAATTCGTATCGATAATCACGCCGAAATTAGAATAATGTCTCGATTTCTCGTGATAAAATCGTACCCTACAAAAATTGCGCCAATACAGTCACTTTGTAATCATATTACGATATATCGGCGTAAAACTCAACTTACTCTCATTTGCGTTAATTTGAATTGCGCTGCACCATCTCAACGCTGGTCGGCGGATTGGCCGCCACCTAAAACAGGCCCCTCGATGCCCCTCCCACAGGCGAGTGTGCGCGAGGGAGCGGTGAAGCGAGAGAGAGCGCGAGCAGAGAGTGCTGTTCCTCGATCGACGCGGTGGGAAGGGAGTGGTAGCGTAAAATAGAACGCGAGCGGAAAAACCCGTTTTGAGGCGCTGGAAATTCCATGAAATCCAGAGTTCAGAATAAAAATATCGTAGCAGTGTCTATAAACGTGTATATGCTACTTACTGACTTTGCTATTAAAAATCCGGATTCCTAATAATTATCGCGATACAGCCACCCTTATTGCGATAATATCGATCAATATACAATAATTATCATTACCATCCTTAGTTTTATTGATAGTCCACATTTGGTTGCCAAGAATAAGCCTTAAAAAGTGATTGCTAGAGGTAAGTCCAAAGCATGAAAAAATGGGAAATCCAACACATAGATTTCAATTCAGAAAATTTTTTATTTGTGAATTCATCTATAATTTTATTTTTTTATCTGCAAAACAGTTTTGTATTGGTTGCAGGGAGCCACTCCGGGCTGTGTTGACACGAAGTACTTCCAAATCGGCGTCGTATGAACTTTTGCTTGAGTAGGCCTAGGCCTAGTACAGTGAAACCTCTATCCATCGTTCCTGCTATTATCGTTTTCCTGCATCAATCGTTCGTTATTCTCTGAAATAATATTGTAACGATCGTTTTCTAATATTTCCGATACGAAAACCCCAAGAATAACCGATGCGATCGCGTATTTGGCTCTTCCGGCCAACGAAATCATGCGTTTGTACCAGCCATGCATCTGACAAAATCGCGCGTTTGCACCAGCCTTTCAGCCTGACTCCGCCCAAACACGTGTGTGAGTCGAACACTCTGCTGCGCGCAACGATGCGCATTAGATCGGACTTCTAGATGAATTGCATCTTTGTTCTAGGCCTGCCGCCTAGGCATCAGACGATGTTTATTAGCGTTGTTTCTTTTTCACCATTCGCCTACGTACGTAATATTCAACTTGCTGTATGGCGTTATTAGCGTTCAATAACCAGAAGACGAGTAATGATGGTCAGTAGGGCCTATTACTCCAGCGGGGACAGCGCCGGAAGAGCCAAGGACTCAGCATCATAGCATAACCGCGCCCACGTCGTAGCGATTGGTCCGCTCCGATGTCAGCTGTTCGTTTGGCGTCTGAGCGGGAGGTTTAAAAGGAGCAGATTGGCGTGTTTCTTTATTACTCTTCCCGACCCGACTTTTTCGGGTAGGGATTGACGGCTCGGCCCTAGGTCGGGTACTTTTACCTACCCGAAAATTACCCGTTTTTCAAGTACCCCCACATCCCTAATTATTTACAATTGCTTTTACACAGCACATGGTTGTGTTGGTAAATCGTAATACACACTATTTATACATAGGCCTAATTTGTTGCTTATACTTAGTTATAGGCAAAAATGTAATCTCTCTCATTGTTGATATATTCGTTTACATTATAGAAACAGTTTTCTATATTTTAATTGCTTGCAGTTTTTATGTTGGCGGGGGGGGTAGGCTATTCCGCTATTGTATAAAGTTATGCCCATGTTTACTATTGATGTCTGTCCCTTTTTTGTGTTGTATTGGCTTGCATAAAAATGATCTTTCCATCGAGTGTTATGCGAGTGAACTTCTGTGTTGGATGTGAGTTCATGTCTGTTAATGTTATTTATGGTTTGTTGGATGAGCGTAGCGAGCGAAGCGAGTGAAGCGAAGACTTCAATTTCACTGACCCCCAAAAAATTAAGCTCGAGTGTTTTTTTTTTGTTTTTTTTTTGTCTGTTTGTTAACTCTCTACCAGGCAAACGGCATATCCGATCTTGATGAAAATTTGACAGGACCTTCGAAACCTCTGAACTTAGAGGTGTATTGTTTTTGGGTACAATCGAAGAAATATTTCTCATGAATATCGTACTTTTACGATTTTTTTCGATTTTTAGTGCGATATTTTCGTGACATTTGGGCCAATTCTGACCAAACGGGTGGGGCTACAACTTTCATATTATACATGGACATTAAGGTTATGGTGATGTAGTACCCTTTGAAAGAAAAAGTTGAAAAAGTTAGCCAGAATCCATAGAAATAAAGCTTTTAATATAAGTTTTTTACGGTAAATTATCAATTGACAAGAAACAATAGAAACTTGACAACAATCCCCTACAATACGTAGGCAACAAAACAAAGCACTTGCAAAAGTAAAGATATTCCACGCAAACTAAAAACTTTAAAACGCTCATCCATCAACGCGGCGGGACTTTAGCGTTTTCCTAGTTTTAAAATAAGTAAGATGTATAGGCTAGGTTGACATAGTAATGATTTGAAGATCATTAATGGTTTCTCTACATGATTCCATGTTCTTTAGGTCTGCAATGGTTCTGATGGCTCTCTTTTGCACTATAAAAGCATATTGAGAATTTGTCGAGTTGACCCAGATGGGGATAGCATAGCAATTCGGAGCCATGCTTTTAAATATGCATGATATCCAATTTTTGTGGTTTTCCTACCTTTGGAGTTGTTTATTACTTTCAAAATGATACATAATAATATCGTATGATTATCGTTATGACGTCACGTATCGTATTGAGATATATATAATCGATTTACGATTTATATGGTGTACTATCAATAATTAAAACTCCATAAGGTCCTTGTTTATCCTGATTTTAAATGTTACAGAATACCTTCGAAAAGGTCCTCCTTTCCCTCAATCTGGTTACGATGAACTGGACTCGACGTTAATTTCACCGCGACCCGATCATTATCGGATAACCTCTTCACCTGGAGGACCAGTGGACAGATATGGTAAGTTAGCCCCAAAGTGTAGTCGCCAGGTGGTCTGTGGCCACCTTACACATGTATTTTACCCTGAAATAATTAGATTTGTCCAGAATGTATATTCTTAACTGAAACTATGAAATTTATTTAATAACGAAATAAATTTGCTTTGTTTACTCACATTATACTTAGCCACGTAGCCTCAACACCGGTTTCCTACAAGTCTGGCAAAGTCCTACAAACATCTGGAACACTCACATCAATAGTTAAATATTTTTTGGAGTAAAATTTCACATACTATGGGAATGCTGACAAAAAAAATAAAATAAAAAATAAAAATAAAAATAAAAAGTGCACAGTATATGCTCACAAACTCACAATGTGCTCTTGCTTGATCTAAACTTCTATAGACAACTCAGTTATTATTAGAGCCCAGTGAAATTCGATATCCACGAAATATATCATTTTACGCAAATAAAGATTTTTTCAAATTTTCAGCATTACTTGTAAAAAATGCGAAATATTCCTCAAATCGCACTCGGAGCTCAAAAATAAAAGGAAATTTTTGTTGAAAATGATGGCAACCAATTTTTGGACTCTCGCAACTGTCAATCTGTTCCGGGACTTTGTGTGATTGGCCCCAAATATAAACCAATTCCTCTCCGCAGCTGACGAAGGCAGAATGCTCAAAAGTCTAGAAGCGACTGGGGCGAGTGGCTGTGTCGTACAAAGTCCTTGCCATCAAATAAGTGGCGTAGTGTTCTTTGCTGAGTTCCAAATGGCAGCTCTTGCTCAAAATATTGTTGATGTCCTATATTCAGCCAAGTTGCCTAGGATTTTCCCATCATCTAGCCCCAGATGGTTAGAAAGTTTCACAATGTAATCGAATGCATCGACGATTTCTTCGTCTTCTAATCCGCCACCTTTGTAACGTGGATCAATCAGGTTCGCCAGTGCGGCGAATATTTACTTAAATGTAGTTCATTGTTGTGTCTGCATCTATGTAATTAGATTTATTTAGTTGTCCTCCTTTGTAAATTAGTTTTTATAACTGAATAGGATAGACGTTAAATAAATAAATAATATAAAAACAATGGATTGGCTTCATAATGAAGGCCTTTCTCGATGCAAGATATCTTTTAACTTGTTATTCCTGGAGATGCAGCAAGATTCTCTGTCACGCCCTTTTTAATATCTAGTGGGGAAAAAGATTACGGTAAATATTTAACTTTAACAATATTCCTCAAATAGGTACAAGTTAACAGCTATCAGAAATGCTTAAGGCTGTTCCACCCTGTTTTTCCATTTTCTAAAATATGCAACTATGTAAAAATATAGTAAATGAAATTGAAACCTGGTACTAGTCTATTAGAACACCAAAAAATGTGTGTTCAAATTTTTCTGATCGGGCATACGGCAAATATTGCATCTTCAAAATAGTTTTAAACTGCAATTACATCTAGCACAGCGCTCAACGTAGATAGTTGTGTTTTTGTGAGATTAATGTTTGACTGTTTTTCTTGAAGTTATGAAAGAGAAAACATGGGATTTTACAATTTTGTATGTTTCACGAATTTTTTAGATAACCGGTATTTTTTGTCAATTTGTACCGGAAAACGGAAAAATTCGCATGGGACACGGTTCCAAAAAATCCCATGGTTACTCTTAATAAAATTTATCTGGGTAAATGGTAAAAGAGTCTGATGTCGCATGGACCACAGAATGATTCACGGCAAATTCTCGTGTTGAGTTTGGCGCCGTTTCCCTACAAGATTTGAGTACGTAGTTCACGATTTCCACACAGGTGGCGACATCTAGTGAAAGATCGAAGTCCCGCCTTCATTTCGATACCAAACTTTTCTAAATTCACTGATTGGTTGTTAATGACGGCCACTGTGAATAGGACAAGGAGGACAAATAAATAACTGTAATTACAAAAAATGCAGACACAACAATGAACTACAGTTAAGTAAATATTTGAATTAGTAATATTACAACAACAATGCATTAAAACACAACAATTTTGGTAACAAATTCAAAAGGATATTAAATGCAATTAATTAATGGTGATAGAAAAAGTGCTGGAAAAAAAAAATAAAAAAAATATATATATACTATTTGACTCCAGAAACAAGATTAGTAGTAACAATATCTCTTATATTCAATGTGATTTACAATGAAAATAGGTATAAAACGACATGTTTTGTCTCTTGTATCCAGGAAAAAGAATATTGGTGTTTCCTCCTTGGCGCTACAAAAAAATGTAATGCCAATTTCACAAGTCGCTAGTTATTATGTGGTGAATGAGATGAATGATTGTGTAAAATGTATAATTAATAATTATGGACTAAAATAATGTAAATTTAATTTTCAAATATTTTTCGTGTAAATACTAAATTGTGATTAATTGTATCCATAAATTTTTTCTTTTCTTTTTTTCCTGTGCAGAGGGGCTTCTTCAGTCATTCTTCTTCCTTGCTATCCAGTATAAAACGGCTTCTTTATCTGACCTGCTGATATCATTGGGCAGGGAGTCGATGTAACTCTGGAGTGTGGCCCACCTGAAAAGATGCGCTCTGTCTTGGGATTCCAAATTACATAATTTACAAGTGGCCGGTTCGGTGGTGATGTTGAATCTGTTCAGATGGTGTTGCAGAACGTCGTGGCCAGTTGTAACTACCAAGGCGGATCTGGGCTGTGGCACTTTGACGAGACCATTTGTTGTCTGGCCCTGTTTTGATCTCATCCCACCAAGATTTGATTGTTGCAGCCTCTTCTATACTGTTATTGAAGAACTTTTTCATGACCAAACCGATCTTCCTTTTTACATGGTTGAAAGACATATAGAGAGCTGGTGGGGATCTTTCTTGGTGCCGCTTTTAGGTAAAATGTGAGCTTTTTCATTCCCCAGAATTTGGCAGTGGCTATAGGGATCGATTCAACTTCAAGTGCTCTGTCTTGCTGACGGAGGCTGGTGAGAGTTTTTGAAGAGCAGCACATCAGGGTGGTTATTTGCTGCTTTTGTGACAAACTGCATAGCGCAGATGATGTTGCAGAGGATGACATATTAATTTTTTTGAAAGGAAAGGCTGGCGTTTCTGCATTTTTCTGGACTGCCCTGGCGAGTTTTGCGACTTCAGCACCAAAGTGTGTTGTGCCAGCGACAAGAGGTGTGGCCTCCTCAAAAAAGAGGCAGTATTCGCCTTAACCGGAGCGATTGGTGGTTTTATCTTTGGAGTCATCTGTGAAAATGTGCACCCACTCATTGAGAAGGGAAGTGCTTCTTCAAATGGGCTACTGACTGACTTTTACGTCATTTTGGTTTAGGTCTTCCTTTTTCTCAATTCCGTCAATTTTCAATTTTGGAGTAAGCTGATTTGATGTGTCAGGGCAAAGTGGCAGGTGGTGGGGCTCTAAAAGATAGCCATGTGTTACTTTTAGGGGTGTGCGAATATTCGAAATTTCGAAGTATTCGAAAATAATTTACTATTCGTATTCGATTCGAAACTCGAATAGTAACTATTCGAATTTCCGAAGTATTCGAATTCCCGAAGTATTCGAATTCCCGAAGTATTCGATTTGAAATTCCCGCTAGTATGCAGGAAACTACATTACCGATCGACGCACCCTATCGTCAACTCCGCGCAACGTGTTTCAGCGGTCGTACCAACCAAACTAAGCTGTACCAACTTTGACAAACAACAGCATCTGATGTCACCGTTGTCACGACGTCGTTGAACGTAAGAAATTACTCCGAAAACGTGATGCAAACCTCATCTTTCTTGCGAAAAAGTTCTAAACATGGTCTTTTCTCGGGTAAATGCTCATGTAAAAACCCGCATAGGGCTCTCGTGCTTACAGATTACGAAGAAGAAGCGGGCCTTGAGCCCGAAACGGACATAGGCCTAGGCCTAGCCTAGGCCCCCTAGCCCTACCCGCTTCAAAGTCTAGGCCCTAGCCTACGGCAAAAAAGTGCGATTTAGTACTTTTTCAACCCAAAAGGGAACGAAGCCGAATGTATGCATTGCAAAAAAAATTAAAAACCCCCACAGGTCAGAACAACGAACATTGTTTTTTATTCCCTGTGCTTTGCACAATGCAAGGCCTAGGCCTACCTAGACCTAGGCCCTACCTAGGCCTACCTAGGCCCCTAGCCTACCTAGGGCTAGGCCCCTAGCCTACCTAGGCCTACCTAGACCTAGGACCTAGGCCCTAGGCTAGCCTACCTAGGCCTAGGCCTAGGCCCTAGGCTGCCTAGGCCTAGGGTAGACCTAGGACCAAAGATCCTATAATTAATTAATAATATTAATATTAATAGCCATAATAAATAAAACTTAAAAACAACTAAATGTTTATTTTTATATATGTGCGCACTGTTTTGACAACTATTCGATATTCGACTTCGATATTCGACTTTTTTACTGTGTACTATTCGATATTCGTATTCGAACTCAAAAATCACTATTCGCACACCCCTAGTTACTTTACTTCCAA
The DNA here is from genome assembly GCA_024449915.1 of Sweltsa coloradensis. Lineage (NCBI taxonomy): Eukaryota > Metazoa > Arthropoda > Insecta > Plecoptera > Chloroperlidae > Sweltsa > Sweltsa coloradensis. The sequence continues at coordinate 336,888 of JAMZAV010000543.1, forward strand.
ACAATCCTGCCTCCGTCAGTTTGATGGCAGTCTCATCAAAGTTTTCACGGGCTTTTTTCTTAGAGGTGGTTGGAATTATGTTAATATATTTAGTATAAGACAAGATTGAATGGAAAAAAGGACCTGGCTGGCCTTAATCCCGCATAGATAATAAAGACAATAAAGACAATAATCTATCTATTCATATTCGTTTCTTTGTTTTGTCGGAAAGCCAACCAGTGATAAGTGACAAGTAAATCAGTGAGAGTGAGTGGCCGGTTGCTTTCACTGTAATGCAGTGAAAAGAACAGTGTGTGGGTGGATGGGTGGGTGCGTACGCGCGCTCTTTGTTTCGCTCGGTATAGACTCCAATATTTGCAGTGGTTTAAAGCCTACGTGCAGTGAGTGAAGTTATGGTCGAGTAATATACGACAAAAGTTCCCATCGAACACTTTGGAAAGGCTCGTCTTGACTTGAAAATCGAGCCTTCTTTCAATAATCTATCCTAACATGTCCTAACATGAACTAAAACTGGGCACAGGTAAAGTGGCAATACCCTGTCAAGTGACTTTTTTCACCAAATTCACTTTGTTGTTGTTTCGACTTTGTGAATTCATTTGGCGCTGTTTAAATTTGTGTTCGTTTGAAATGAACCAATAGAAAGGCTTAAAAGAGATTACATTAAAACCGCGTATGAAAATGAGGCTTAAGAAGGCTGTGGAAATACTGTGTATCCTCAGACCCAGCCATGACCCAGCTGTCAGTTGTGCTGTCAAAGTGCTAGAGGTAACAACAAGCGATCTCAAATCTCGTACCACTAGATCGTTAGGTGAGGTTTTGTGAAATGATAAAATCATAAAATGTCACTCAGTAGTGCTTTGTACAAAATACAAACAGGCCCAATGGACAACTAGTCAAAGGCGGGGCTTAGCTAGTTCCGAAAAATCCAACAGATAGCGCCGCGAACTGTGGGACAAGCTGCAACCTAAGTGTGGTTGGCGCTATGGACTTCAACGTGTTTTTACGCCCGTACGGGTGGAAAAAATCCTTGAAAAATATGTTATTTTTTAGAATGGGCTTAGATCAAGAAGGAAGCCAGCTCCTTTTTAGGGAAAAGGCTAAATTATTGTCCTATATTATGTCCTAGAGGATGTGTGGACTTCGGAAAACGGTGGCCTATACCTTTGGGTTTAGAATGATTATAAACCCAAAGCCTTTACTCTAGAAAGCATTTTTTAAAGTTTAGTCTCAGGTTTAGGCCAACATAATTTATTATTCCTCAGTTCACAAGATCATGTCGTAAAAAGTAGGCCTGGGTTTAACTGTAGGGTTAGGCGGAGGCCTAGGTTCTAATCCTAGGCCTACACGGCTACGACTAGACACACCTCTTTGCTAAGATTTAGGCCTAGGCCTACCTTAAAAGCAAAATCAAGGTTATACTTTTAGTTTTAACCTACCAATAAGCAGAGGCTAGGCCTAAGTGTTATTTTCCTTTCCATATAGGCCTACCCTAACTACTAGAAGTAGGCCTACTTTTATTATCTTAGGGGTCAACTGTGTTATGTAAACATAAAACTAACTATGTATGCAATACTTAATGGAAATAAAGCAACATTCTATTCTATTCTAGCTAGGTCTAGGCCCTACACCTAAACAAAAGTAGCCTGTCTAGTGCTTAGGCCTCTCTCTTGTGCAGAATTATAGGGCCGCGTCAAACAGGTCTACTCATTAGCCTGCCTACTATAAGCATTAAGCATAAGCATTAGTAAGTTAAGAATGAAGATAGTTGGCCAGTCCGGGAAATAAAAAATGGGTAAACACATGGGCAGGGCTCCATCTCGCAAACACTTTAGTTTGCCATGAGGAATTTGCTTGTAATCGGAATCCACGAAATGCAAAGAACATTATAGGCCTACAAGCATGGTATCACATGTTTTCGTAAAACATTTCTTATCTATCTGATTTTAACTTCCCACGTCTTATTTCTTAACTTGATATCCTTAGGAAACGAGTGTAAAGACACCCCTCCTATTTTAGCTCTTGACGAACATCGTGAAACAACACAATATTGAACCATTTCAATCCAGAAATCCAGTCTTTAGTGTGGTACAGTAAGGCTATCAGTTAAAATCGTCCCACAGTACGGCCATCTTTGAGCACATGTTTGAATCGTGACGTCAGGGGGCGGAGTTAGACTACTCGTCCATTCTTATTTTTTCTTACATACATTTCCTTTCGCATTACTAATTTGTACCAAATTAACCATTAATAAATTGTAGCTACTCTATTTTATTGTGGTACAGTAGCTATTCAACAAAGACAATCACTGGTTGGCCTACTTATAAATAAGTAAATATTGGTTAGGGCTTGGATATTAAGCCTAGGCTAGGCCTACTGTCCTCTTAGGCCTAGGGCCTAGGGAATTCTGATGTTTTGGGACCCTTTTCGTGCAATTTCTTCGAGTCAGCATTGCATACAAGGCCTAGAAAGTCACAAAAATCCCCATAGATAGCATGACAAGGCACCGCGCAAGTTTGCTGAAAACGGCTGCGTAAACCGCGTATGTATTTAATTATTGTGCATTATTACTTTGAAGATAAAACAGTAAACTAAATCAAAATCCCATCAACAATGCATGTGACAATATTAGAAGAAGTTTTTCTGTTGACGTTAGAGGCTGAAATGTTATGTTTTTTGCGTCTCCTCAACAGTGCCTCAAACGTCACTTACACGGAATTGCCACTTCACCGCCGATATGCCTTGCATTGTATAGTAATTTTGTAGTTTTCCTGTGCTCACTCTAGCTGACCAACAAAGACCTGCCCCCCCCCCCCCCCCCCCCTTTCGTAACTGTCCATGCCCTTCGGCATTTTGTGCAGTCCATGGACCAACAACCAGGATTTGAACTCATGTGTCCCACTTTCTATGTGGGTGACTTTGTACTTTTAATTCTGATGTTATTAAGCTACTGGCTCTGGCTCGGTGGTACAGTTGGCGGAGGAGGAGATGCGAGACGTGTCTCATCTAGCCATATTCTACAGTCTTATTTACACTGATTTCTATTTGTGTTCCTAGATCCAATGACACATCCCTGGAGTATCGATGATTCAGGAGAACCTTCACAACTTCCACATGGTAAGTTTTAATAATGAGTTGGAAGTATAAATCCCACTTTGTATTGAATGTAATTAGTTACCGATTCTGCAGCGATTCTTACAATAGCAAATTTTTTCACTCTTTTGTCAAAAATGGTAGGCCTAAATGAATAATTAATAATTACGCAACAAGAAGTCTGTATAGTATATTTTCTTGTCTGTTTGTGCATAAGTGTTAGGCCTAGCAATATTAAAGCTTAAGCTAATCATTGGCTTAAGACTAGCCCCTAGGCTTAGCACTTTCAATGTAATATTTCCCGACTCATAAGCCTAGGTCTCTTGGCCTAACCTAGCCCTAGCGCCATATCACCTCCAATGAAAATATGGTGCGATGCTTATCCCTCAATTAGTTACGTTCAAGAACAGCACTTGCGTTGGATGTTACATTTTTAGCAATTGGTATTTTGAAGTAGCGCTGCTGAACAGGCTGCTCGCAATACATCCTCCCGCTCATGTACTGCGCAGCCCTACCGCTCTTATGCACACTCACTCATCTTGCCTTGCTAGAGTCCAAGTTCGGTGGGCAGTAGAGATAAGGTTCTTTAGCAACGTTTGAAAAACGTTGTTTTAACCAAAGAGCTACCAACTACAGTATTTGGCAAAACAATATTACTGTACTTCGAAATAAAATAATAAATAATCAAATAGGATCATCCTCAAGTTTCTATTGTCGCTGACATACATGAAAAGACCATAAGGGTTTCAACATATTTGACGTAGTATACGTCCTCTCACCTTGACCCCCGGTCAATATTTTTTCCTTGCAAGAGTTGCAAATTACTTTTGTCACATTTGTCTCTTTAATTTGGCATATATTACTCTTCACTCGTTCTGACATTGTGAAACGTGTCGAGGAGTCTGTCAAGTCACCCAACCACTGTAAAGAACTTGCAAAATGGTGGTTTTTGACTTTTGATCTGCGACTGTCATCCTTCGATCAATTCTTGCGCGGGCAAAATTCAAACAAAGAATCGGCATCAAAGATCTTGATTCAAGACTTTGAATTGGCATTTCTACCGGTTTTACGAAGACTTGCCAAGTCTCAAGATGAGACTTGGCACTGGAATCATTCCAGCTCTAAATTTAATATTTTTTACAGAATCTATCATTGTATATGTGAACAAATCAGGGCATCGAACCGGTTCGAACCGAAAACCGAAAAAAAAAAAACATCCTGAACCAAAAAGAAAACTGTTATAAGAAAGTGCCTGAATCAAAAACCAAACCAGAACCAAAATTTGGATTTGCGGTTTAGTGTAGGCCTATATTTTGGTTATTTTTGGTTCAAGGCAGTTTCAGATCGAAAGTCTAGAAATCACCAAATTTCAACAACAAAAAAAAGGTTTGATTTTCCCTTTCACAAATCCAACACATACCTTCTTTCGTAAGTCTATATTGCCAGCGTTCCGGCACCTGTCTACCAACTTCCTTAGCTTTGTTAGGACATACACGGTCCTCAATGTGTTGTTGACAATGGGAAGAGGTACAGAATGATGTGCATTTCATTGTGCCTTCTTGTGTACCTATCACTGCTTATTGGTAAATACTAAATTTGTGGTTGGCTAATCTCCGTTCCAACTTTAAAGTTTCCACTTTTCAGTAGTTGCGTAGGTCCTAGGAGACTGGAACATTGTAGACAATTGAGTCAGGTAAGCTAGGCCTCTTATCAGTAAATAATATATTACTTTTTAAAAACATTGATTGTTTTATTGATATTTTCTGCCTTATGACATGCGAAATATAAACGTTACCGAACTGGTTTAAAACAGTTTGAGCCAAACGGTTAATTTTAAAGATATCGAACTGAACCAAAAAACAAACCAAAATAAAAATAGTGTTGGTTCAATGCCCTGGCTCAAATTATGTTATGGTATAAATAATTAGCCCCCATATTGCAATGAATCAATGATAATACCCTAGTTATGGTAAAAATGTATCATGTTCTTTTCTAGGTGAGGATCAAAAACTGTATGGCTATGCACCTCCTTCACCATATGGCACGGTACCAGCTGCGTATAGCACAAATGGTGCCGACCCTAGGACCTATGAAGAAGATGGGTCCGTACCTCGAACTATATTTGAGGATGAAGAGGAACTTCGAAAACACCTCTCCATGCATCCAACAATTCCTTCCCCTTCAGTAGATGATGAACATAGGGGTGAGTGAATAGGCCTATTTTATACGGTTGAGCAAATCCAAATCATAAACAAAATAATTCCCGAATTCGAATCCAAAATTTCAAAATTTGGGTACCAATGGCTAGAGGTAATGAGAAGTGGTGATATAAAAACCCAAATTTCGTTTTTAAAAACCCAAATTTCGCAATTTCAAAAAAATTGTCAAAAAGTTACTAAAAAATCAAAAGATCAAAAAAAAATATACGTAGGCCTACTGTTATTTTGGTGGACTATTTTCGCGGAATCCCTGATACGCGCCGTTATTTTGGAGGTCTATTTCCGTGAAGCCCGTGACGTCACGGTACCGCCTACCGCGCACGTAATATTCGGTTTGGACCGGCACCTCCACCATTTCCTCACATTTTGCACAATAAAAGGTTAAATTTCGCGATTTAATTCGCGTTTTGACCAGTTTGATACAATTTTGTTCGTTATTTCGCAAAATTCGCATTTTCAAAATGTGTTTTTTTCCATCTCTAAATGATGTAATTTGTCGACAATATTACATTTTAGGCAATAAAAAGGACATTTAAAAAAAATTGCGAATTTCGTTATCACCATTTTTCACTACCTCTACCAATGGCCACGGAACAAGCAACTAAACTAGGAAAACACCAAAGTCGTTATTAAACGAGTTCGCGAGCCATGTGTTGAGTACCCGGGAACATTCCCTATTCTCCCCTTATATCTAAGACTGGCTCTAGACTGCATGGGTCTTTCCTCCGGTAGCCTATCATAAGCTCGAGTGGCGCATTATGGCCTTACAGTTGACATGCCCCTATACCAACTTAACTCAAAACCCTATCATTTATACCTTATATATTGCAATCAACTTAAATGCAAATGTTCTCGGGTACTCAACACAAGACTCGCTCACTCATCCAACAATAACTTTGGCGTTTTCTTAGTCTAGTTGGCTAAGGCACCCTTGTACCCAAAATGTTTTTGTTTTTGTTGAAATATTTTGTATACCTATGTGTAAAGATTTCAAGGTTTACTCAATCTCCCAGCGGAATTTGGGGGAACCTTGAGCTTATGATTCGATACACCTTGGTCACTGGATATGCATTCACCATCTGACAAATAAAAAATAAAAAAAATATTTCTTCAAGAACAAAACCAATACTGTTAAATTAAATGTAACAAATTTTCAGCCTATTTTCGATTTATCATTTCTTGTAGGTTTAAACGCTACGGATGTTGCTGATTTTGTTGACAGTTCTCAATTAACTCGTACCGGGTGTCTGTTTAAATTATCAGCGCAATCGGTTCAGCAATTCGGCTGATTTTCGGCGTACACACACCCACAGAATCACAGAAGTGCTGTTTGACTTGAATCGTAAGACTCGGTCGCTGCGCTCCCTTGTCTAGTAGATTGTACTCAATCGTACCGCAATTTCAGGTGTCCGTTCATCTTTCATTAATAGTAAATAAACAAACATAGGCCTACCGATAGGCCTTCAAGTCATACACTATTGTGGGCATAGTGTTTTTTTTGCACAGTCTTGACTTTTAAAAAAAAACTATTTTATTTTGGAGAATGCTCGTTCCCTGGATATCACATATCTTTGGGGCCCATAGCAGGAGTATTCTAGCAAAAGGTCTAGCTCCTCCCAAAACAAGACACACACATTTCAGAAATTGGCAGTGGTTTTAGATAATAAATCTGAAGCCTATTTAAAACAGAGGGGCTATTTAACTGATAGTTATGGAAAAATAAACAATAAATAACAAATAAATTGTAAGAAATGAAGATGGGTGAAAATAACCGGAGATGCCTATGCAAAACTTTCCGAACCAAATGCCTCGGCCACACCACACAACGCGACCGCTCTTCCTGTTATGACAACCTGACTTTAGTCATGTGTAGAATGGAGGTACAAGACTGACTTTATTTAGGCAACAAATTTGATTAATACCTATGTAATTGATGATTATATAGGCCTAAGCCTACAAACATTAAGAAGCAGGTTGAGAAATTTTCAAAAGCTAGCTTTGTTGTTGTTTATGTCAAAAGGTCACTGTTCATTGGTCGCGTGATTCGAGTCTAGAACATATTTGCTCAACTAGGCCATATATGAAAACGAGGCTTAGCCTTACTCTTACGTAGGCCTACTCGAGGCTCTTACGTCAACCTAACCCTACTACCCTAGGCTTACTTTCATCACCAACAAAATATTTTTGTCCAACATAGACTACTAAGCCAGGTCTAGGACCTACATAGACTATTTAGGACCTACAAAATACAAATTCTATGTAATATAGGCTTTTAAACTAATCAACTTGTTTTATAGACTACCCTAGAATGTTACACTGACATGAAGAATAAACTATCTCCATTTAGAAAAATAGCACGGTTTGAACTCGACTCGAACTCGAAAACTCGAACGTTTTATTTAACTCAAACTCAACTTGAATTAACATTCTCGCCCAACATCAACTTGTGTAGGCACTTTAGTACTCAACTGATGGCTAATACATGTTAATCATCTGTTTGCACAGCCCTAATTTAAGTACAATATTCTATTTAAAGACTATCCAGGACAGGACAGTAATATCAAGGTGCCACACTGTTTGTATTATGCCAGTTAACTATATTGTGTTGTAACAACTTGTTTGTTTGTATTTTAGGGGTAAGGTGGAGGGATCCTAACCTCACGGAAGTAATAGGATTCCTCAATAATCCCAATAACGTAATCAAAGCCAATGCAGCTGCATACCTTCAACACTTGTGCTACATGGACGATCCGAACAAGGCTAAGACGAGGACATTGGGTGGAATTCCTCCACTTGTCAACTTACTTAACCATGACAGTCCAGATGTTTATCGAAATGCCTGTGGAGCACTAAGGTAGCTAGTCTGTTTTATTCTCGTTGTCAGAATCATGACTTTCTTTCTGTTTAGACTTTGTAGCCCTACTTGCAGTGAAACTTTGATTTTATGAATTGATCTTTTGATTAATGAATTTGTGGAATAAATATTGCCGCCTACTTTACCAAGCCGGTCTCAAAGACGGACTGAGGACTTCAACTACTCCTAGGTCTCTTATATGTTGGATTACGACATGAAGTGTTTGAAACTAGATGGGACAAATAAGATGGATAAGATAACATGTACTAATATGTTGGTTATTTATGGGAAGTTTTCTTTAAGTTATAATTCGAGCATGTACTGTGCATATTTTAATGAAGAGCTGTGGAAAGCGTATGGTTCTTGATACCCGGATTGAAGTACCGGTCCACCATGGGACAACCTCTCTTACTCGATAACAGTGGCTAGCAAGCCAGGAGATGATAGCCACTGGAATTTAACACCTTTTCAGTGCAGGGGGTTTGATAATTTATAATAGATCAACAGGAAATATACAAAATCAGTAATATTTTCTCTATCATGAACGTGGGTTTGTAACTTGACTACTGAGGAGGCCTACCTGTATTGTTTGTATTTTGACGCTTATTCAATTACTAGTACTAGTAATGTTTATTGAATAAAACTCCCGATATTATTATGGGGGACCTCGTTAACTTATAAAACTTAGAACTTACTATTAAATATGTAGATATAATGTTCCATTGACTTTATACATGAATTGAATTTCCGTGTCCGGATCAAATATGTCCACCCCAAAAAACAGCGGCATCTATGGCCCTCTCATTTGCCTGTAATAAATTGTCTTGGTTATAGCAATTTAAAGTTGTTATTCGAATACCGAGCTTACATGTAACCAATGGATGTCACCATATAACACAGAACATATCTACTGCCAAGGTAGTTTAAGTAATTATATTAAATTCAATGTTGTAGGTAGTGGATGTTTTAGAATAAACCATGAACAAACATTATCATTCAAGTCTAATGCTTTGTTCAACAATCCAATAGGGAAGTCTCATGAATTCTAAAAATATTAAAATATGATTGTGATTTAAAAATAAATAACACCTGTATTCTTTTTTTAAAGTTTAGTTTAGTTTTTACTTGTAGAAAATAAGAACAAGATTCAAACTTTAAAGCGCGCGCAAAAACGAGTGGCCGCCATTTTTCCTAGCGGCTACGTCACTATTTGTATGACAGGAGTGGTCTCTACAATGGAAGCCATGGAAGTCTGTGCGGCTCCCAAGCAAATTAAATATAATAAGTGGTGTTTTGTACCCATGTGTACTAGCACATCTATTTCCACACAGGACAAGGTTTTTATTAACGTACCATCAAATGAAAGAAAAAAAACATGGATTAAGGCTGTGAGAAGAGACGAAACAGCAAAGAAACTATCTCTAACCTCAACACTGTTTTGCTGCCAAGATCATTTTAAATGGTTGTGTCCCTACCTTAAAACCAAAATGATTCTCACCCCAGTTTCTTTAATATAATTAAATACATAAATGTATTTATATTAAATATAATAAAAAAGTGATACCTAGTGAAATCAAAACCATAACCGGGGCTAGGCCTACGCCCCCTGTCACAATCTAAGAGTTCTGTGCTGAGACAAACAGTTATTATATTATTCTTTCTGACGATTGATATAGGCCTACTGTATGATGTAGGTAGGCCACATTAAACACCAACAAAAGCTTGCCACAGCCCAAAATACGATCAAACACATAACCTATTCATATTAGGGATTATTCCTTAGATGCCTCCTGTGGCATGCTGTATGGCACAGAACAACACTTTAGGCCTGGGCCTAAGGCATGTCCAAAGAACAATATGTTTGCCGGACATAGGCCCTAGGCTATGATGTGAGTCATTTACCTAGTTTAGGCCTACATGGCAAACCGAACTGAGTACCATACCGAGATTGGGTCCGAGTACTGACTTTATTGTTGCCGTTTACATGGCTGGAACCGAAATAGATTTCACAAATGGATTTGGCAGGACTCAGTTTGGTTTTTCGATCCAGTCTGCTTTTCTAGCGAGACCGAACCCAGTCGGCACGGTGCAGTTTTACAGTGATTACATGGAGTACTGAGTTTTAATACTGGATTCAGTACCGTACTCAGTCCCCCATGTAAACGTAGTTAATATGTAGGCATAATATATTAAGTTATAGGCCTACAACTTATTTCATAGACCTAGCCCTAACCATGGTGTTATGGTGTTTGTTTTAGATGGAAGATTCAATTCAATTCAAATCAATTTCAATTCAATTTATTGAGCGTTTCATAATTACAATCATAATTACATTCATTGTGGTGCACTAGGCACCTGAATATTGAAACTTGTCATAAGGGACATAAACATGGCTATGTATAAATAGAACTACGGATAAAAAACAATTATGACTATCGGTGCAAAGATCAAAACCACTCCAAAAATATTTTTACAACTGGATGGGTTAAAGTTTCAGATAAAAACATTTTACAAAAGAGAAGAGGTAGGCCCTAATAGCAGGTAATAAAATGCAATATTGAAACTTGTCATAGGACTAAGAGATATAAATATGGCAATATATACATAAGATGACAGCTTAAAAACAGTATGCCTGTCAAAGCAAATCAAAACCACACCAAAAAATTTTACACCTGGATGTGTTAAAATTTCAGATAAAAACATTTTACAAAGAGGTATTAGCAGGTAATAAAAATGCAAAAAATGCAAAAATGAAACTTGTAGTATGGGATATATAGAAATGGCAAAATATAGATAAAATCAGAGATAAAAACAGTATGCCTATCGATGCAAAAACAAAACCACGCCAAAAAAAGAAAAAGAAAGTTACATCTGAATGGGTTGTTTCAGATAAAAAACATAGAACATTAACAATGCTTAAACAATACACCAAAGAATTGCTTAGTCTTTAATTAGTTTGTACAGGGTGTAAAAGGTTCTTTTTAATAAAAACAATTCCAGGCTTCTTTTAAAAGCAATTCTGCTACCACACTGGAGAATTTCTCTTGGCAATTTGTTTGTAATTTTGATCCCGAGATGTAGAGGGCTGCAAGATGACATGGAAAACTTCACAAGGTTTAAAATGATGGGTGGCCAGTTGAAATGTAAACCACACATTGTCCCACACATTTTTAACTGCCAGAAAAGAACAGCCTCATATTATGATACCCCATATGCCCATATGATTCTCTGCCAGCTCTGTAATAATAAAAATATAGATGATGCAAAATACAATCTATGACCAGTTAGGGCCTAATACCCTGAAAATATGTAGGCCTATACCAATATTTAGTAAAGTTGGTAGGCCTACAGGTGTTAGTTGTGAGGAATAGATTTAAATCAATGCATACAAATTGAGACAATAAGCCTAAAGAAAAACAAAAATCAGGTCATTTCAACTGGTAGGCTCACTGTACCCTGGGCCTAATCAATTTATAAAACGAGCTTCTAGGGGGCAATACATTTTGTCAACCAGAAGGCATAATTATGTTAGAAGAATGGCATATATCCATAAAGGCCGAAGACTATGCTGACAGGGCATAAGCGTTAATCTTTGTTAGTGAGCTGTCACATGTCTACTTGTGGCCTAGGCCTAGGGGTCTGTTTCATAGTAATTTCATATTACACTTTCAGTATTCATGCTTGAAAGCAGCCTGATATGTGGTAAAACATACCAGGAAAGTGGAACCTGGGCATGTATGACAGTAGGCCTAGCCCTAGGCTAGGCTTACAGTAGTGTAGGCTAGGCCTTTCAGGCAAAAAGGTGGTAAAATTTTACATAATAGTAACTGGCTATTCAAGCTAATAAATAAAGACATTATTATATTATTATTATTATTATATAACTCAGCAGATAAACAGGCCTACGTTTCAGGTTATGGGTCCATTGCCAACCATGGGGCTAGTCCCTACGCCTGTATGCCAACAGTTAAATTACTGAATCCCTCCATTATCATGTTCAATAATGTAGCCTAGGCCTAGCCTAAGAAGAATTACTAGTATGCCAAATAGAAGAAACAGTTATGGGGAATAGGCGTAGGGCTAGCCTAGTGGGCGTAGGCCTAGGCTACCCTAGGCACAAGTTGAACTTACCTTGCATTTTTTACTCCTTTCAGCTCAGCTCCAACAAACTTGTCACTCTTTGTGAAGAAACTTGCTACCATTAATGTGTCTACGCACGGCAAATTGCCAGAATTGGCTTTCTGGAAGCCCTGTTCCGTCATGTTTACATTGGTCATTCACCACTCAGTGACAGGTGACAGCTGCACGCTTCCACATGTTGCTTTGCAGACATACAAAAAGTGACGTCAAGCCAATCAGAGGCCGTTTCCGTCCCGCCGTGAAAAATTGAAATTTAACCAATTTTCAAAGTCTCCTATTTAATTAAATACATTTTTCTATTAAGAAAAAACTATATATTTGAAATAGTCTCGTCATCAATTTTCTAATGGAATGGTTACTTTTGCAATCTGAAAATTATGAGACTTCCCTATTGCAAAGGGTTTAGACTTGTTGTCCATAGTTTACCCTTTTTGACGAATATGGATGTGGAAGGTTGCAGTCACACGAGTGGATTTCTTCCAAAAGGACTCCAATACGTTCCTAATCATGCAGAGTGGGACTAATCAACTAATCTGTTGAGGGGGGGGGGGGGGCATACATTTGTATGTTAAATACTTATTGATTTACACATTGACTGCTTTACACGAGTTTTCTTGTTATAAAATTTACGCTCAAAATCGCCATGCATGAGTTTACTCGTTAAGGCTATCGACGCTATGTAAAATTCTTACGAGCTCGGTGCTTAACCCATTTGAGTACCATTTAATTTTTTTCAGAAATTCATGTTCTTCGGGTACAATATGAAATTGTAATTTTTTCTGGTCATTTTAATCCTTTTTTGGTGCAATATTTTTTTTAAATTGGAAATTTTTGATTTGATGTAGCCCATTAGTTGTAAATAAAATACAGTGAAACCCCTATGGATCATTCCTGGATCGTCCGTTTTCCCGCCATGATCGCTATATTTGAAAAGTTTTTGCAAAAGTCCCATTTACACAATGTTAAAAATTCCCGCATCCACTGTTCCTCAATCGATAGTTTTTCTCGCTGTATCGTTCAAAATGTTGTGTTTCTCAATGTTAAATTTACCCTAATGTATCGTTTTTGCCTTTGATGAACACCGACCGACGGACGAAGCTCTATTTCCTGCAAGACAATACATCATCGACAGCGAGCGCGATGTTTTGTAAGCTGTAGTCAGGTTCACTTCACCTCCCCGCCCGCCGGCAGCTGCCGCCTACGAGACCGGTTACCCCTCCCCTCCCACTCGCGCTGCCAGTGGCACGGCTCTCACTCTCTTCTCTCCTCTCTCCTCTCCTCTCTCGGCCGGCCGGCCTGCCAGCTCAGACACTACACATTTTCTCTCTCAGCAGTGCCGTGTATTTCTTACGCGAATGCGATAATAATAATAATTACAAGATCATTGTTTTTAATCAATGATGATGTCAATACAATACTTGTTTAACTGTAGCGCGAGTGTTATATGAGTTGAGTTGCCGTGTCTTATTCTCGGATATAACACTGCCGGCTGCCCCTACCAGCTAGCCGTGTACTGCAACATTTGAAGCTGAGACGGTCTCGACCTTGGAGACCCGGACCATTCCCTAGGGACTTCAAGGATGCAGTTCAGTCGCCCGTGCAATTTTCTCTCGTCGCAAGCACGATTGGAAATCGTAGTAAATATCGTTCCCAGAGTCAATGAAGAGATACATGGAAATGTGATCTTCATGCACGGAGCATTGATCGATATCAACGGAAAAATACTTAATCTTCTTTAAACACAAGTACAGCGCGGCGACCGAGAAAACAGATAACGTGACAATCCATTCACCAAGCACGTGCATGGTCAGCTGTGAGGTCTCGACCCGACGAGTAGATTCTTGCGCCGCCGATTCCCGCGGCTGTCTCTCTCGCACTCATAGCTTACGCGCCATCACACCCGCGCATGAATCAATGTTGTCTATCATCGTTGTTGATTTTTATTTTTACCTCATTAAGACAAGCTTTTTATTTTCTTTACGTACAACAATTATTATATAACTGTCTTCTGAAAGTCGTAATAGATACTTGATATATTATTATCCAGATATTTTGAGTAGGCAATGAATTAGACGGAAAATTTTCAAAATTCATTTTTTTGTTATTTTACTCAATTTTAGGCATATTACATCGTTTTATTGGTTTTCCCGTTTTGACCGTTTTCCTCACTGCATCGTTTTTTTGTAAGCTACCCTGAAAAACGATACATAGGGGTTTTACTGTAGTGAAATTCTATGCTTGGCTAGAAAGGTGTTTTTTCGTGTGTAACATTTTTGTGGTTTAAAATTGAGCATGTTAGCATTTTCTAAATTACTGAGATTTTCAAAATTTCTCCGTTTTGTTCCTTTCCACCCTTTTGGATTTTGGATCATAAATATAATTCATACTAGCCATGCAATTCACAAGATTTAGAAAGCAAATTTTGAACAACAAATTTGGAGCAATTTTTTTTTCAAAATTTTGTATTTTTGTATTTTTGCACCCCTTAAAAGTTCCCCCCCAAAAATGGAAGAGTATAAGTATTCCAATGGGTTAAACGAGTAAACTCTCATATGGCGTTTTCGAGAGAGAATTTTTAAACGAGAAAAGCCATTGTGCTAAAAATGAGCTACTTTTGTCAATCATTTTAATTCTTTACGAGCTTCTTTCCTACACTTTCTCACCCAAATCTGTGATACATGATTATATTGTTCTGTATTGATGATTCATTTTTCCTTTTTAGAAACTTGTCTTATGGTAGACAAAACGATGAAAACAAGCGAGCTATTAAAAATGCAAATGGCATACCTTCACTGATAAACTTATTACGCAAGTCTGCAGATGCTGATGTCAAAGAACTTGTCACTGGAGTATTGTGGAATCTTTCTTCATGTGAGGTAAGATACAAAGTTTTCTACTACAGACACAGATATAGCATTTTTCTATTTTCCCATTCCCTGCTCTACGCACGCAAGGTCCTGATTCCTGACGTCACAGCAGGCTTTCAGAAATTAAACGAAGCTTTACTCTCTTAGGAGGCTTTTAGGCAACACCCCACCCTCTCATAAGCCTCTTATTGGTTCTCTGTGCGCTCAGCTCGGCTGGCGGCTCGGCACGGTCCACTAACTTACCGTGCCGTGCTGCCATATGGGAGAGTTAAGTACATTCACATTAGAATGAATGCCTATAAAGGCAATCAATCTTGATTGCCCAGTTTCTTCTGGAATGTAATTGAGGTATTGTATTACCGGTATAATTCATGGGAGTAAAGGCCTAATTAAAACCTTAAATATTCGTGTAACTCTTAATTGTCACTTAAAACTAGGGTTGCCGTTTGATAATCGATCAATCGATACGAATTTTTCCCGAAACGATTGATAATCGAATAGCTCCCCCGTCCAAACTTTTGTAATTTACCGCTCGCTCTGCAGAACTTTATAAAATATTTCCAGTCAAGTGCTAGAATTCTTATTGAGGAATATTTATTTTATGTTGACGGTCAAACACAACATGAAATTATAATCAAAAACAGACTAGATGCATTATTTTGTTGACAACACTCATCATAATTATGTCGAGGCGGCAAATCATGAACGGCGATTTGTACCAGAAGTATCATGTGTGACATGCAGGTGGTGATATCCGATTCCCTGCTCGCACTCCACAGATATGGAACAATATCCCCCACTTCATTGCTTGCTGCAAACTACTGCGGAGTCTGCTAGAGAGCCGCGCAACCCAGTCTCGGTGCTAGTTGTAAATAGCTAGCTACATAGTTGTAAATTCCCCGCTGCGTCGGCTTTGTGTGGTGAAAAGCAGGGGTGTAACATTGAGCAATTCGGTTTTTGTCTGATTGTTCTGTATAAAAATTTCAGTGTTATTCAGATTTTAGAATTCACGTATAAAATTTCAAATTTTCACCAGAGCTCTTCTAGCTTGATGCGAGTATTGTGTAATTGGGTGATATTTGTGCTTGTCCGTGTAAGGCCTACGTTTAAAAAAAAAAAAAAAAAAAAAAAAAAGTAGAATGTATACAACTCAAGTCTCAATATTATTTAACATCCACGTTTTTTTTTTTTTTTATAATCTCCTAGCGTAATATTTGTGCACACTGCTATGTTTAACCTATATATACTAGGGCTGTGCGAACGGGAGATTTCAATTCGAGTCGAGTACGAGTTCGAGTTCAGTCAAATGTTCGGTTTTCGAGTTCAATTCGAGTTCAATTCGAGTTCATTTAAAAATTAATTTATAATGATGTTGGGCCTAATTATTTTTTTATTTTATTTTATAGATATTTATTTTATTTATATTTAAATCGAGTTTATTTCCAAATTGAGAAAATGTATTCTTTATTTCAGACTTTCTACTAGGCCTATCAAACAAATTCTTCAGTTTTAAAGCCTAGGCCTAGGCCTACCTTCTGGGTTAAATATTTTTGGTTATGGAGACCTAGGGCCTAGCCTAGGCCTACAACTAACCTTGGTTTGAAGGGTGCCATAGGCTAGGTCTAGTGCTGGGTGCATTTTGGTATGGCAATGTGAGTTTGTAAGCCTAGCTAGGGCCTAAGATCGGTAAAATATACTAGGCCTAATCTTGACCAGAAGAAATCCTGGCAACTAGGCTAGGCTAGGCCTACTAGCAATTGTACTGTGCTACTAGGCCCTACCTGTTGTCAATGGTACTGTCACGCAGTGTTGTTTGAATGTTTACCTGCATTGTGACAAGTGTTCCATCTCATGAATATTTCAAAATTGTATTTTATGCTAGGCCTATGCTTTAGAGAAGAAATTACGCCTAAGCCTAGCCTAGTCCGCCGCAAATTTTTACGAATCATCTGGTTGCTCTGCTCTCGCCTCGTGAATCGTGGTCATTTTTGTTGTCAACATACATCTCGGACACAAAAGTGGTGATACACGGTAGACGTGAATTATTTCACAAAAACAGCCAATCAACGCTCGCATGTGACGTATGACTAGCTCCAATTGGATCACGCAAAGTTCAGCCGGCCAATCATAACGAGTTTCACGTCAGAAGGAGTTCGACTATCGTGTATCACGAACTTTGCCGCGTATGCTGCTATCTAACGGAAGAAACACGTAACTTTTGACGGGTCGGTAAATGAAAATGCTGTTTTTACCGACGTTCGAATATTCGAGTTCAAAATAAATGAAACTCGAATTTGTTCGAACTCGCCGTGAACTCGACTCGTACTCGAATATTCGAGTACTCGCACAGCCCTAATATATACCCTTTCAACTGTAGGGTTGCCGTTTGATGATCAATATGATTATTTTCCGAAACAATCGATAATCGATTCAGTCTTCCAGAATCGATAATCGAATAGCTCGCCCGCCTGAAATTTTGTAATTTACTGCCCGCTATGCAGAACTTCATAAAATAGTACCAGTCAAGACATCAATCGCTGTATTCCGTGAAAAATGCGTCCACTGCGAGATCTACAACACGCGTAAGGCGTGAAGTACGAAGTGCCTGCACTGCTGCAGTATAGGTTACTAGCATGACACGTGTGTGTTACGGGCCGGCTCGGGCGGCTGCACTCCCGCGCCGATCAGGCGCCGATTGCTCAACCTCGGCGCATCACACTCGCAGCCAATATTGTAGTACATCGTTCAAGGTCAACAAGTATTTTATCGAGATGCATTCCTCCCCACTCCACGCCAACTTGGTATCGCTTTACTTCATTCCGTAGTGTTACGATAATATTATCTTAACAGTTCTCTCGCATCAATATTACGTCGTCTTCCAAACTAATGTCCAACATTATTCATCTCGACGCTTAATAAATATCGGAGCATTGATTAGTTAAACTGATGATTTCTCGTAAATGAATGAACGACAATCACAACAAAAGCTAAAATGAAACTTCACTGAACCACGATTTCCAAGAAGAACGACCTTCACAAAGACAACACTCAAGCCGGGTAGTGTCTGTCTATTTCACATATCGCGCTCTCGTAGGGCCGGCCAGACGCGTGGGGGGGGGGGGGGAGCTCGTGAAAGACGTTGCTAGTGTGGAAAAACCCTGTTTTGAGCAAATGAAAGGAACAAAAGAATACACTCGCAAAAGGTCCACGGCCTGCGTCGGTATGCGAGCAAGTTTAGGCCTAATTTTTATTCGATTATCGATCAATATTTTTTTAATCGATTATCGCGACCGATAATCGATTTAACTGGTCTGATTATCGATACTGAAATTCGTATCGAGCGGCAACCCTACTTGCAAATGACCATAAAATGGCCGTCTGGTGAAGGCTCTTAATAATAATCACAAAGCATTGATGCTAGATAATAAGTTTGATGTGCAACATTATAATTTTCAATTTCACTGACCCCCAAAAAAATTTGCTCGGGTTTGTTTTTTTGCTGTTTGTTTGCTCTCTAGCGGTCAAACGGCATATGCGATCTTGATGAAAATTGGAGGGGACCTTCGAAATCTCTGAACTTAGACCTGCCACGTTTTTGGGTACCATCTAAGAAATATTTCTCATGAATATCGTACTTTTACGATTTTTTTCGATTTTTAGTGTGATATTTTCCTGACATTTGGGGACATTTGATTCTGACCAAACGGGTGGGGCTACATCATATTCATATTTAATATTCATATTTTACATGGACATTAAGGTAATGGTGATGTATTGCCTTTTGAAAGAATATGTTGAAAAAGTTGGTCAGAATCCATATAAATAAAGGTTTTGATATAAGTTTTTTGAGGCGTGTGATAACAATTAACAAGAAACAATAGAAACTTGACAACAATCACCTACAATGCTTTCAAAAAGCACTTGCAAAAGTAAAGAGATCCCACGCAAACTAAAATCTTACAAAAAAGCTCATCCATCAACGCGATTAAAAAAGCGTTCGCGGAGCGGCCTAGTGATTATAATTATAATGATATGATGAATATGATATGAATTTCATCAGGATAACAAACTAATGAGGATTCTGCTACTGGATTTGTTTTGGTATGCCCAAGTCTAGCTAGTCAAGAGAATACATTTTGAAAACTTAACTTACCCAAACCAAACGAAAAAAACTTATATTTTACTATTCGGAACCGAAACTAAAGTGAAAATCAGGATTTGCACACCCCTAATTATAATACTGCAACCTACATTTGAATGCAAACCCGCTTTCTGATTTAGACACCTGAAAGCTGTCTTAAATTTGTCTACGTTTGTGTGTTATTATAATGCTTATGTTGTTTGTGTATACTTATAATCGAAGTCTAATTGAGCTCTTGAATTGCTGCTTGCTTCAGGATTTGAAACGATCAATTATTGATGACGGACTCCTTGTCGTTGTAAATCACATCATCATTCCACACTCTGGTTGGGATCCTACCTCAGCTGGTGAAACTTGCTGGACCACTATATTCAGAAATGCGTCTGGAGTACTCAGGTATTTCCAACTAGAGATAATTATATTAAGTAGTAGTCACAAGAAAGTGTATCTCACTTATTTAACAGAATAATAGTTGAAGAGAAATTATAACATTGACGGGATGTTTCGTCGCGTCGTAATGGTGAATAATTTACATTATTCTTTATTTCCCGACGTAGCGTCATCACTGTGGATGACATTTTCAAGGGACTGCTGTTCTTTCGTTTGTTTGCCTCTGTTGCAAACGTTCACTTATTCTTGGAACTGCCAGGATGGCGGTGGACGGCTCTATTTGTTGTTGTTGTTGTGGTGGTTGAGGTGGTTGTGTTGTATCACAACAACAACAAATAGAGCCGTCCACTGCCATCCTGGCAGTTCCAAGAATAAGTGAACGTTTGCAACAGAGGTAAACAAACGAAAGAACAGCAGTCCCTTGGAAATGTCATCCACAGTGATGACGCTACGTCGGGAAATAAAGAATAATGTAAATTATTCACCATTACGACGCGACGAAACATCCCGTCAATGTTATAATTTCTCTTCAATTATATCGGGTCGCAAAAGTATAACTTGTGAAAGAATAATAGTTGTTTGTGCCTTATAATGTCCTCACCGGGTTGGGTCATTTTACAAAGAATATTTTTTTCTATATATGAGTAGAAATTATTCTAGAGTATGTAGATTATGTACAATTTTATGTAGTGGTCATACAGTCAAACTTCAATAGTACACTTCTGAAGGGCCAAAAACAAATATAATGTACAAGTGAAAATCATTTTAAAATTCTAAAAATTAACATTCTAAGTAACTATATACAGTTAGTTATAAGGGGGAAATTACAAATATACTATGGCTACCGTATCGCCGCCCACAGGAGAGTAAAGTAAATAAATACTGTTTATCTACCTCCAAAAATACCCTGTGATACTCCCACTTTCCCATTCAGATTAGCCCCTAAATATTGGCTGCCCGTCTGACGCTCAACGACGAATGCAGTAAGCTGAGTAAGGCAATACACTGTCTTGTGAAGGTATATGTACCTAATTAGTGCGGGTCTATGGAATGGCCACCGGATGCGATAAGTTATTTTGAGCCTACAAATATGCTCTTAATGAAGGCAAGAAGCTACCTTCCAATGTTATCTTGAAAAAAGCCAAAAGATATGATATGCCTACCATGCGAGATAAATACTTTGTTTTCAGAAAAGACTACTGTAGATAGATAACATGTTGTCAATTGGCTAAAGATGTCATGGAGCCTCAAAAACGTGGTTAAAACAGTGAAAAACAACACGAGACCACAAAATTATGGCGCCATATGCTTGACAATGTATGTGAATTATAGATTGCATTGTTATGTAATGTTATCGAAACACTCGTATTTCGATGTGAAACAGTGATACCATCCTAGTTAATAGTAATGAATGAATGTAAAAAGTGAGTTTGTATGTAACAAGCTGCTTAGCCTACCACTACATCAAACAAAGTTTACTTTTACATTGCTTTGACACACATTAAAGTTGGCCGATTACATCTCGGGTAGTAACTGATAACATAACGGCCCTAATAATGGTCGGCTTCTGGCTTATCATTGGGCTGCCACTGTCATTTTTTTTCAAATCCTGTTGGAGGACGTTAAATATCCGTAAAAAGTCTTAAAAACGTCAATTTCATTGATCAAACAATGAAAATGGCTAAATGTGATATTTATATTTGTTACCATAATAACCTAAAAGTGCACAGACAAGAATAAATTAGCCAGAAATGCCCGTGTTTGCTTTAATTAAGATTGCATAAAAATGTTAAATGTTATTTTTTTACAGAAAATCCGTTTTAAACATTAAAATCACATTTTCTGACCTGGTTAAAAGATGCTTAAGCCTAGGCCCTATGAATGTTGCATCACGATTTTGACCTAGGCCCATGTGTTGTGTACAATAATAACATTGCAGAACTTGTTAATAACACATTTTAATCATATACTTATTCTATTTTTCACGTTTAACCCGAGAGTAGTCGCGTGTGGTCTTTTAGACCGACTTTTTTTGTCAACAGTTGGTATTTGTACAGCGCGCATGCGTGGCTTGTCTGGTTCCGCCTACCTTCCCAAAATAGATTTGTGAAGCCAGTGTGCAATACGCGATTCAGTGTTCTGCAGAACTTCATCTAAGATAAGAGGTCCTGTTCGGTTGCTTGGTCTTTTCGACCGCTGCGCGACTACTAAGGGAGGCAAAAATATGCATACTCATCACTATTATGAGACATGTATTTTGTTATTGTAGGTTGATTATTCTTCAACATAGAGTGTTGGCATAATATTCCTGTCTTGGTTTACTAATAATTCGAACTACAGGGTGTTTCAAAACATATTTTTTTACCTTTTTGTAGGTTTGCAATATTCTGTGTTTGATTGATTATTGATTGATTATTTATTGATTATTGATTGATAATTGATTAATATAACCATGTATGCTGTCACATATATGATATTGATAAATTCTCTTATATTGGTAATCAAAACGTCATCCTAACGTTATTAGCCCATAATAAATAATGCGGTCTAAAGGACCGGGCGCGACTACTAACGTTACAAACAGGGGCGCGACTACTCTCGGGTTAAGATCACGTAATTCAAACTTTACAAACAAAAACAAGAAAACAATTTTGTAGGCTCCACTATCCATTGTTTGTTCTTGGCTGTTCAATTTAACTTGCATCCCCTTAAAAGCCGCTGTTCTTGGCTGTTCAATCCTCGGTGAGCAGTTCCTATGATGCCTGGGACATAGCTAGCTCCGGGGGCCCCCTATCGAAAGTCAAATTGAGTATCCTTCATTGTTTTCAATCGAAATTAGCCCGCCCAGATTCAAATATACGAAAATAAGCATAGAAAACGTAAGTAACGAAATATCCGTAAATAATACTAAAATCGGTTGATCCATTTTGCACCCTCAATATCCGTAAAAATGGATAAAATCCGTTAAAACAGTAGCCCTGGCTTATCATAAGGTTATTTAAATTGAAAATGTGTATAATATGAGTCAACTACTGTGTTGTTAAAATAGAAAAAAACAATCATCCTCAAATCACTTAATTTGCAGAGCATGCATATTTAATTTTCTACATAATAACATGCAATATTCTACAATACATACTCTACAGTAGACTATATGCATGCGTAAAGTACGCATTTTCTACATGTAATATTCTTCTGACCCAACCCCCCAAAATTAAATTCTAAGGTTTCTTGACCGCTGCAAGTTGCATAGTGCACAGTATGGAGACTGGAGCGAGTAAAACAACACTGCTGACCCAAGTAAAGTGCGAAAAGTTAAGGTGGATCCATGGACCCAATTAAAATTTTCCTAAATATTAGTTTAACGAAACATAGGACATAGTTTATCAATTATGATCATCTGACATTGCCAAAACTATTTTTGATTTATTTTTCGGTTGAGCGGTACGCCCAATATAGACGATTATCGTGAAATTTTTGACGTTTACACGGCACAGCTTTCTGCTCATAATTTTTGTGTTAGAAGGCTAATTTTTGTTTCTTTTTGTAACACATACTCCTAAATATAAACTGTATATGTTGGAATTTGTTTCCCGTTTATATCTTTCACGGTACGATTTTTTATTTTCGCCGGTACAAAGTTAGTGTTTGTACCGGCGGAAGTAAAAAATCGTACCGTGCAAGATATTAACAAGAAACAAATTTCAACATATACAGTTTATAGCCAGGAGTATGTGTTACAAAAAGAAACAAAAATTAGCTTTCTAACACAAAAATTATGAGCAGAAAGCTGTGCCGTGTAAACGTCAAAAATTTCACGATAATCGTCTATATTGGGCGTACCGCTCAACCGAAAAATAAATTAAAAATAGTTTTGGCAATGTCAGATGATCATAATTGATAAACTATGTCCGATGTTTCGTTAAACTAATATTTAGGAAAATTTTAATTGGGTCCATGGATCCCCCTTAAAGACAAATGCCTTCATTCGTAATACTGGGTCTATGTAAATAGACCAAAGTACAAAAAAAATTCCCAGGCCTCTATCTTTCGTGAAAACAAAAGTCATTACTGTATGTGAGAAATTTTGTTAATAGGGTACCTAAGTTTGGATCTATGTTTTGAAATTCACAAAATTGAGAACAATTTTACTTTTGGTATGGCGGAGTGTGAGAAACAGAGTTGTCTGTGATCGACAATGTTAAAGACAGTGGAAGGATTTGACAGTGTGTGAGGAGCTAGAGAAACCAAAAGATGTTATGGGGGGCTGCAGTCTAGATTAAGTGATTGATGTTTGTGTTTGTGATTAGTACCAATAATAATTTACGTAAATAAAGGAAAAGATTACATGTGTTAAGTTTGCAAAAGGTAATGTCTTTAATAGGCCTACTTTTTAAATGTCTTGTGTCTTTCATCAGGAATGCAAGTTCAGCTGGTGAATATGCAAGAAAAAAATTAAGAGAATGTGAAGGCCTAGTCGACTCATTACTTTATGTCGTACGATCAGCAATCGAAAAGTCAAACATTGGCAACAAGAGCGTAGAAAATTGTGTATGCGTGTTACGCAATCTCTCATACCGTTGCCAAGAAGTAGAAGATCCCAACTACGACAAACATCCGGTTCCAACTCAGAGTCGTGTGGGGGCCCAACCCAAAGGTAAGCTTGTACTAGTAAACTAGGTTTTAATTCAGGGGTTTGTGTTGCCGTCCAATGGTTTAACATTATTCTTGCTAATTCATTTTTATTTTGTGTTTATTATTTACATCTTGCATTGGTAGTTGCTGTTACATATATGTAAACAGTTCCATGTTATTTTCTTTCTCTTTTCTTTTTGGCAGATCCACAATAATCAATCGTCAATCAATCAAAATCAAAATCATGACAATACATATATTGCAAATGCACAACTCAAATTTAGGGGCCGCGTGCATGGTGGCAGTTAGATGGTTTATTTATGCCTGCATACAGCGCTTGCAGTTCCTGCCACATTACTTGAAGTGAATGTGAAGAAGTATCAAAATATCCTCACAGCTAGCGCCACACTGCACGAATCTGTATTACCGTGCAGTTGTTTACGCGTGGCTTCTAGCTTTACCGGCGTACATTGCTGTTGCTGCAACCGCTCGTATCTCAGAACAACATTTTATCAGTTGGCTGAATCATGCATGTGGCCCCTCAATTATGAACACCTTTTAAACTTTTCTTTACATTTATGTAAGAACGAATAAAAGCAATTTAATTTTTCATACAAAACATTAATTTTTTATTAATTTTTTATTTAATTAAAGCGGTAAAATCATTTCTAAGCAAAATACATACACACATTTTTAGGGAAACGAGCTCAAATTATTCTTGTTGCAATGAGAGAGATTTCGAGAGAAATGTTTGTTGAAAAGTCGGGTTATTGTATGCCTAGGCCTACGGATGGCTATCTTGGCCTAGGCCTAGATAAGAGTTATCGGAGACTACATACATTGCAAGTTGCCCAAAGAACAAAATTTAATAAATGATTTCTGTTTTCTTTCTAGAAATGTTCTTTTAGGGGTAGAAAAGTCTTGTGCATGACTATGAGGGGGTAAAAGTGTTCCCCTTACATTGCTTATAACTCTGGTACACTATAACATGATGATGATTAATTAATTATGTGTAATTAATCTAGTAGGCCTTTAACCCCCATTCAGTTAGCATTTAATATTTTAGAAATCAATTGTTTATGATAGGCCTTGTATCATGGCCAGGATGGCCTGTAAGTGGGTTTTCTTCACTGGTGGATTGTAGGTAAACTAACTACTCACCATTCTAACTGTTCGGCCTCGTCCACCATGTGGAATAAACAAAAACACAACTTATTCAAACCTCCTCTCAACCTACTTCTTACAAACAAAAATACAACAATAAAAACCAAAATTTAATGCGACATTTAGAAAAACAATCTCAACACTACAAACAAAGTCAATTGTTTCTTCCTCTCTTCTTCTTCATTGGGGTGCACTTCTTTTTCGACTTCTTGAAGCCATCCGAGTCTCATTGCTAGGAGCTGATATGCCCACGACACTGCCTGTATCGTCGTCGTCTGCCTTGTTGATTTTTGGGGGAGACTCGTCGTTTAGGTTAGTCCATTTCCCATTAGACCCCCGCTCCCGTGATCTGCTTAATCTGTTCCACATCAGCTTGTCTATGAGTGTAAGGCACTGGACACGACTTCTGCTTGAAGGGTGTTTCATCCCATAGTTTGATGGTGTGTTCATAAACTCCAGTTAATCTTGGCCTGTCCAAAAATATGTGTCTGTTTTTTTATTGTTAAAGTATGATCGCCAAGTCATTGGTCTTCTCCGTAAGTCCAATATGATGTCCTACATTGTTGTCAATTGACAATTGTGTTTGCTGATACCACATGACCCTCCTTCCGCTGGTGTGTTGTCCTTTTGAAACTCGCTTTCCCGCCAATGGTCATTACGTAAGGGTCCTTTCGAGCAATCGATAGTGTTTTTTGCATTGTCAACTTGTCTTCATTGATAACAGAGCATAATATATACACTGTGTAGTCATTGTGAACAATGGGGACTGTTTTCTGGAAAGGTATGTCTACAATAATGTTTGTTGTGGCTGTGAGCTTGGCTAATTTAAAATTGATAATAGCTTTTGTAACGATTAGTCAATCAACCACCAAAATTACCTGACCCTACAATCGGTGTACAACAACGCATACTACATTGACTCTCCAATTTTCAATTGCCTCTTCCAAGAGTACTTGCCTTGACGTTAGTTTGTTATTGCCTGTAGCGCCACAAAGCTATATGATGGTGATGGGCAGTATAGGGATGTCACCCTGAATTTGCAATGTTAATTGTAAAAGTCCTTCGAAATACACAAAATCTCACTCCCTGAATCAATAAGAGTTTTGAGTGTAAAGGCTCTACTGGACCCTGTATTATTTTGGTGCGTTTCAGTGGTTCCCTACTTCCATCGTAGCAAAAGACACAATTGAGATATCCGTTTTTTGTTTTTTTTTCTACTCGATAAAGACGTCTTATGTTTAGGGTTGCCGTTTGATAATCGATATATCAATCGATACGATTATTTCCCGAAAACGATCGATAATCGATTCAGTCTTCCAGAATCGATTATCGATATTTCGATAATCGAATAGCTCGCCCGCCCAAAATTTTGTAATTAACCGCCCGCTCTGCAGAACTTCATAAAATAGTACTAGTCAAGACATTAATCGCTTTATTCCGTGAAAAATGCGTCCACTGCGAGATCTACAACACTCGTAAGGCGTGAAGTACGAAGCGCCTGCACTGTGCAGTATAGGCCACCAGCATGACGCGTGTGTGTTACGGGCCGACTTGGCTCGGGCGGCAGGCGGCTGCATTCCCGCGCCGATCAGGCCCTGATTGCACAACCTCGGCGCGTCACGGCCAAGCAAGGTCAACAAGTATTTTATCGAGATGCAGCATTCCTCCCCACTCCACGCCAACTCGTAATCGCTTTTCTTCTTTCCGTAGTGCTACGATAATATTATCTTATCAGTTCTCTCACACCAATTTTACGTCGTCTTCCAAACTTATGTCCAAAAATATTCATCTCGTCGTGTAATAAATATCGGAGCATTGAATAGTTAAACTGATAATATCTCGTAAATGAATGAACGACTATCTCAACAAAAGCTGAAATCTCACACACACTGAAACTTCACAGAACCACGATTTCCAAGAAGAACGACCTTCACAAAGACAACACTCAAGCCGGCGTAGCGCGGTCTGTCTACTCCACTTAGCTCGCTCTCGTCGTGTGGGGAGCGCGTGAAAGACGTTGCTATTATAGCGTGGAAAAACCCTGTTCTGAGCAAATAGAAGGAACAAAAAGGTGCACTCGCAAAAGGTCCATGGTCCGCGTCGGTATGCGAGCAAGTTAAGGCCTATTTTTGATTTGAGTATTGATTATCGATCGATATTTTTAAATCGATTATCGCGTTCGATAATCCATTTAACTGGTCCGATTATCGATACTGAAATTCGTATCGAACGGCAACCCTACTTATGAACATATGTAAGTACAAAACATACGTGTAAATAACTAAATATACAATACACCTTCAATTCAACTAGCATTCCTAAAAATCTGAGAAATTTCGGACAAGAGATGTCCGCTGTACAATGGAAGTGCGAAAGCATGTTTCGGCGCTATTTTAGGCCTGTTTGACTCCAGCAAGTGGCGCAACCTAGCGATAAAAAGCTTTTTCACCCCTTTGTGTGGCAGGTCATGCGATTTTGTTAAAAACTTATTCTGATTGGCTGCTTGACTTTGCTCTTGAACTACTGCAGGACACCATTTGAATCATTATTGATGATTCGTGTGTGCGTGCAAAGCACTGATGATATATGCAATTCAATTGAAATGAATGATTTCCCACTATTGCTTTCAGATGACAACACATAAATAATAATAATTAATCGTGCATTTAATTTTCGTTCAAAATATAACAAGATACAATATAGTTGTTCCGAAGCAAGTAAGCAGATGCTGACGTCACCGGCGGGTGAATTGCAGCCAATCAGTGGTCCCCGATTTAAAATACTGATCGCTCATTGGCCTGCCGAAACCGTGCGCATCTGCTTACATACTTTGGAGCAACTATACAATGGTAAATGCACTTATCTTGCTTGATAAGATTATAATGATTCTTTTGGTACAACAGAATAAATCGAACATATCTATGTTCCGAACCACTACACCGCAGCCAAGCCACGGCACATTATCACGTTCAGGCACTTTTTTACTGCTTTTGATGTTTTGTCCATTGTGTGTTATGTACTAACATAAAATTGGGGAGGGGGGGGAGTAGGGTTGTACTTGGCAACATGACCATTTGTTTAGGTACGCACATCTCTTCTAGGAGAAAAAAATAAGAGTTGAAATATGTGCAGAATCACTTTCAGCTATTCAGAATTTCAGACTATTTCAATAAAATATTAACTATACATAGGTGTATAAAGTATAGTTAGGTTTTGTTTCTCTTGCACACAAGATATTTAATTAGTGCTGAAAGGAAACACAAAGTTAACGGGTTATGCCAGAAAAATGTGAATAGTTTTTCAATTTGTGTTCCAAAAATGCGTTAATTGGGAAATATGAAGTATATTTTTTATATATAAACAACATTTTAATTGTGTCAACATGGTTTTAACTTTTATTCTTGCTATGATTATTTTTCTAATTTCTTTGGAATCTCTTCCCCCCCCCCCCTATTAATTAAGGGGTAAATATAATTATTAAATTTTGTTATTCTACAAGGAATACACTACTACGTCTTGGTTATCATTCAATTCATTTAGCCATTTTTCATTTATTTTCCCCCCTCTCCCCCACCATTTTTTATGGGGGGAGGGATGTTTATTGACAAAATTGCTAAATTTTTGCAAATTGTTACAATGTAAGAAATAGGCATACACAAATAAATGTTGTGTTTGTTCAACTTATTTTGGCTATCCACCCCGTCCACCCACACACTAAAAATGAGAAGATGGGTATATCGACAAAATATTTCTAGCAAGAAATGCACAAGTCAATTTTGGACTTTGTTCAATTAAATTTGAAAATGTTTTGTAATCTTTTGTTGTAATTTCCCTCCACCCTCCCGCCCCCCACCACCCTATTTATTTGAGGGGAACATTGACAAAATTGATATGATTAAGAAAATATCAGTTTGTAGATAGTTATATGGTTACAATGTAAGAAATACAAAAAATGTTTTATTTATGATCCCCCTTTTTACTTTAAAAAATGCACTCTGGGGTGTACATGAGGCCTCCCTGACTGTGGCTGTGGTGTCCCCAGTTTAACAAGATTCACAAGGGAAGTAGCCAAAAGTTACCGAATGGAGACTAGGAGCCAGACTAAGCAATCAGGGCTGGGTGGTTTATAAGCCTATCATAGATTATTTTTTCAAGTTGTGCCAACCGGGATTTTTTAATTTCGAACTGAATTCAAACATTCTGAGGGGTTGTCCATCGAATATCAAACTTCTATAAATATTGAACCGAACCTGAAAAGAACTCGAAGTCTGGTCTGGTCTGGACTGACACCTCCACCAAGACAGTATGTTAATTTTGGACCATATATTTTTTTTCTTCCCCTTTAAATTGAGAACTATTTTTGACATGTCAAATATAAGGTACTCCTACAAATTAGTTAAAAATTACTTTTTGTCCTCCACTCAAACTTGGTTTGAACTCTTTTGAAGTTTGAGTTCGAATTTTGAACGTTTGCACATCTCTACAGTACTATTTGTCCAGCTACTTTCTATATTTTTGTATTGTTATATTTTCAATTTTCTTTATTGACAGTCTCTAGATATAGAAACTTCAATGCTGTTATGAAATGAGTGTTCAATAAACTCATGAAGTGGCGTAAGCTGTTGTCAAAATATAGAACTAAATATTTTTTCAGAATTCCTGCTCCCAACATAAGTCGGGTAAAGTGGTGGCTAGCCACCTGTTTTCTTGGGCACATGTAGTTTATTAACATCGGCTTGTCAGGTATGTCATGTTCTCTTCTCCGTCTGTCCTCCCACAGTATTGCATCACAATGCCCACAATGCTCATCTCTCTTCTACATCATTTCTTATTTTGGTCCTCCCACTTCTCTCTTTGTTTCCCCCAGGTCTTGTAATACTCGTGTCTTTCTCGTTCAAGTTCTATTCTTGGTATTCTTTGCTTCTTCATGTCATCTCGCATGTCATCATCTCAACCTTTCTCTTTCTGTATTATTTTCAAAATGTTGTGCAACTTACCTAATTGGCAATCACATAACTTAATAGATTTAAATGGCACTGTATGAGTGTGATTTATTAATGTCTGAGCGACCCAAGCTTGCCGCTGGGTGGTACATGAGGCCTCACCTGACTGTGGCTGTGGTGTCCCCAGTTTAGACAAGATTCACAAGGGAAGTAGCCAAAAGTTACCGAATGGAGACTAGGAGCCAGACTAAGCAATCAGGGCTGGGTGGTTTTCTAAGCCTATTATAGATTATTTTTTCAAGTTGTGCCAACCGGTGATTTTTTAATTTCGAACTGAATTCGAACATTCTGAGGGGTTGTCCACCGAATATCAAACTTCTATAAATATTGAACCGAACCTGAAAAGAACTCGAAGTCTGGTCTGGTCTGGACTGACACCTCCACCAAGAAAGTATGTTAATTTTGGACCATATAATTTTTTTTCTTCCCCTTTAAATTGAGAACTATTTTTGACATGTCAAATATAAGGTACTCCTACAAATTAGTTAAAAATTACTTTTTGTCCTCCACTCAAACTTGGTTTGAACTCTTTCGAATTTTTTGAGTTTCGAATTTTGAACGTTTTGGTGTGGCACATCCTACATACTATTTGTCCAGACTACTTTCTATATTTTGTATTGTTATATTTTCAATTTTCTTTAATGACAGTCTCTAGATATAGGAACTTCAATGCTGTTATGAAATGAGTGTTCAATAAACTCATGAAGTGGCGTAAGCTGTTGTCAAAATATAGAACTAAATATTTTTTCAGAATTCCTGCTCCCAACATAAGTCGGGTAAAGTGGTGGCTAGCCACCTGTTTTCTTGGGCACATGTAGTTTATTAACATCGGCTTGTCAGGTATGTCATGTTCTCTTCTCCGTCTGTCCTCCCACAGTATTGCATCACAATGCCCACAATGCTCATCTCTCTTCTACATCATTTCTTATTTTGGTCCTCCCACTTCTCTCTTTGTCCACCAGGTCTTGTAATACTCGTGTCTACTCGTTCAAGTTCTATTCTTGGTATTCTTTGCTTCTTCGTGTCATCTCGCATGTCATCATCTCAACCTTTCTCTTTCTGTATTATTTTCAAAAATGTTGTGCAACTTACCTAATTGGCAATCACATAACTTAATAGATTTAATGGCACTGTATGAGTGTGATTTATTAATGTCTGAGCGACCCAAGCTTGCCGCACTGGCCTTTTAATCAATCCGAACGAGCTCTGTAGCATTCTTTTAATTCCCGAGCAGCTCGTTCCGAATGACCGGAGCTAGCTCGTGATTTCGTTTCAGATTTACAGAGCAGATCAAAGATGACATTTCAAAATTTGAAAGACAACAGCAGACTACTTCTTTACAAAACAACCTGCAAAAGTATGGACCAAAATTGTGTTTGACGGCAGATTTAATTGACCATTATGTTGTGTAAAGAATAAACCAGGTTTATATCCTCTCAAGATAATACCTACCAATTGAACAGTGGCGGATACAGGGGGGGGGCGGTGGGGCGATCGTCCCCCCCATGATTCTTAAAAAAAAAAAAAATATTTTATTATTTTATTGTGCACGCACCAAATGCACTCTAAAAACCTGATTTTCAAAATTTTCAATAAAAATCAACTTTCCTTTATGTTGTCAGAAATAATCAGTTTGCCTCTGAAATGTGTCTGCATCAGTGTACTTCGATTTATTAAGTTGTCCTCGTATGTGAATCGTTTTTAACTAAATAGGATAGACGTTTAATAAATAAATAAAATGATGAATTGAAAATAAGATCAAACGTTTATAGTAATGTTGCAATCTAGGCCAATGCTGTAAATTGTAAGCTCGACATGACGACAAAACAAATTGGTGCACACAAACTACATTGTTTCCGTATTACATTCCGCCCACCACTTTTTCCTAAAACGCACCAAATGCACTCTAAAAACCTGATTTTCAACATTTTCGCCTGCGCCGCAATTAAAGGGGGGCTCCGCCCCCCATACCCCTCGTGCGTCCGCGCTTAGTCCCTTTCCCACGACTGTACATGCACACGCAAATCGCCCCCCCCATGATTATGTCCTAGATCCGCCACTGCAATTGAATACGTATAGCAAACGACCCTAACCTAGAAGTTACCAATGGTAGCTAGGGCAAAGGCAAACCTGCAATTAAGTTAAGGAATTTAGGCTATAACAACAACTAATGAAATTTAAGGTTTTTGTATGTAACTTATTTAAGTTCTTTATCATGTTCTACAGTTTATTTAAGTACCTTCGATTTTCAAGTCCATTATATTCTATTGCCATTGTTTATAACAAAATTCCCGCTTATTTGCACAGTAAATACATTCTTGTTGTGTCCATTGTGTGTTAAGATGACAATCTGGAAATGCTCTGTCAGATTTACAGATTGATTTAAAAAAATACACTATGAAAAATGTTAACTTTAATGTGGATGAGTTGGTCTTGACCTCAAAATTCTGATCGAGAAGTAGATATTAGTTATCTTCCTTGTGTCATTCCATTCCTCAACTGTTCCCAGTTTGACAGTGTAATCTAAAGTCTTTTGTTTCTTTTGTAGCATACAGTCTTTGTCAAGGTAAGACTTCTATTTGCTAGTTAATTTCAGTAGTGGCTTAAAAACTATGCATACATAAAGGTATGTTGAAGTATTAAGTGATCTTCAAACTAGGGTTGCCAACTTTTGAATTTGAAAATACGTGAATTTCCAATTGAGCGGGGGTAAACTTGGTCTTTTACACACTCACTGGGGTCAAAGCAAAGTACTGCACTCGTATTGGAAACATTTTACGATTGTCTTTGTTGAATGCGTCTGTGGCCAAGCTGAAAAATTGGCTCGCTTTTAATGGTGAACTTAATAATTTTTGGAGGCTAAAACACTTTTCACTAATGTTTCTGTTTGGTGCAAACTCGCGCCTTCTTTTACTTGAGAATTGTAAAACATATTTTTGATGAGCTTATTACTGTAATCCATGCGATTGTAGCTCAAATTGTGCTTCACAGTGTGGTAAACAATTGATAATTCACAGCCTGCAGCATTGTCAGCAACTGCTGTGTTTGGGGTTGGGGTCACTCAAAGGATTTACATCTTGGTTGTCGTCTGTCGGTGGGGGTGGGGAAATTTTGTGTTCCAAACTAATAACTAAAGTTGTATAGGCCTACCTACTTAGTGTTATTATTTTTGTTAAATGTGTGTTTGCTCATTAAATTTATACATATCTTTATGGCTAATAAACATCTTGAATCTATTCTCCCAACTGTGAAAATACAGGAAACGTGATTCCTGTGTCGACTTGGTATGGGAAGCGGGAATTGACTGGGAAATACAGGAGAGTTGGCAACCCTACTTCAAACTTTGCTTGTGTTGCATACTAATTGAGTTTTAGTTAGTATGTATTGATTTGTTATCAAATTTAGCCTAGTCTTATAATTTCCCTTCTTAAAGTTGGACAAGGTTTAAAAAATCTACTTAATGCTTGATGCTACTATCTATAGACCTACTAGGATTCTCCATTCAAGGTTTGCTGTTGAGAGGAAGGAGTACTTAAATATTAAAACCAAACAAAATTACCTTATTTCAGTAATATCTCACAAAATGCTACGCAAAATAAAATGTGGCTTATAGGTCCAATTTAGTTTTGTTGGAACTATACCCTGCAAACATCTTTTTGAATATTATGATCAGTAGAGTTGTGAAAAAAATTGTGCTGGATATAGTTTTAACCACGCATAAGCGTGCACATAACTATAAGGTACTTTTTCGATAGTATGTACTCAATTTTTTGTGAGATAACTAAAGTAGGGATGCACATCGATATTTTTTTCATTATCGAAATGATGTCATTATCGAATCAATATTATTGATAATATCGATATTACCAATAAAAAATTCAAGTCCGTTCCGACATAAAGGGAATCTCAAATGTGGTAAATGAAATTCAAAACAATACAATCTCATGCCACTCGCTACCTCGTCCTGTCTGTGTTGTCTGTTTTTGCCTCCCGCTATCGGCTAAGTTCGCTCCCAAACATAAATCTCAAGTAAGACACCTTGACCTATCTCTGTCTGCCCAAGCCGAAAATACGAATTAGGTGTTTCAGGCCTTTTCAACCAATTACTGATATTTTGTTTAGGCCTATCGATAATGACTTTTGATTATTGGTTATCGAGATTTAATCCAATACGTATGTGCATCCCTAACTAAAATAATATAATTAGGGTGGCTTAATTTTGGTTGTAGTCCTTCCGGTTTTCTTTGGTCTGGGCAAAATTCGTCAACCCTGGCAAATTCTGAGCTCACCAAGTGATTGATCTGCACAGTTATTTCTTACAGTTTCTTAATTAGTCATTGACAATGGTTGGTATTGCATTAATGTCCGTGTAAGGCCTCGGTCTGCTTCTCCCGAGGCTAGGCGTAGTGTGACAATGTTTCTTTTATCCTGTTCCGTTTTTGTTCAGAGAACTGCAGAAACCATTGTTCTACTCTTATTTTTTTTATTTTTATTTTTTTTATTTATTTAACGTCTATCCTATTCAGTTATAAAAACTGATTTACAAAGGAGGACAACTAAATAAATCTAATTACATAGATGCAGAAACAACAATAAACTACATTTTCGTAAGTATTTGAAATAGTAGCATTACAACAACAATGCATTTAAACACAACAATTTTGGTAACAAATAAAAAAATACATCATATGCATTTAATGAATGAATCAAATATAAAAAAGGGTGTAGAATGAAAAGAAAAAAAAAGAAAGGGGAAAAAAACAAAAGGAAAAAAAAAGAAAAAAGAAAGAAAGGAAAAAAAAACATTAAAAAAGAAAAACGAAAAGAAAAAAACTGATTTATTAGACGATCCCGCTCAAACGAATATGAGGTTTGCCAAAAATCAGGAACAGCAAATCAGGGAGTATAATCAAAAACTTTCGCGGAAGAAACCACCGAACGCGAAATCTTTATTCTTGTGATCAATCTTCATTTTTGTGTTCAAATCTTGATAACATTTTAGTCCAAAAAATCTTGACTCATATATATAATTATATCAGATGTATAATTATTTAAAATTGTTCATGTCAAACTGATCACAGCAATGATACAGGACACCTAACTCAAGTTGCAAGCTCCATCAGTGGGCGGCAACCAGACAATCTAGGCAGAAAAATATAATTGAAAATACATGGTTTATATCATAAATCAAAGCAATAATGAACAAACAAAGAGAAAAGCAAAATCATTAACAAGAACTTATGAAGGTTAATTAACATTACACAAATACACAGCCAATAACCTACAAATAAATAGTAAAAATCAATTCTTTGCTCCTTGATTCATTATCATTGCTTCAATTTTACTTTTAAATTGTACAATTCCTAGATCAGTAAACTGGCTTCTAATATCATAAGAAATTGAATTCCAATAGGATACGCCTCTGTATATAAATGACTTTCTAAATGCTTCAGAATTTAATCTAGGAACTTCCAATGAGTTTATTAAAGTAGAATTTCTATCACGATCAACAATTTTAAAAATATTTGGTAGAATACCTAAAAACATACCTTTCAATACTTTGTATGTATTTACCAGCACGCTATACGTCATCCTCTCCTCAATCGTGAAACATCGGACTGCAAATCTTGGCTCAAGGGAAATGAATCAAACAGATGGTCAATTCTCTTCTGAAGTACAACATACTCAGTAGAAGGTCTTACTGCCCAAACCACTAAGCAATAATCAATAACAGAGTGAATATAAGAATCTACAAGTAACCTCAACATTCTCTCAGTTACAAACGTCTTCATTCTACTTATAGTTCCAATTACTGATGATACTTTATTACACACATATTCATAATGTTTCTTAAAATTTAAATTACAATCTAAGAAAAACTCATGCTTCTATCATTAGCCTTATGAAAAATCATAAAATTTGTTTTGCTATAATTAATATCAAGTTCTTGAGTTTTAAACCAATCATCCATCCTCTTTAGAACTTCTTGAAGACGTCTTACGATCTCTTCGACATCCACACCTTCTAAATAAAAGACCAAGTCATCAGCATATAAGATATAATTGATGCCTCCCATTATAGTAGATATATCATCTATATAAAGAATAAATAACAGGGGTCCTAATATTGATCCTTGGGGTACTCCACAAAATATATTAAATACTTTTGAACTATATTTTGCAAGATTTATAAACATTTTTCTATTTAAAAAATAATCCGCCAAAATTGATAACAAATAAGGACTTACGTTATACCTGGTTTTTAATTTTATTAAAAGAGGTAAAAAGGGTACTGAATCAAATGCTTTCCTAAGATCAACAAAGACAGCTCCAACCTTACCATTACGTTTATCAATCCCTTTATAGATAAAATCTGTAAATGCTAGAGGGGCACTTTGCGTTGACCTACCTTTCCTGAAACCATGCTGGTTTTCACTTAAACCTTCAGATGCATTCACTTCATATAATAACCTCTTGTGTAAAATATTTTCAATAATTTTCCCTACAATTGGAAGAGTTGATATAGGTCGATAAGAATTCCTATCACTCTTTTTACCTTTACCCTTATAAATAGGCGTTACCCTTGCCAATTTCAGCTGTGTTGGGAAATCACCTACAAGAAAGAAATGGGAAATTAGATACGCTAATAATCCGACTATTGATGCGCATTTCTTAAATACTATGCATGGAATCTCTTGAATTGTTGCGGAGCTTCTAATTTTAAGGCGTTTAATTGCTGAAATGACTTCTTCATTAGTTACATTTGTATGCGGAGATCCTCTGCTTCTCTTCTATTTAAATCTTTAAACTTACCAATTTCACTGGAAAAATCTACATCGTTCACAACAAAACTTTTTTGTAACAAACAGCAAATGTCTGGATTAGACGTGTAGGATACCCCATTCTCTGTCAATGAGGCTATGCTACACTCTTTTTTCTCTTTGTTACCTGTCAACTTATTATAAACTGACCATAAAGATTTTGAAGAAATATCATTATCAAAAGAAGACTTAAAATGCTCACGCTTAGAAAAACGAATCTGATTATTTACCTTATTTCTAACTTTCTTGTATTCCTCCCACGTTGAATGCCTTCTAAAAATTCTGAATTCTTTGCGCAAGTGGTCTCTCCTATGCATGGATTTCCTAATCTCTGCTGTTAACCATGGGGCTGGCTTACCTTTAGCTCTAAATTTCAAGGGGTGTGCATGCTCATTTAGAGGTTCTACGACTGCTTTAACAAACATTTCTAATTTATCATCTGCACTTACTGCCATACCAATTTGGTTAATGGGACCACTTAAGATATCTTCATCTACTTGCTTCCAATCAACATTCTTATAATTTCTTGTATTTACAAATTTAGGAAGAAATTTTTGCTTATTAATCTTACGAACACAATAAATTAATTCATGATCACTTAATCCTACACTTATAATACCTGACTGAATAATATTTTCATTGTGATTTGCATAAACATGATCAATTAAAGTAGCTGACCTATTATTAACCCTAGTAACAGACTTTATCAATTGTACCAATCCATGTGATCTAGTGAGAAATTTGAAATTATTTACTGGTAATGTCTTCTTACTCAAATCAATGTTGAAATCACCTAGAAAAAACAATTCATTAGCTTCCAATTTTAAATTATTTACTAAACTATCAAAACAATCTGAAAATTCTTCTAACTTTACGTGTGGAGCTTTATAAACTGCTGTAAAAATCATTGGCTTTACATTCGGAAGCCAGAATTTAACTGACTGCAACTCAACATCTATCGGAAATTTAACTTTACACTCAATTACACTAGACATGAACTTCTCAGCAATATAAATAACTAACCCTCCCCCTACCCTTTCACGATCAAATCTTAGCATTTTATAATTGTCAACAGAAATAAAACCGTCTGGAACAGACTCATCTAGATATGTTTCACAGCAAGCAAATATATCAAAATTATACGTGTCAAGAATAACTCTCAACTGATCTATATACTTATCCAACTTACGTATATTGAGATGTCCAAGCTTCATTCCTTTTGGCAATATAGCTAAACCTTTAGCAACATCATCATTCATACTTTGAGGCTCTTTATCGACATCATGATTAAAAAGATTTGTGATGTAAATTTCATGTACACTTAGAGGGGGAAATAAACAATTCATACAATACCATCTCGGCGAAACTCTTCTTGTTCGATTCTTCAGTTCATAGACATCTTGAACGCCACATTGAAGGCACTTGCTGCTATTATAACTGATTATACACTTATTACATTCCCATGGTCCAAGTATTGAATCGAATGTTTCATTGCTCATATTTATACATACCCGATGGAAAATATCTTCACATACCGAGCACTCTAGGCGTTTAGTTTTATTGTTCTTTTTCAAATTACATACGGTACAACGTTTAACTACTGGTTTAGCCATTATGAATGAAAGAAATTGTAATGTTATAATCGAAAGAATATAAATCAAATTCCCTAGGTTAAATTCTGCTGTCAGAAAAGTAAACAATAATATTTTGAAGTTTGTTTATAAAACAAGCGAACGTTCCAATTGATTTTTTGACAGAAAATCAAAAGTCAAATCCTTGTTTAAATAATTACTTCATAAAAAAAAAACTTTATGATACAAATTTGGCTTCACAATGATACTTCAAAATAAGGGAAGGATTTTAATGTCAACGAACTCAAAAATTACTAAATAAATATGATTATTTAATGAGTATTTAAGCCTAAAGCTTGTCGTCAAGGTACACAATGATGAAGACGTTAACACAAATCTAAATATGTTTTAAGTTCCTATAAAGATATTAAATTAAATTAAATGTATTTGCTCACCGCACACACTGAAACTCTAAATAACCTTATTGCGGCAAAATCACTATCTGAAAACCTTTGAATGCTTACAAATTCAGATTAAAACACAGGAGTGATTTTTAGGGTGACAGGTTAGTAAGAATACCACAGCCACCCTTGAATACCACAGCCACCCTGAGAATACCACAGCCACCCTATATATTATATATATATGATAAAATCAAGGATCTTGGGTAAAACCGCGTCGAAAATAAGATGAACCAGGGCAGAACCTGGGCGTCCACCGACGTTTTGTCTGTACTACGTCAGACATTTTCAAGGTTGACTGTGACTCTACGGAAGTTGGAGTCACAGTGGTTGCCAACCAACCACGTCTTTGGTATCAGGAAGCACGCGCGTTTGAAACTAACCTCAGCTTGAGTGAACTAGGTAGCCACACTGGGAAAATAAATAAGATGAAAGTAAATTAAAGTTTTAATTAAAGATATAAATAAGTCAATCTATGCAGACACGAAACCAGACCACTAGGGACGCCTCTTCCACTTTGAACAAGAACCACGCGAAAGCAAAGCTTAGGCAGAAACAGGTGGTCACCTCATACAGGCACTTAGTCAACAGTCCAGCCTCAGGCAAAGCAACAACAGGTCATCAAATGGGGACAAGGAACCAGAGCAATAAGCAATCGGGGCCGGATGGTTCATAAACTCACAGCACTAAAATGGATAATTTTAAATGATTTCTATTTATTTTTGATAACCTGCTTTTCTTATTTTCTTTTGTGTTGATGTGTTTGTTTTTATATTGTTCATATTTTCAGTTTGTAATCTCTTTAAAAAAAAACTCCAGTGTTAGTTCCGAAACATTGAGTCGTGATTGATTGATTGGTTTGTATTGCTTAACGTCTCATATTAATGCACTTAGGGCCGGTATTACAATCAACAAATAAGAAATGTTTGTAACAAATAGTTAGGTATCTGTCGGATAAGCTATCCGTCCAATAACTATCTAGTTCGCGTATTACCACTTACCAGTGGTGAAGAGTGGTCTTGAAGTTAGGGTAGACAAGAATAATATTAGAGACAATATTATACCCTTATCAAACTACTGGTCAACTTGGTGATTTGTCGATCACTTTACTATGTAAGCGAGGCTTGAAAATTGGGAGCACATGGCTGTGGCATGAATAGAATAGCACGTGTTCAGCCTATGAAACAGGATAGCGAGCAAGAGGGAGGGAACCCACCCCACCCCAACACCCTTCGACCATCGCCAACTACCCTCAAGCGTCTTGAACCACCGAGACATGACTCCTACTTTCCCTTCAGATTTTGGAAAAACAACGAAAATAGGTCTCCGAGCATGCGCAGGCTTGAAATGTCTGCCTGTGTCTCTTCCTTGTCAAATCATGAGTGCCAAGGACCGCCCCTACCTCCAGTTTCAAATTCCAACGTTCAGTAGATGGCGCGACAGTGGTGTTGCGAGCTATTCCACTCCGTCATCGGGTCAATTCAAACTTCCGGGAGATAAGAAGACCAACTTGTATTAGAAAATAAATCGTGACATTCTATACTAGAACATACATGTAATTTTTGTCAAGGGTAGACATTGTCTCATAGGAAAGGAAGTTAATCCTCCGATAGCTATTTGGAACATTCTGATCGAGTGGATAGTCCACACGTCGCGAGAACTGCCACCTCGAAAGTGTTTCATACCAAAATAAGCCGTAATTGCGTACATGTGCTGTATACAGCTGTGAATTACTATCAAGAAATATTGGCAGAAAGTATTGAAAGTGTCCTAATTGTCATCGCAAAGCTTTACGCTCGTCTCAAGTCAGCGTGCATATCTTCTGGGCTGCATAAGTACCGCGCTAGACCGGCTGCTTTACTGGGGACGCTGCCTTCGTTTGGGGGTTGGCCGGGGGGTCGTTTTTTCACACGAGGGTCGGGGGGTTCAAGCCCCTTTTAGGAAAAACCTTTTTACTTACCCGTCTTAGTTCATTTCTTTCTGTGAGGGAATACAATTTTTATAACTTTCATGTAAATTTACTCGAAAAAAACGAATTTTTTTTCAAAACGTTTGCTCTTCACCTCGTATGCCTACACCCAAGGCGCTCTCCAAAATGAAGCATATTTTACAGATCTTTGGGTTTTAAAAAAATATTTTCCCTAGGGCGTTGTTCTTTACTACAAATTAAATTGTTCAGTGTTTTTTTTTCAATCTAGCTCCTCCAAAAATATCGGGTTTTGGTGTGATAGACTTTATTTAAAAGGGGGGTCCAAAAAGCTTAATTCAATCAATTTCGACGTTTTGAAAAATAAACTTTTTAACCTGTATACTAAGAAAAGAACCATTTTTTAATTAATTTTGTTTTATTGGCGGGATATAAGAAAAAATTTTCATCTTTTAAATTATTGCCCCAATAAAAAAAATTTAAAAAAAAAAAAATTTAAGGGAAAATGAAAAAATAATTGTGCTTATTATTTTATTTTTTCAATTGTTTGAAGATAATCAAGAAAACACTTGTTAAAATTATTTAGTTTTATTATTGATTTTGGTTAATTTTAAGTCGTTTTTTATGTCTTTTTTACCCCCTTTTTTCCCTTTATTTGCAATAGTCGCAAATATGCCGTTAAACCTACAAAGAATCTGACGAATAACCCTTTTTTATTCTTAAGAATAGTGCTATTTGCCGTTTGTAAGCCGAAATAACCTATTTTGCTACAGTTACTTATTTGCTCAAAAAACTTTCTTATTTTTTATTTAATACCGGC
Source organism: Sweltsa coloradensis (assembly GCA_024449915.1). Lineage (NCBI taxonomy): Eukaryota > Metazoa > Arthropoda > Insecta > Plecoptera > Chloroperlidae > Sweltsa > Sweltsa coloradensis. The sequence goes on from JAMZAV010000543.1 coordinate 378,990, forward strand.
CCTAAGACTACCCAGAGATGAGGGATGAAATAGAAGAGAGGGGGGGAAACCCGGGATGGGCACTAGCCTACTTCTTTCAAATGAAAAAGGGCCAACGCTTAACTCCCCCCAAAGTACGGGGTAACCTTCACAGTGTATAGGTTCCTCCACTCCCCCGGACGGTCGAGTAGACATCTAGGAAACAAAAGCTTTTTTCACAGCTCTCAAACCCTCTGTCTGCTTAGCCGCAAATAGTGTGTTTGGGGCAGAGCGTTCACCCACTCCCCCCCTGACCCGCCCGAGGTGTTAACTTCGGTTTTCCCCAGGGGTTAACCCACTAAGCGCCGGGGGCTAAACCGTGGCTTTTGAGTCGTCTTTAAAAATGAAGGAGTGACATAAACTGCAAAAAAAAAATTTGTTTTAGAATAAGTTAATATATTATATATATGATTACGGTTCACCAACCTTTTCATTACGATTATCGAAACGGTAATTCATTATCGAATCGATATACCAAAAAAAATTAAAGCCAGTTCCGACATAATGGAACTAAAATGTGGTAAAATAAATTTCAAACAATACAATCCCCATCCCACTCGCTCCCCTTCGTCCTGTCTGTGTTCCTTTTTTTTTGCCCCCTGCTATCGAAAAAGTTCCTCCCAAACATAAATTTTGATAAAATTTTGTGCCCCGGCCCAGGGGGAAATACGAATTACTTTTTCAGGCCGTTTTCAACCATTTATTGTTTTTTCCTGTTATCGAAATGACTTTTTGATTTTCGATTTCGAGTTTTATCCAAAAGATTATTGTTGCACCTAATATGATGGTTTTTTAGACAAAAATTAAAAAACTGCCCCCACCGGGGATTGAACCCGGGATTGGCTTTCCGGCACATACGTTTTTAACATTTTTTATCAAACCAAGAAAGGGCAGAATTTTTAAACTGGTGTCTTCTACTCAGTTTGGTATAGCTGCTCAAAACGGAAATTTGCAGATGGTGAGTCCCGGGGGGGTAGTTCTAGCCAAACAGCGGGCCCTAATTTAAAAATACCCACACTCATTGGTCCCCCCCGGCACGCCGATGCCACTAGCATCTGCTTCTTTCGTAGAGCACTTAAGGCAGGGCCCGACGCTAAGATCTCGGGTTCAATCCCTTTGGGGGGAGGACTTTTTTATTTCTGTCACAAAATCATCCCTCATAAAAAGAGTCGTAGTCGCCTACTTTTAAACCCCAAGGAAAATATTTTTTAAAAACTTTTAAGCAGCGTTTCCATTTGACTCTGCCGGAAAAATTTGTCACTCGTTTTTTTTTTTTTTTTTTTTTTGAGTCTCGCCCCAACGTTCGAACGGAGGCTCGGATCGAGTTTGAAAAATTTTTAAAAATCCCAAATTTGTTTTTGATTGAAGCCATTAGTTTTTGTGGCAAATGTTTAAAAAGTTAAAAAGTTACATTAAAAGTTAATCGAAAGTTTTTTTTTTCAAATAACCGGCGCAAATCTGAGATAGCCCAAACATTTAGAATGTCCGTCCGGTCACGAATATGTTAATTTTAGTTTGATCCCCATAAGTAGTGTAAGGAAATTTCATTAAAAAAAATAACGTTGCCATGGCAACGAAAACGCGCCCAAAGTTTCTAATTTCACGGCCCCCTAGAAGTATCAAAATACTTCGAGGGGCATTCTAATTTGTCACCAAAAAAGTTTAAATATTTTTCCCAATGAGTCCCCGGCCTCTAGATGGCGGTTTTTTTACCACAAAAGTAAAAAATTACATACGGGTTTTTTTCCCAAATCCTTGGCAAAATAAAAATATCGAAACATGGCCCTGGGGACAGCGAAAAACGCAAATTTTAAAAATTAAAAAAAAAGGTATTGGGGTCAACTATAGCACGTGCTCGCTTACAACGCGTCCAATGAGCTTTTTTTTTCCCAGTTTAACAGTTTATGCCCCCCTTGATTCTGCGACTCAACATTTCAGAATACATGAGTTTTTTTTTTAAAGAGATTAAAATTACAAATTGAAAATATAAACAAAAAAATCATAAAACAAATAAAAAAAATAATACCAGGTTAAAAAAAATAAATAGAAAACAGCTAGAAAAATGATCATAACCACTAGTCATACACCACATCTGCCGATAAGGGGGGTCTGTGGGGGGTGTTTCTTGTCAATTTTGGATAGCATGTGAAAGAATGACTTTTAGGCAAATCAAATTTTGAATTTTTTGTGTTTTGCTTTTTTTACGATGTTTTCAATTTGGGGGGATTTATTTTTTTAAAAACTTTGGGGGGGAAGTGATCCCGTTTAAAAGTGGGCCGGGGTGGGGATTTGAACCGATCAAATTTCCCAAAAAAAAACCCAAGTAAAATAGGTATTTTGATTTTTTTTTAGAAATTTTAAACCCAAAAAAATGAGTGAGGGGGTGGGGGTAAATGTCAATATCAATAGAAACCAAACAAATTACCTAAAAGGTAAAAAGTTTTTTTTTGGGGGAGGGGGGTGGGGTATTTGTCAAGGGGTTTTTGGGGGTCCGTAAGGGGGTTGTGATGTCGGGTTTGGAAAAAATCCAGCAAAATTACCGGTTTTTGGGGAAAAAAATTTTTCGTTTTGAATTTTTTTATTTTTTTAATGTAAAAAAGGGGGGGGGAGTTCCAATGAGTGTGGGGGGGGAGAGGGGGAAAAAATGCGGGGAGCTTAAAAGGCAATGGGATAAGATCCAATTTAAATTTTTGAAAAAAGGATTTTTCCCCCCATAATTTTGATTTTAAATAGTATTCCATGACCAAAAAAAGGGTTTTTTTAATTTAGGAGCGAAGCGGCGTTTCCCTATGACTCTGCCGGAAAAATGTCAGGGTTTTTGGGTTTTTTTTTTTTTTTTTTTTTTTTTTTTTGTATTCTCCCATAACGTTCGAACGGAGGTCGGAAACAATTGAAATTTTGCCTCCGCAAGCTTTGTTCTCGATTGAAAACCATTAGTTTTTTTGGGGAAAATCGTTCAAAAAGTTTTAAAAAATTTCATTTAAAATTACGAAAGTTTTTTTTCAAACTAAACGGCGACAAAATCTGAGGGGGCCAATCATTTGAATGTCCCGCCCGGTCACAAAAAATTATTTTTTTTGAAAAATTTTAAAAATTTTGACCGAAAAGTAAAAATTTTTTAGATGGAAAAAAAATTAACAATTATTTTAAAAAGGGAAAAACCCAAAAAAGGTTTTAAC